>OX393556.1:79032078-79359578 GCA_947650365.1 Chamaelirium japonicum | reverse complement strand
CGCATGCATCAGACGGCTGCGGTGCAGTGCCGCACATATCGCATGCCACATTATAGCATGCCCCTATATATATATATATATATATATATATATATATATATATATATATATATATATATATATATATATATATATATATATATATATATATATATATATATATATATACGATCCTCCCGACTAGCCAATACACTCATCCTCCCATCAATTTGGGTGCCACATGACACTTTTAACCATATTTTATTTATTGATGGTCAATCTACTCTACTTAGATCAAGATTTTTTTAGAAAATTCCAAAAAGAAAACTTAAAACAACCTGATCAACGGTCGACAAATTTAATGATAAACTGTAGCGGGCAAATAGCCCTTGCTATGATTAATTTAAAAATGCCACTTGGCATTTTTTTTTCTAAATTTGTTTTCATGATCATTGTTAGGAGGGGTATACCCACCTTAACCAACTCCTAACCCTAATTAAAAAGTGACATGTGGCATCCAAATTGAAAGGAGGACTAGTGTGTTGGCTAGTCGGGAGGACCGTGTTCCCTATTCCCATATATATATAAATATAAATAAAAAAAAAAAAAATAATAATATATATATATATATATATATATATATATATATATATATATATATATATATATATATATATATATATATATATATATATATATATATATATATTGAGAGAGAGAGAGACATGCTATAATGCGGCATGCGGTAAGTGCGGCATCACACCGCAACCGTCTGATGCACCCGCTGTATGCATCGCATGCACGCAGTGGTGCATGAGATGGTTGTAGTGCGGTGCCGCACTTACCGCATACCGCATACCCCTATATATATATATATATATATATATATATATATATATATATATATATATATATATATATATATATATATATATATATATATATATATATATATATATATATATATATATATATATATATATATATATATATATATATATATATATATATATATATATATATATATATATATATATATATATATATATATATATATAGAGGAATGATAGGCTGCGGCGTGCGCTACCCGGCCTCATAGATGCGGTGGCGAATTCTGACCGTCCGATCGCGCGGATCGGACGCGGATCGGCTGCAACCGCGCGCGAACCCCGCGCAAATGCTCCGTCCGTCTGATCTCCTGTAGTCACCGTTTGATTCCGTATATATCCAGTCGCTCCCGTGTGTTTCCCATGGTTTGATTCCCATCCGTTCGATCAATGGGATCGAACGGACTAAAGTTATTTTCGTTGTTACTGTAGCGGCTACAGTAACAGCGAAAATCACTTTAGTCCGTTAGATCGATGGGATCGAACGGATGGGAATCAAACCATGGGGAAACACACCGGAGCAACTGGATATATACGGAATCAGACGGTGACTACAGGAGATCAGACGGACGGGACATTTGCGGGGGGTTCGCGCGCGGTTGCTGCCGATCCGGATCAATCGGACGGCCAAAAAATTACACCGCGTCTATTGGCCGGCAGCGCACGCCGCAGCCTATCATTCCTCTATATATATATATATATATATATATATATATATATATATATATATATATATATATACATATATATATATGTATATATATATACATATATATATATATATGTATATATATATATACATATATATATATATATGTATATATATATATATATACATATATATATATGTATATATATATATATATATATATATGAGTCTCTGCAATGTCTAACCCCTTAACCTTTCTAAGCAACCAATTTATCGAGTTTTCTGGTCAATGACTGATTAGCTAGATGGCTTCAGGCCATTGGGTGTGGAGATACCCCTGAGGACCTACTGGATCGGACTACGAAGGCTATGAGATCATAATAGGCTACCTTCCTATATCACTTTAACTTTCCGTTGTTTGACACAAAACCTCAACTCGTTAGGTCGGGCGCCCCGGTTACTAGGTGGTAGTCGAGACTTACAGGTTACCTCATCTTAACTTCTTACTGTTTGATGCGAAACTCCAACTGGTTAAATCGGAAGCGTCGGTTACTAGGTGATAATTACGATAAATTTTTATTTATTTATGACTAAGTACTTTGTATAGTCTAAAAGAATAAGAGTATATAATTATTAGCCTGGTCTATTCATTAGTTGAGTATTAAATCAGTTTATCTTAAGTATTTCAATCAAGTTACTTCTAGATGTTTATCTCATAAGCTTAGTTGGAGTACATGTGAAGGATGGGTATGATCATATGTCGATTTCTGGTTCATAATTCATCAGATAAAATGAGCTAAGCAAAAATCAAAAAATCACTTAATTTTTGGTAATTTCTTACTAAAAGATTTATTTCTAGAGATAAATTTGATCTAGTTAATTAAGTATGTGTTAATATGCACACCCCCAAACATAAATTGCACATTGTCCTCAATGTGTGAAATTACTAGCATGGACATCATTATGTAGGGGAATTACCAAGGCATACAAATATGTAGTGGAAGGGTATTACTTGGTTTTTGATTGAGTACTCGTGATAAAATCGTGGTACTCTCAAACTTAAAGTTTGAAATACCTGCATTGTTAGTTGAAGGTAAGAGAAGATATATATATATATATATATATATATATATATATATATATATATATATATATATATATATATATATATATATATATATATATATATATATATATATATTGTAGCATGCCACATGGATAAAAAGATTGTTCAATCAACAACCTTTTATTCAAAGTAAATTAAATGCGTAATAAAAGATGCAATAGAAATAACATAGGTTGTCTCCTAAGAGCACTACGTTTTACGTCATCAATCAGACATTACAAAATTATGCCTCGTAGGTCGAGAATAGTCGAGGCGAGCTAGCACGGTAGTGTCACTTCTTCGCGACTGCACAGGCCACGAGATGAGCGTAATGCAATTTTCTGTCTATTAATCGTTAATGTGTATGAGTTGGTGCAACTGTCGTGAGTAGTCCTGCGATTGTATTACTATGGTCGTCCAAGGAAGATTTGAGAATTATCAAAAGGGATAACAAGGCACCAAATAACGTCTGTGTAGTCCGGGCCAATGTGAATATTAATCACACATTTGTAAAAAACTCATTTTTTTTTTAACTTTGTTATTCGTACGAACGAATGTATCCATTTTAATTCATTCGTACGAAGGTAGCCATTATAATTGATTCGTACAAGCCATTCTAATTTATTCGTTCGAATGTAGCCATTCTAATTCATTCGAATGAACAAATATAGCCATTCTAATTCATTCATACCAATAGAGGCATTCTAATTCATTCATGTGAAGGAAGCCATTCTAATTCATTCGTACGAGCCATTTTATTTTATTCATACGAATGTAGCCATTCTAATTCATTCGTATGAACGAATTTAGCCAGTCTAATTTATTCGTACGACTGTAGCCATTCTACTTTATTCTTACAAAGGTAGCCGATGACGATCCGATCGAATCCAAACCTAGCTATTTCATATCCAAAACACGCTAACTTATGATTTTCCAACACTTAGACTCTAAATCGGTGAATCGAATCGTAAATTGGTCAAATATCCAATTAGAACCCGCTCGCAAGTCCGAAATACGGAATAATTCCAAGTTCGAATTATCGGATGCCGATCCGATGACGATCGGATCGAATCCAAACCTATTTCATATCCGAAACACGCTAAGTTATGATTTTCCAACACTTAGACTCTAAATCGGTGAATCGGAGCGTAAATTGGTCAAATATCCAATTAGAATTTGCTCGTAAGTCCAAAATACGGAATAATTCCAAGTTCGAATTATCGGATGCCGATCCGATGACGATCCGATCGAATCCAAACCTAGCTATTTTATATCCGAAACACGCTAACTTATGATTTTCCAACACTTAGACACTAAATCGGTGAATCGAATCGTAAATTGGTCAAATATCCAATTAGAACCCGCTCGCAAGTCCGAAATACGGAATAATTCCAACTTCGAATTATCGGATGCCGATCCGATGACGATCGGATCGAATCCAAACCTATTTCATATCCGAAACACGCTAAGTTATGATTTTCCAACACTTAGACTCTAAATCGGTGAATCGGAGCGTAAATTGGTCAAATATCCAATTAGAACCCGCTCGCAAGTCCGAAATACGGAATAATTCCAACTTCGAATTATCGGATGCCGATCCGATGACGATCCGATCGAATCCAAACCTATTTCATATCCGAAACACGCTAAGTTATGATTATCCAACACTTAGACTCTAAATCGGTGAATCGGAGCGTAAATTGGTCAAATATCCAATTAGAACCCGCTCGCAAGTCCGAAATACGGAATAATTCCAATGTCGAATTATCGGATGCCGATCCGATGACGATCGGATCGAATCCAAACCTATTTCATATCCGAAACAAGCTAAGTTATGATTTTCCAACACTTAGACTCTAAATCGGTGAATCGGAGCGTAAATTGGTCAAATATCTAATTAGAACCCGCTCACAAGTCCGAAATACGGAATAATTCCAACTTCGAATTATCGGATGCCGATCCGATGACGATCGGATCGAATCCAAACCTATTTCATATCCGAAACACGCTAAGTTATGATTTTCCAACACTTAGACTCTAAATCGGTGAATCGGAGCGTAAATTGGTCAAATATCCAATTAGAACCCGCTCGCAAGTCCGAAATACGGAATAATTCCAAGTTCGAATTATCGGATGCTGATCCGATGACGATCGGATCGAATCCAAACCTATTTCATATCCGAAACACGCTAACTTATGATTTTCCAACTCTTAGACTCTAAATCGGTGAATCGATCGGATCGTAAATCGGTGAAACGGTATGATTTACATATGAAACGGTATGATTTACATATGAATCGGTGAAACGGTATGATTTACATATGAAACAATATGATATACATATGAAACAATATGATTTATATATGAAACAATTTGATTTAAATATGAAACAATTTGATTTACATACGGTCTAGTCATTTTCTGTCTCATCTCTGTCACTCTCATTGCTTCCCTCTTCTATTATTTGATCTGCATTCGCTGTCCAGTTTATATTGTCGACATCTTCATTTTCATCGTGCACTGCGTCGACAATGATTATCTCATCATTCTGGTATGCATCCAAATCATCATCGACGACCCCCGCATCATTGTCTCCCATGTCATAAAAATCTCTGGGTGGTGACCTGACTACAATTTGCCAACCTGGAGAGGTATTATCCGGTGCATAAAATATCTGTTGCGCTTGAGAGGCAAGAATGAATGGATCTTCATATTGGGTATTCAATCTCTTGGCAGTGTTGATGCTGATAAAACCGTATTTGTCGACATTATAACCAGTCCCGCGATTATTAACATCATACCAATCGCATTTGAATAATACGATCCGATTTTGGCCAAGGAATTTAATCTCGAGAATCTCGTTGAGGACGCCGTAGAAGTCGATATTTTCTAATTCTTCTTGTTCACCGTTGACGACAACCCCACTATTTTGGGTTCTTCGTGATTTTTCACTATCTTTCGTCCGAAATCTATAACCGTTCACGATATAACCATCGTACGATATTGCGTCTTGCAAAGGACTACAAGATAAGCGTCAGAGATCCTCATTCATCAGCGGATCGTGGTTGTCGTGCAGCTCCTGTGCCTATAATAACCACATGACATTCATGATATGAACACATAATTATTGTTCGGTAATGGATGTCAATGAAATTCAGTAATGATGTGAATACTTACGTGTTTCTTGAACCACGATGGGAATTCACGATCATGAATTTGGGGAGCATTTCGAGTACCCCGATTATTAATGATGGCTTTATGCTTCCTATTTTACCGGTTATGAATTATATTATAATTAGCACATATACTTAATGAATGGACTGAAAGAATGAGTAAATGATCGTAAAATGCTTACTCAATGAATGGCCACACTTCATCACATTGGCGCAACACATACATATGTGCCTGTTGAATCTCATCTACAGACAATCGACGGGTTTTGCCTCCTCCTACAGGTCTACCCATTTCGGCAAATATAGATAGACCCCCATCGAAGTCTATTGGACCACCGTCATAGTTCCGCTCAAGTTGATTGAATCACGTGTCTATACCATGTAGGTATCTTGAGCAGAATGTTAGACATTCTTCTGCTAGGTATCCTTCAGCAATTGATCCCTCCGGACGACTTTTATTACGAACATATGATTTCAATGTTCGCAAGTACCTAATTTGAGAAAAAAATATTTGGATGAATATATCAAGAACGATCAAATACATTGTGCGAATGAGATGAGACGATTACCTCTCGATAAAATACATCCACCGGTAATGAACTGGGCCGCCGAGTTTGGCCTCATTTGCCAAGTGAACGATCAAATGCACCATGACATCAAAGAAGGAAGGTGGAAATATCATCTCTAACTTGCACAATGTGAGCGCAATATCCCTCTCCATCTGTTCAAGTCGGTCCACTCTAAGTACCTTCGAGCACAACTGTCTGAAAAAAGTGTTGAGCTCAATTAACGGACCGGACACCTGTTCGGTTAAATTCCCACGTATAGCAAGAGATAACAATCGCTGCATAAGAACATGACAATCGTGGCTCTTTAATCCAGACAACTTCCGGCCGTTCTCTTGCACGCATCGTACGATATTCGAAGAATAACCGTCTGGCGTTTTCACAGACCGTAGGAATGCACATAAGGCTGCCTTTTGCTGTGAGCTCATGGTGTAGCATGCAACTGGCAACACATACTTATCCCCAATCTCTTAGGGATAAAGTGATTTTCGGATGCCCAACTCCTTAAGATCGAGACGAGATTTAAGATTATCCTTCGTCTTACCGTCGAGATTTAGCAGTGTTTCTATAATGTTGTCACACACATTTTTCTCGATATGCATGACATCCAAGTTATGCCGCAAGAGTAGGCTACTCCAGTACGGTAGTTTAAAGAAAATACTCTTCTTCTTCCAGTTATGCTCACGCGTAGAATCTTCATGCGTTCTCTTCTTTTTACCTTTTCCAAGTGCCACGGCATCAAGCTGATCCAATTCGCACAAGACTTCTACCCCCGAAAGCTGCTCCGGGGCCTTTGCAAGTTCCTTCTTGCCGTTGAAAGCTCTTTTGTTCTGCCTCCACTTATGGCCGTCACCAAGGAATCTTCGATGGCCCATATAACAGAACTTGCCTCCGTTCTTCAACCGTAATGAATCTATCTCCTTATTGCATGTAGGGCATGCCAATTTTCCTTTAGTACTCCACCCGGATAAGTTGCCATATGCAGGAAAATCGTTGATGGTCCATAGAAGTGCCGCATGCATCCAAAAATTCTGGCGCAACGAGGCATCATACGTATCGGCCCCAACTTCCCATAACTCGTTCAACTCCTCAATCAACGGCTGCAAGTAAGCGTCAATATCATTACCAGGCGACCTGGGTCCGGGAATGAGCAAGGAGAGCATTGTGTATGGCTTTTTTAAGTACATCTAGGGAGGCAAATTGTATGGAACTAGGACAACTGGCCAAATGCTGTACGACACACTCATATTCCCAAAGGGATTGAAGCCATCGCTAGTAAGCCCTAACCTGACGTTGCAAACTTCACATGCGAATTCAAGATAGGTATGATCAAAATCTTTCCACGTCAGAGAGTCGGCCGGATGTCTCATAATCCCGTCATCTGTACGTTCTCGTGCATGCCACCTCATGTGCTCAGCAGTATTCGATGACATAAACAACCTCTGAAGCCTGTCCCTGAGCGGGAAGTATAGGAGAACCTTTGCAGATACATTTTTCTTCCTTCGACTGGTACTAGACTCGGCATCCGTCTCTTTATATCTCGTTGCTCCGCATATGTGGCATGACCGCGCATGTTCGTACTCTTTCCGGTACAACATACAATCGTTCACGCATGCATCAATTTTCTCATAACCCAGACCGAGATCTTTAATTGTCTTCTTCGCCTCGTAGAATGATTTCGGTACTGTCTCGCCCATAGGAAAAGCCTCTTTCAGCAACTCTACCAACATATTAAATGACTTATTACTCCAACCATTGAGGCACTTCAAATGAAGAAGCTTTACAGTGAAAGAGAGTTTTGAAAACTTCTCACACCCCGGGTATAGAGGTTGTTCGGCATCTTTAAGCAATATGTAGAACTTGTCCGCTTCGATATTGGGCTGATCACCTGACGGTGTTTCCGTGCCTATTCCACCTTGCAAATCATGTATCATACCCTGCATGTCATCGTCATCGTCTGTATTAATATTATCATCAGCGATCACTGTGTTTGAAGTTTCATCGTGAGCTGCCATGGGGACTGCATCTAGCTCCTCACCGTGCGAGAACCAACGGGTATAGGTAATGTCAATGCCACGCATTACCAGATCAACCTCACATTCCTCTCGAACCTTCCTAATCACCCTTCCGCAGTCTATACAGGGACACACAATTTTTCCATCAAGCGGTGCAAGACGCTCAAATGCAAAATCCAAAAATTTCCTTACTCCTTCTCTGTACTCTTGGCTCCTTCTCTGTACTCTTGGCTCATGCGATTTGAATTACGCATCCAACTCTTATCGATCGAAGACATCTTCGTCTATCTGGCTATACAACACCTGACATATAATTTCAAACAATGTTATAAGACTCCGCACAATTTCAGCTTCGGTTCCCGGGTATGGAACACCGAACCAAAACTTCTACAGGCCATCCACATCCCTAATGGATGGGATAAATCTTTATATTTTTGAGCTAAATTTTTTGAGCTAAATTTTTGAGCTAAAATATTTTCGAGCTAAATAGATTCGGGTATGGAACACGGAACCGAAACCGAAACTTCTACAGGACATTCATAATGCTACGCATACATGGCGTGTATGTAAAGTGCGCGTAGTATCCAAGCCGCGAGCGCCATAGGATATGTACGTGCACTGTGCATATGGACCACCGTCATTCTAACATCACAGTTGTGCATCAAGATTCGTTTGCTGCCCCGATCCCACGGGGGCTCACGAAACTAGGTTGCATACGTATGTACATGTCACAATATCTAATAGTATAATACTTAAATGAAGCCCTCATTAATTCCCGTGTTGTGAGAGGGGCAGTTGCCCTCCTAAGACTTTGAAAATTTCTTGATTGGCATACTGTATTGGCTGCATCTGTTGGCTGCACTATAAGGAAAAAGGTTCAGCTGTCCCTTAGGATCACAGCCACTTACATAAATGCAAAGCCGAGGATATAATTGACACAATACAGAGGAAAACAAATTGCATGTCACCCCCTCCTAGCTTAGAATCTCTCTCCGTGAGCTTTCGTTTACTTCCGGGACTCCTCTTATGTTACTCCATTTTCTTGAAAATGGTCCACCAGGGGGCATAAATGACATCACTGCCATCCGGTGTGGTGTGTTGAATGCAATCACTTATTCTGGGTACTAGCTTTCCATGGACGGCTGCAATGCCTTGTTTGCTATGTGGCCCCCAATAGATGAAAAAGAGCAGTAGCCCAACTTGAGTTCTCTCGGTTTGGGTTCACTCAATTACCATTAATTAGGGAAACTAGGTACAATTGTATCGTGAATGACGCACCACTTACCTTAATGTGCACAAATGGCGAGTGATTTGTGTCGTCGCTCCCCCTTCAGGAACATCAACGATGAATCCTTGGGCTCCGGTGATTTAATCAATGGCCAACCCCAATCTGATTCCGGTAGGTGCTGGCATAATCTCCGACCCCGAATACGACTCCTCCAACTCATATTTATGGAAGCACTGGAGTCAGAGAAGTTGCCATCAAGATCGGAGATGATACTAGAGGGATATAGACGAGGGTTGACCATTGAAGGAAGCACCGGAGTCGTGCTCCGACGCCAATCACTCATCATCTGTGTTCGTTGAGATCGGAAATTGATGCTATGGATGCGAAGTGTTTCAATGTATGGGAGAGAGGGAGGAGGAGGAGGAGGAGCTCACCGGAGTCCACAAGAGGAGGAGGAGGAGGAGCTCGCCGGCGCGCACGAGAGGAGCTCACCGGAGTCCACAGGAGGAGGAGGCGGAGCTTGCCGGCGCGCACGAGAGGGGAGGGGTGGCCGGCCGGAGGGGGGGAGGGCGGCCGGGGAGGGGGGGGGAGGCCGGGGAGGGGGGGAGGGAGGCCGGGGAGGGGGGGGGGAGGCCGGGGAGGGGGGGAGGGAGGCCGGGGAGGGGGGGAGATTGAGAAAGAGAGAGAGAGAGAGAGAGGCGGGGAGGGGTTTAGATCGAAACAGAACAGAAGGGGGATCGCTGAATCTGATATAAGACAGGGTTTTTACCGACGGTAATATTATGTTCCGTCGGTATAATGGATTTATACTGACGGAAACATCAGGTCCGTCGGTATAATGTCATGACAAAACTCAGGGTACCATTTTTTTCCAGAGGCTCGGTTTTTACCCTGAGTTTCGTCGTAATATTTTTATCGACGGAGATATAATGTCCGTCGGCATATACCGACGGAAAAATAAGTTCCGTCGGTAAATGTCACGACGGAAATATTTTTACCGACGGAGATATAATATCCGTCGGCATATACCGATGGAAAACTAAGTTCCGTCGGTAAATGTCACGACGGAACTCAGGATTCTATTTTTTTCCAGAGGCTCGGTTTTTACCCTGTGTTTCGTCGTAACATATTACCGACGGATGTTTTTTGTACGTCGGTATAAACTAATTGTACCGACAGACAATATATTTCCGTCGGTATAAACCATTTTACCGACGGATTATATATAACCGTCGGTAATAAATATGCAAAATATATTAAAAAAATCGAAGTTATAATACCGACGGATGTTATTGTAACCGTCGGTAAAATGAACATTATTACCGACGGTACTTAAAATGTCCGTCGGTAAATAAGGTATTTCTTGTAGTGTCATTTGTACAAGCCATTCTAATTCATCCATACGAATGTCGCCATTTTAATTCATTCGTACCAACGAATATAGCCATTCTAATTTGTTTGTACGAATATAGCCATTTTGATTCATTCATAAGAAGGTAGCCATTCTAATTCATTCATATGAGCGATTCTAATTTATTCGTAAGAATGTAGCCATTTTAGTTCACTCATACAAACGAATATAGCCATTCCAATTCATTCGTATGAACGTAGGCATTCTAATTCATTTGTACGAAGGTAGCCATTCTAATTCATTCGTATGAATGTTGTCATTCTAATTCATTCATATGAATGTAGCCATTCTATTTCATTCCTACGAGGGTAGCTATTATAATTCATTCATACGAGCCATTCTAATTCATTCGAACGAATGTAGCCATTCTAATTCATTCGTACGAACGAATTTAGCCATTCTAATTCATTTATTAGAATGTCGCCATTCTAATTCATTTGTACGAAGGTAACCATTCTAATTCATTCATAGAAGCTATTTTAATTCATTCTTACGAATGTAGCTATTCTAAAGCATTTGTACGAACGAATGTAGCCATTCTAATTCATTTATACGAATATAGTCATTCGAATTCATTCATACAAAGGTAGCCATTCTAATTCATTCATACGAGCCATTGTAATTTATTCGTACAAATATAGCCATTTTACTTTATTCGTATGAACGCATATAGCTATTCAAATTTATTCGTACGAAGGTAGCCATTCTAATTCATTCGTATGAGCCATTCTAAATCATTCATACGAATATAGCCATTCTAGTTCATTCATACGAACAAATGTAACCATTTTAATTCATTCATATGATTGTAGCCATTCTAATTAATTCGTACAAAGGTAGCCATTCTAACTCATTCGTATGAATATAGCCATTCTAGTTCATTTGTACAAACGAATGTAACCATTCTAATTCATTCATGCAAATGTAGCCATTCTAATTCATTCGTACAAAGGTAACCATTCAATTTTTGTCGTATGAGCCATTCTAATTCATTTATACATATGTAGCCAATATATTCATTCATACGAAAAAATATAGTCATTCTAATTCATTCATACGAAGGTAGCCATTCGAATTCATTCGTACGAACTAATGTAGCTATTCTAATTCATTCGTACGAACAAAGGTAGTCATTCTAATTCATTCATATGAGCCATTCTAATTCATTCGTACGAATGTAGCCATTCTAGTTCATTTGTACGAAGGTAGCTATTCTAATTCATTTGTACGATCCATTCTAATTCGTTCATACGAATATAGCCATTCTAATTCATTTGTACGAACGAATGTAGCCAATGTAATTCATTCATATGAGCTGTTCTAATTCATTCGTACGAGATATTCTAATTCATTCATATGAATATAGACATTCTAATTCATTCGTACGAATGTAGCCATTCAAATTCATTCGTGCGAAGGTAGACATTATAATTCATTCGTTCGAACCATCCTAATTCATTCTTACTAATGTAGCCATTCTAATACATTCATACGAATGAATGTAGCCATTCTACTTCATTCATATGAAGTTAGCCATTCTAATTCATTCATACGAGCCATTCTAATTCATTCATATGAATATAGCCATTCTATTTCTTTCGTACGAATGAATATTACCATTCTAATTCATTTTAACGAATATAGCCATTCTAATTCATTCATACGAAGGTAGCCATTCTAATTCATTCATACGAGCAATTCTAATTCATTCATACAAATATAACCATTCTAATTCATTCGTACGAATTTAGCCATTTTAATTCATTCGTATGAATGTAGCAATTCTAATTCATTCATATAAAGGTAGCCATTCTAATTTATTCGTACGAGCAATTCTAATTCATTCATACGAATGTAGCTATACTAATTCATTCATACAAACGTAGCCATTCTTATTCATTCATATGAACGAATGTAGCCATTCTAATTCAATCATATGAATGTAGCCTTTCTAATTCACTCTTACAAAGGTAGCCATTCTAATTCATTCATACAAGCCATTGTAATTCATTTGTACGAATGTAGCTATTCTAAGTCATTCGTACGTAGGAATATAGCCATTCTAATTCATTCGTACAAATATAGTCATTTTAGTTTATTTGTACAAACGAATGTAACCATTCTAATTCATTCATACAGATATAGTCATTCTAATTCATTCGTACGAAGGTAACCATTCAAATTCTGTCGTACGAGCCATTCTAAATCATTCATACATATGTAGCCAATATAATTCATTCATACGAAAAAAATATAGTCATTCTAATTTATTCGTACGAAGGTAGCCATTCTAATTCATTCGTACGAACGAGCGTAGCCATTCTAATTCATTCGTACGAACGAAGATAGCCATTCTAATTCATTCGTACGAGCCATTCTAATTCATTCATACGAATGTAGCCATTCTAGTTTATTCGTACGAAGGTAGCCATTTTAATTCATTCGTACGAGCCATTCTAATTCATTCATACGAATATAGCCATTCTAATTCATTTGAATGAATGTAGCCAATGTAATTTATTCATATGAGCCATTCTAATTCATTCATATAAGATATTCTAATTCATTCATACGAATATAGCCATTCTAATTCATTCGTACGAATGTAGCTATTCAAATTCATTCGCACGAAGGTAGCCATTATAATATATTTGTACGAACCATTCTAATATATTCGTGCTAATTTAACCATTCTAATATATTCATACGAATGAATGTAGCCATTCTACTTCATTCGTGCGAAGTTACCCATTCTAATTTATTCATATGAGTCATTCTAATTCATTCGTACGAATATAGCCATTCTATTTCTTTCGTACGTATGAATGTAGCCATTTTAATTCATTTTAACGAATATAGCCATTCTAATTCAATTGTACGAAGGTAGCTATTCTAATTCATTCTTACGAGCCATTCTAATTCATTCATACAAATATAACCATTCTAATTCATTCGTATGAATCTAGCCATTTTAATTCATTCCTATGAATATAGCAATTCTAATTCATTCCTATGAAGGTAGCCATTTTAATTTATTCGTACGAGCCATTCTAATTCATTCATATGAATGTAGCCATACTAATTCATTCGTACAAATGTAGCCATTCTTATTCATTCATATGAACGAATGTAACAATTCTAATTCAATCATATGAATTTAGCCATTCTAATTCACTCTTATGAAGGTAGCCATTATAATTTATTCGTATGAGACATTGTAATTCATTTGTACGAATGTAGCCATTCTAATTCATTCGTACGTAGGAATGTAGCCATTCTAATTCATTCATACGAATATAGCCATTCCAATTTATTCATATGAAGGTAGCAATTCTAATTCAGTGGTACAAGTCTTTCTAATTCATTCGTATGAATGTAGCCATTCTAATTTATTCATACTTTCGAATGTAGCCATTCTAATTCATTTGTATGAAGATTGTCATTCAAATTCATTCGGACAAGCCATTCTAATTCATTCGTACGAATATAGCCATTCTAATTCATTCGTTCGAATGAATGTAGCCATTCTAATTCATTCATGTGAAGGTAGCCATTCTAATTCATTCATATGAGTTATTCTAATTTATTCGTATGAATGTAGTCATTAAAATTCATTCGTACGAATATATTCATTCTAATTCATTCATACAATCCATTCTACTACTTTCATACGAATGTAGTCATTCTAATGTATTCTTATAAACGAATGTAGCCATTCTAATTTATTTGTATGAATATAGATTTCTAACTCATTTTTACAAAGGTAGTCATTCTAATTCATTCGTACGAACCATTATAATTCATTCGTACGAATGTAGCCATTCTAATTCATTTGTACGAATGTAACCATTCTAATTCGTTCAGACGAAGGTAGCCATTCTAATTCATTTGTATGAGTCATTCTAATTCATTCGTACAAATATAGCCATTCTAATTTATTCGTACGTATGAATGTAGTCATTCTAATTCATTCGTATGTATGAATGTAGCTATTCTAATACATTCATATGAAAGTAGTTATTCTAATTCATTTGTACGAGCCCTTCTAATTCATTCTTACCAATATAGCTATTCTAATTCATTCGTACGAACGAATTTAGCCATTCTAATTCATTCGTACAAAAGTAGCCATTGTAATTCATTCGTACGAGCCATTCTAATTCATTCGTACGAACGAATATAGTCACTCTAATTCATTTGTATGAATATAGCCATTCTAATTCATTCATACGAAGGTAGCTATTCAAATTTATTTGTACGAGCCATTCGAATTCATTCATACAAATGTAGCCATTCTAATTCATTTGTGCGAACGAATTTTGCCATTCTAATTTATTCTTATGAATATAGCCATTCAAATTCATTCTTACAAAGGAAGCCATTCTAATTCATTCGTCCGAGCCATTCTAATTCATTCGTACAAACGAATATAGCAATTCTAATTCATGCATATGAATATAACAATTCTAATTTATTCATACGAAGGTAGCCATTCTAATTCATTCATACGAGCCATTCAAATTTATTCGTACGAATTTAGCCAATTTAATTCATTTGTATAAACGAATATAGCCATTCTAAATAATTCGTATGATTGTACTCATCCTAATTCATTCATACGAAGATAGCAATTCTAATTTATTCTTACGACCTATTCTAATTCATTCGTATGAATATAGTCATTCTAATTCATTCATACAAATGTAGTCATTCTAATTCATTTGTACGAGCCATTCTAATTCATTTGTATGAATGTTGCCATTCTAATTCATTTGTACGAATGAATTTAGCCATTCTAATTACGAATGTAGCCATTCTAATTCATTTGTTCGAAGGTAGCCATTCTAATTCATTCATACAAGCTAGTCTAATTCATTTGTACGAATGTAGCCATTGTAAATCATTCATACAAATGAATGTAGCCATTCTGATTCATTTGTACGAATATAGCCATTCTAATTTATTCATATGAAGGTAGCCGTTCTAATTCATTCATACTAGGGGTGTTCATGGTCCGGGTTGGTTCGGTTTTTTGATAAATTTGGAACCAAACCGAAGTTGATCGGTTCTCGAGAAAATGAAATCGAACCAAACCTTTCCTTGGTAAAAACCAAACTGGAAAAGTTTGGGTCGGTTTTGAATCGCTCGCCATCACACTACGAGGCATGAATGGTTGAGCCACTGAGTTCGTTCAGATTTCATTTTTAAGCATTTAACTTTGGGTGCTGCTATTTGCCCCTATAAAATTACTAGTAACACCCTTAATTTTTCACTTTGAGATATTTCATAAGTTGGGATTTGGGGGTGCTAGTAATTATGTGGCTAAGACTCTTCACTTTTCAGTTTCATCACATCGTTGAACACTTGAAAGTTTTAAAGGCACTGAATGGTGGTAATTGGGGTCACCACCATGTAATGTACAATATCAGTGAGACTGTACACTGTATAGTAGTAACTACTGAGGTTATAGTACCAATGGTTCAAGTTGGGTTGGTTCGGATTAAAAAACTCACAACCCATAACCGAACCGACCATAGCGGGGTTTTTTTTTTTTTGAACCAAACCAAACCGAACAGTCAAAAATACCCGATCCAAACCGAACCAAATAGACCGGTTCGGTTCGGTTTGGCGGGTCAACTCGAACCGATGAACACCCTTAATTCATACGAGCCATTCAAATTCATTCGTACGAATATTGTCATTCTAATTCATTCGTATGAACGCATATAGCCATTCTAATTCATTCGTATGAAGGTAGCCATACTAATTCATTCGTACGAGCCATTCTAATTCATTCGTACGAATATAGCTATTCTAATTCATTCATATGAACGAATATAGCCATTCTAATTCATTCGTACGATTGTAGCCTTTCTAATTCATTCGTACGAAGGTAGCCACTCTAACTAATTCGTACGAGCCATTCTAATTCATTCGTACGAAAATAACCATTCTAATTCATTCGTATAAATGAAAGTAGACATATGCGTAAGTCCTAATAGGGGTGTGAGCAAGGCGACACCCCGCCTCATGGGTCTTGGACTTATTAAGAGTTTTAAACTCATCCTACCCTTTGCTTTTAATAAGCACTGACGTCATAGGGGTGGGAGCATTATTCAGTGCTCCTCATTTTCAATCACTACTACAGTTTGCTTCTACCTATTGAACCTCCGTGAGGTTGGGTTCCCACTGCGGTGATTTTTCTTATGGGCTTAATCACAACTCCTTCGACGATTCTAAGACTACTGTCCTAGAAATGCCCTTAGTTAAATGATCCGCCAAATTATTTTCGGATCTAACAAAGTCTAAGGCTATTATTTGATTTTTCATCTTATATCTGAGAGATCTATGTCTCACTTTCAAATGTCGATTTATTTTTACATTAGTATTTTCTTGATTGTATTTATCAATAGATGATTGACAATCACAATGGATAGATATAGCCGACAAAGGCTTTTCTATCAATGGGATCTCATATAGGAGATCTCGAAGCCATTCTGTTTCTGTACTAGTGGTATCTAACGCTATCATTTTTTATTCCATGGTACTCTTAGCTATCACGGTCTGTTTGGTGGATTTCCAAGATATGGCTCCACCTCCTAGTAGGAATACAAACCCGATTGTGGACTTAATATCTATCGAGTCACTAATCCAGTTGGCATCAGAGTATCCCTCTAGTATAGCTGGATATCCACTATAGTGGAGACCATATGATATAGTTCCCTTAAGGTATCTAAAGACTCTTTCTAACGCATTCCAATTAGACTCATTTGGGTTAGACGTATATCGACTAAGTCTATTTACCGCGTAAGGGATATTGGGTCGAGTATAGTTTGCTAGAAAATCTAACGATCATATGATTTGAGCATACTCATTCTGTAGTTTAGGAAGTCCAGTGTTTTTTGCTAAATGGGTGATTGGATCATATGGTGTGGATACTGGTTGGCAATCGAAGTCGTAGAATTTTCTCGACATAGTGGGATTGGGATAGCACTAAACCATTGTCCTTCCTAATGATCTTAGTGTTCAAAATAACATCAGCTTGTCCTAGGTCTTTAATGTCGAAGTTTTGGGATAGGAAGTGTTTGATGTCATTTATGACTTGTATGTTTGAATTGAATATTAGGATATCGTCAACATACAGACATAAGATGACAACATTGTTACCATCTACTTTATGGTATACATATTCATCCATTGTATTGATATCAAATCCATAGGATAAGATAACTTCATCGAATTTCATGTACCATTATTTTAGGGCTTATTTAAGTCCATGGAGGGATCAAATTAACTTACACACATTTTCCTCTTATCCAGGTGCAGTAAGTCCCTCGGATTGGTCCATGTAGATTTTCTCATTAAGGTCGCCATTTAAAAAATCAGTCTTAACATCCATTTGATGTATGACTAGATTATAGATTGAAGCTAAGGCGATGAGGATCCTAATCGTGGTTATCCTAGCGACAGGTGAGTAGACATCAAAATAGTCTATCCAATGTTTTTGGGTAAAGCCCTTAGCTACAAGTCATGCCTTACATTTGTCTATGGTGTCGTAGGGTCTAAGTTTCTTCTTAAACACCCATTTATATCCTATGATTTTGCAACCAGGAGGTAAATTAGTGAGTTCCCAAGTATGGTTTTGAAGTATGGATTGGATCTTGTTATCTATGGCTTCCTTCCAAAAGGGTGAGTCTATAGATTTCATTGCATCTGTTTAGGTGGAGGGAGAGTCCTTCACCAAAAGTACATAGAAGTTATCAAAGACTTTTTCTACACGGGTATGTTTACTTCTCCTAGGTTCAGTTTGGGTTACCGGTCCAGTCTGGTCTTCAGGTTCTAATTGGACTTCGGGTTCAATCTGGGTTACTTGATTAGAACTAGAGGCCTGGTTACTAGTATCGATCATAGTATTGATCCTGGTCTTATAAGAGAAGATATTTTCAAAGTATGAGGTGTCTCTAGCTTCGGTTATGGTATTATTGGCTATTTCACTTATTTCAGAGTTAAACACTAAAAATTGATTAGCGTTACTATCTGAAGCGTAGCCGATAAAGATGACATCTACAGTCTTAGGTCCTATCTTCTTTCTTTTGTTATTGGGGATCTTTACCTTAGCTAGGCATCCCCACACTTTTAAATATTCTAAGTTGGGTTTTCTATATTTCCATACTTCGTATGGGGTCAAGTCATTGTGTTTGAAAGGAATACGGTTAAGGATAAAAGAGACCGTTATTAGGGCTTCCCCCTATAAGTTCTCTGGCGCTCCAGAGCTTATTAACATGGAATTGACCATGTTCATTAGGGTCTTATTTTTTCTCTCTTCTACACCATTGAATTGGGGAGTGTAAGGAGCTGTGACCTTATGGAGTATTCCATAGTCTTTATAGTACTCACTTAGCTTGTTTGAGGTATACTTCTCTTCCCGGTCTGATCTAGGGATCTTAATATTTTTGTCTAATTGGTTCTCAACCTGAGCTCTGTAAAGCTTAAATTTACTGAGTACTTCATCCTTAGTCTTAATAAGGTATAGGTGATAATATTTTTAAACGTCTTCTATGAACGTTACAAAATATCTATTACCACCTCTCGAGGTTCTCCTAGAATCATAGATATCGCTGTGAATTATTTCAAGTATCTTAGAGTCTCGATCGACAGTTCTGAAGGGTTTCCTAGGTTGTTTAGCTTCCAGTAAATGAAGGGTTAAGATCATTCAATTTAAATAAACCATCACAGAGAAATCATTTTCCAATAAAATTTGTTCCCTTAGTTATTACAACTTTGTTGGACTCGAATATAAGCTTGTAGCTATGTTGTACTAATAAAGACCCACTAATAAGATTTCTCCTAATCTCCAAAACATGGTGGACTCCACGCAAGGTTGGGGTCTTTTTCGATGTCAGCTTTAGGTCGATCTGTTCAATCCCTAGCACACAAGCCTCAGCATTGTTCCCTATGCTTACGGCTCCTCCACTTGAGACCTGATAGGTGGAAAACGAAGATTGATCAGAGCAAACATGAATGGGTGGTGTTGGACCATTCCTTCTTGGATTTGGAGGTGGTGTTGTCTTATTGTAGAAATATTGGTTGCCCATGTGATTGGTCCGATTGCAGATGTAGCAGCAATGCACTCCTTCCTTCTTTCGGTCCTTGGGATAGTTTGGGTTATGGTTGCTATGGTAGGGCTTATTGGTATAGGGTTTAGGCTTAGGATGGAAAAGTTTCTTCTGAAACTTATGTTTAGGTTTCTGAAATGGTTTGGATAGTTGACCCTCTATGTTGTTAACCTTGAGTTTGGATTCAAATGATCCCTTTTCCCTGAGCCTATGTTGGTCCTCAATTCTAATAAAGTTAAGAACTTGAGTTAGGGTTAGGTCACCTTGGGTATAACTTAGGTGCTTGGAAAATATGGACCAAGAAATAGGTAGTTTGTCTATAAGGCAAGCTATTTGAAAATTTCATTAAGGGTAGAGCCATTAGTCTTCAGGTGTTGAACTAAGTTCTCAAACTCATGAATCTAATCATTCATAGGTTTGGAGTCAACCATTTTGAAGTTGTTGAAGTCTGACGCTTTGAAGTGTTTTACTCCAGCATCATCTAGGCCATACTTACGCTCTAGGGTATCCCATAGGTCCTTAGGGTTTTGGATGGTATAGCATATATCATAGAGTCTATCAGATAGGGCTCCAAGGATCCTATGAAGGCTATGGTAGTTGATTTCTTCTGGGGTCCTTGTTGGAATACCAGAAGTTGGTTCGAGATCAGGTTGGGAAGATAAGGCTCGGGTATGACGAGTTTGAATAGACCCACTAGATACTTCTGGTGCAGTTTCACCTATGGCTGACAGTAACCCAAGTGTGATTAGTCAGAAACGCATCTAGTTTTGCCACCTTTTGAAGTTAGACCCGTTAAACTTCTCGGGTTTGGTACTAAGGGGACTCACGAAGTCATTGGTCAGCTGACTATGCTGCTCAGGCTCAATCTCAATAATCCCCTCAATAAGCCGACTCTACTCTAAGGAAAGCGCATGTCTCTTCTATCACAGACCCTCCTGCGACATATCGGATTTCAGCGGAGGACTTCCAACTCCTTACCCTTATAAAATAGAATGCGGCTCTCATGGTAGAGAGACTCTATCCTGTGGATCACCATCGAAGCAGGGGTGAATCTCTTGACATTAGCCTCCGATGTCAACAACGGAGCAAATATCTACCGATAGCGCGACCCATATCCTACTCCATCCAGGTGATCCATCGTCGATACACTCGAGAGTTCGGCAATATCATCGTATTGACCAAATCCCGACTAGGTGTTATTTAATTAGAAGGCCTTCGACTCCATCTCTTCCACTTCATCTGAGACACCTCTCCGACCAACGAGGTGATCATTGGAACGACCATGCCTTCGAAGGCCACTCCAGCAGATTCTCCAAGCTCCTTTCCCTCAAAGCTAGAGAACTCCTACTCTCTCCAAGTTCAATTGTCTAACAGGAGACCTGATGTTGCACGTCTTGGCTTTCAAACAAGTATTAACATTTGCACAATCATAACAACCAGGTATAATGCTGCACCTTTGCTGGCAACTTGGATGACATGTTACTCGATTGGTACCACAATCTCTTGACGGGCTTCGTGAGCTGGTTTGGGGTTCAGGTAGACTCTTCATTCAGCACTATCTGTTGAACTTCAAACTGACACTCTCTACTAGCTCCGGATGGGTACAGATAAAACCCTCTGAGACTTCACTCGGAGGTTCTAGTATGAGCATGCAGTGCTCTCCAAACGTCCTATCGACGATAAGACTGTTATGCTTGTATTCTAGAACGCCCTACGCTATAATCTCCATATCTACAATGATTTCATTCGCAACCCCCCTACCTCATTCAGGGCGATGTTTGATCATATCCAAAGGGAAATCAAGGTAGATGATGATCAGATCACTCACAAAGGATGTGACCTCAAGAAGCATCCTTCAGACAAGGAGCCAGTGAGACCGACAGCCCAGCTTACAATGCTTAGGCCGAGGAAGGTGAATCCTCCAAACGGCCAAAGAGGGTAGGTGATAGACCCACGAACCCTCGAATGACCAAGTTCACCGATTAGAATCTGTCAATCCATATCATCCTCAAGTAGATCCAGCACAAGGAGTATCTTAGGAGGCTCAACCCTCTTAAGCTTGGATCCAAGCAGACGGAAGATAAATCGGTCTATTGCAACTTTTGCTAGTACCATGGCCACCCTACTTCTTGGTGCTTTCGCATTAAGAACCACCTGGAGGAGCTTTTGCAAGAAGGCTACCTCCAGGAGTATAAGGCAGAAGTAGGAGAAGCTAATGATTCACTTCCTCCTCCCCCTCAGCTAAAGGAGAAGGAGATGTATTGGATTCGCTCGGTCGTGCTTCAACCGACCCCTATCGTCATTCAAGCAGAGTTCTATGGCATTCACAACAATCTCCACTACCAAACTCCAACTCAGAAGGAAGTCAAGCAGCAAGTAGGGTGCGTTTATAATGTCCATATGCTCGCCCAAGTCGAGAAGTCTTGGATCGAGAAGCCTATCAAGAACCTGCCATAGCCGACGATAATTTTCACTAATCAAGACCTCAACGAAGTCATACTCCACACCGTGACCCCATGGTCCTCTGCCTTGTGATAGATAAGAACTCCCCAATCGGATACTTGTTGATACCTATGGCTCCATCGATATCATGTTCTTTGACTACTTCAAGCGGCTCGAACATAAGTATGAGAGCCTTGACATCATCCCCATTGTCATCACTGATTTCAATGACAAGCAGAGCATCACGATGGGGGAAACAAGGTTCATACTCGATCTCAGCAGAAAGATACGAGCGTAAGTTTGATTCACTGCCGTTAAAGTAACATCGAACTACAACGCTATCCTAGGCAGACTCTTCCTGCAGTAGATCAGTGTTGTCTTTTCCCCTTATCACCAACCTCTCAAGTTTCCTACTGGGGAGGGTATAAGATGTATTCGAGGTAGCCTACAGATGGGCAGACAGTGCTAGCCTGCGATTGCGTAGATTCGACCAACTATTAGTGCAACACCAGCGAAGCGTTTGGCCGACGAAGTTAGTCCCTCGATTAGATAGCAATCAAAGGAGCCTCTGTTAGAATTAGTGAGGTCTACAGCTCGTAAAAACCTATAGTTTAGCTATGTATGGTTGATAGTATAAGATTGCATCCTGGTACATACCATAGTACGTGTTCTGACTACAGAACAGAGAGCCATGGCTACATGGTAATCCTCTTGAGTGGGAGACTCAAGGGACTAGTCCCATGTAACCTAAATATGTTCGCAGCTCTGATTAGGGTTGGTCGCCCAATCAGGATAAGCTGTTGGGATGACAGAGCGTGGGTGTCTCCACTACGGTCATTACTAGGCACAGTGACTGTGGCCGAACGGAACCAACACGGTGTATAGATCGGTGAGCAGACACTGGTGTACTAAACGGTGTTTCTACTTAGAGTAAAACGGTCCTAAACCCTGAGGAACCATGTCTGGTGGACTAACCAGTTGTGTGGTGCTTTGGCGCACCAATGTGTGAGGATCCGGATACAGTGATCCAAAACCATGGTGTACTAGGTTATCCGGCTGGCGTTGCATCAGCGTGTCACTCCTGCAGGCTATCCACACCCCTAACGGGAGGTGCGTTCCTTGGTCTGATCTACGTCATATTAAACCCTGGCCAGGTGGTCATCAGTTGGACTGGTGACGGATCCGGTTGCTCGGAAGAGTAATCGGAGGCACGATGTATGTGATCAACCTGGAAGGAACCGAGTCATATGAGCACTCGAGTCTGATGGTATTCTCCACCGCTCGAGTTGCATCATGGCACCAGATGGAGGGACAGTGAGTTTACCATTCTAAGCGGAGAGCAGGGGTATGAGGGAGAACATAGTAAGTCCGAGGGAATTGGAGTGCAACCTACGTCGCACTCTGGGTGGCTATGCAGGTTAACTTGGACTCAGAGGATCGATGGTACACTCGGGTAGTGTGTCGATCGAGTCTAAGTTAGAAGCCATGAACCCTGGTCCCTAAAGGTTCCACCTTATTGACATTATGTACGGTTCTTATACCATCTCCTCGGAACACAAAACAAAGTTAGAGGAAGCGAGAAGTTTAAGCCTACACTCTGTGAGTGCTTCGCACTAGTGCACGGTAGATGCGTAGTACGCGTGTGCACTAAGGGGAAACCCTAGGTTAGTGTAGAGACGCATGTAGCAATTCCTTGCCATAAGTGGACTTTGCCACATGGGTGCAATGTACCGGGACATGTTGCGAGTTAACTAGTTGACTTCACTAGGGGGACCTTACGGGAACCTCAAAGAATAGTGAAATCACTGGTGTACTTCACTTATGTGTGCCTTGCAAAGTCTCGTACACGAGAAACGGCCAACTAGTGACATAAGGGCGTTTTGGTCATACCATGCGCCACTATGTACTAAGGGGGCCGGCCCTAAGTGTTGAGAGACTGGTCAAGGCCGGCCCCATTGGTTTTGGGAGGTTGTTGCCTCCAATGAAAGGGCTGGTCATGAGGCACAGAAAATGGGCTAGTTTTGACCGTTTTCAAAACCAAGGAAAAGATAGAGATAAAGAAGAGATATATAGGGAGAAGGTTTGAATCAGTCAATCCTATCCGTACTAGCCTTATCCATAAGGATAAGGCCGGCCCTATATAAGGACATAGGGGAGAGGGGGGGCCGGCCATGCATGTTGCAAGCCCTAGGGCCGGCCATGCAAGCTATGGGAAAACCCTAGCCGCCCCCTCTCCTCTCTTCTCTTCTCCTCTCTTGTCTCTCTCTCCCTCGCTTGCGCCAATGGATGGCGACTCATCTTCCTCTCATGGTGTTTCATAGAAGGAGAAGGCTTGTCGGATGGAGGTACTCAGAGATCCATTGACGAGGTGCCATGCATCGTGTGAGATCGGGTGAAATAGAAGACATTTCCTGCAACCTTTTGCTGTCCAGAATCTGCACAGAAAATCAGTATTGTTTCTGTGATTTCGGGAGTTACAGAAGTTCAAACGAGGTGAAGCTTGCTTCATAAGTTGTGTCTCGAAGTTGGTTACCTGTAGTCCCAATTTCAGCCCAATCCGAATTTGGAGACGAAAGTTATGGCTATTGCACCGAAGCTATATGGAGCAGATCCGAGCCCGTCTCCATCGACAAAGAAGAAATTTATCGCGGTGAAAGAATCCGCATGCAGGTATGATCTCTAACATGTAGATCTAACATAGATAGAACATGCATGCATGCTAGATTATTCTTTTGTGTTAGATCGACGTTAGGGGTTCGCGTAGATGCCATGCTAGATTTATACACGGACGTGTAGATCGTTTCAATGAAAATTTTGATATGTAATGCACACCGCTCACGATCTTCGGACCTTCACTTTGCTTCCGCTGCGGGCCTCTACCATGGATTCACATCCAACAATTGGTATCAGAGCACGCTAGTAGTGTGCGTTCATGTTTTTTTATGAAACCGTCATGTGCGCGCATGAATAGTATGTGCCGCCATCGGGGTTCTACGAGTAGATCATGCATAGTATATTTTGTATGTTCTATGAATCGTTCTTGCAAGGCGCCGCTTCTAAAATTATTCTGGATATGTGATTGCTTGCTACCGGGGGTCGGACTCCGGGTTAGCAAATATGTCTGGATGTGTTTTTTCTTCTGTGTGTGGATAGGTTTTAGAGCCATTATCGGGCAAGTGGTGGAAGTTGACCACCCTTGATTCCTAGGCTTTGTTGCTAGGCTTGTTTTCTCTTTTCTTTCTAGGAAATTGTGTACGAGCGAGCACTTGCTCGAAGCGTACTAGAGCTTTTTCGGTTACAGATTGAAGAGGAGGGCCTGCCACGAAGATCCACTACCGGGAGGACGAGCGGAACCTTGGAGGACAATGGTGATCCGACGAAGCATACACTATGACGACAAAGGGCAGAAAGCGTCAGGAGATCGTATACAGAGGCTTGCACCGGATCGAGGAGCCTTGCGAAGGAGATAGAGAGCCTATGCTGTGCCAATCAGGTTCAGGGGTCGGACCCTGAACTTGATTTAGTTGTGTTGTTGTTTCTTTCTACTGTTCTTTATATTTTTGTAGAGAACCCCGATACGATAATTTAATTATCTGTGTTAGAGGGATGCTCTTTCTCCTCGGGTCCTAGCGACCTTATTAGGATAGGATTCCACTAGTGGCGCCTATTATTTAATTGACTATTGATGATAGTGTAAATTCCTCACATTTGGTTATGTCACCATTAGGTCAACACCCGATTAGTCGGGTGTGCCTATTTGGCCAGCATCGAAACCTAGAATGAGTTTGAATTCTACTATGACATCATTCGTCAAATTTATAAGCGAGGCGCCATGGTAGTGGAAGACCTTTCTTGTCAGTTTGACCTTAGGCTAAGCTCCAGAGCATTAACGTGATAGCTAGGTTTGCAAAGCATCGATGTTCTTGGGATATATAATGTGACCCTTGAGTGGAGAAATCCACTCGAGGCAGGGACTATGATATTCCGAGATCGATTAATGCTTTGCGAAAGACTTGAAATGCTAGTGGGAGCACGGTATGACCAGGGTCTAGTGTATAGGTTGTCATGACCTTAGTGTACACTCATACTTGCATTAAATAACCCTCAAATTTAATAAGGGATACAAGAGAGGACTTTTAGAGATCCTCTGGCCTCCACGGCCAATCACTTCGTGCTCGGGTGAGAGGGCATAACTCAACAACCCCCTCGGGTGAGAGCTGTGTTTTTCCATGCCAGGCAACTTAGTGATCTCCCTCAGGATATGGCGATTATAGCGCCAAGGGTTCAGGCTTTTACATACCCTTATGGGGGCCGTTAGAACTTCCGTTCCGTAATTGTCTAGGCTCGTGGTTAAGCATTCGAAGTACACGTGAGGTATTCATTGCAAAGGACAATGGTGATCATGTGGTACTGGCCAAAAGATAATCATGGTTCATCAAAGCCCTTAGTTGGTAGATTTGGATAGGGTCAAGGGAAAGACCCGTGTAAGCGGAAGACCTGCACACTGCCCCCTCGGACAGGTGTAGCCGATTCCGAGATCTTACATACATGGTTAAATTAATCCATAGAGGTGTCTTCGCTGTGAGGGTAGCGCTGACATTTGGATATAATTAGCTTGTTTTAAAAATCCATAAAATAAGTTTTTCCTGCATTCTTTTTCATTCAACCATATAGTTCCCCTACCCGCTATCCCATAAGAGAACCAGTTATCGGGTCTCTAACTACACAGAGCGGAAGCGTTATCTTTAACTTATGCTTAGGGTAGTAAACGTACATTGGATTGCAATCTAAATATCCCTCTACTAGACCTAACGGGTCCAGATATCACTAGGGCACTAACTAGGGCATATGATGACTAGCGAGAGTCTGAGGAGATGTGCAAGTTCTGTGTCATAGCAGACTTGCAGATAACTCCTTAGAAGCAAGTCAGAGATATGCCTGGTCTTCTCAATTAAAGTTTTACTTGAATTAGATGTCTGCTGGGCGAAGTCGGTAGACTCATCGCTTATCCACCAAGATACTTGTCGGTACCAAGATGTCAGTGGGTATGCTTGTTCGGGAATATATCTTTGAGTTTCAGATCGAACTAGATTCCAAAGACATGGTGCCAGATAACAAGGTGGTGGAAGATATCTATCTTGCATCCTTGTCTGGAACCTTCGAAGGCGTTGTCAAAGACTTTAGCTTTAACAAGCTAGAGATGGCAAACGTAGAACTTCTAAGGAGATTTCCAAGAGACAAAGGATGGGATCAAGATTAAAGGTAATGCCTTTAGTACTTAACATAGGTCTTCTATAAAAGAACCTAAAGGAATAACTTATCAGAGATTGAGAACTATTCTAGTGCAGAAACTGGTGTGGACTCCTAAGTCTAGTGACGCCAAGGACGGAAGTGTTTCCGCTGTGGCAAAAATAGGAGGTATTTGAAAATTGAGTATAGTCTCAGGGTGTTAGGGGTAAAGTCGCTATCTAGTAGCAGTTCTTCTGCTTCTTGGAATATAGACTTCGGGTCTACAGAGATTCAAGGAAAGCAGAAAGCTACTTTATAATGAAGTGATCCTAATATAGGTACTGATGCTATAAGCCGCTGTGGATGCTATCAGATATGTTATCTTAGTCTTTACCAAATAAGGATTTTGATCTTTAGAGATTTCGTTCTGTTTCCTCCTCAGTAAATGAAGTTATTAATTTTAGACAGCACCGTAGGTATGTATCTTAAACTGAATTGATAGCTTCATAGTTAGAGGAATATATCAGAAAAATCTCTTTGTATTTAATCCTAATTCGGAAATAGATTTCATGACAGCTGCATCGTCTAATTAGAATTCATCTAAATCCTTTAGAGAAGCTATCCCATTTGTAACCCCTCTGATTTAGATATTCTGCCTTAGATAAATTCAAAGATAAAAGAAGGCCGAGTTTCTGTTCACAGATTCATCAGAGATCCTTCTAACCTATGAGTGAAATCTGGAAGGCATAATAACTAAAAGGGCCACTATAGTATTGGTGTTAGTTAATTTTGACGTTTATGGTTCCAAGAGTATCTAGATGATAGAAGACTCTTCGATTTAATTGAAGGAGTAAGTCACTATCGGACGAGTTCCATAGGATCTTGAGGGAGTATGGGATTATCTTCCAGTTAAATGCTCCAAGGATGACACGTCAGAATAAAGTCTCGGAGAGAAGGAATCGGACCTTGTTTGACATGGCCCGTAGTATGATGAATATTGCTAAATGTACTACCCACCTTTTAGTGGGGTTGTATCTTGAAACAGTAGCTTATATCTGAAATTATCTCTCATCTAGATCAGTGCCTCAGACCTATAAAGAGCTATGGTCTAAACGAAAGCTGACACTATAGAGTCTCGAGATATAGGGTTGTCCTGCACTTGTGCAAAAGGACAAGAGGGATGAGATGGAGATATAGTTCCAGGTATATCTGTTTGTAGGTTACCTTAAGGAGGCATACGGTGGACTATTCTATGATCTTGAGGTTTGGAAGGTAATCGTTTCTACGAATACCATCTACCTAGACCAGGATTATATTATAGACCATAAGTTTATCAGTAAGGTAGTTCTGGGTGAACTATTGGGTACTGGTAGAGAGTGTGCATCTGAAAAACGTAGTGGGAGTAGATGATACAGAAACTAGTATACCAGGTACTGTAGAAACAATTCACTTTTGTACCACCACCACATCGTCGTTGTGGGACCATCAGAGCTCCTGAAAGATACTATAGAGAAACTTCGATAGTTAATCCAGAGTTTCAGGAGAATGATCCCTAGAGCTACGAAGAAGTAGTGGGAGCTTTCTTTGTACCACCACCACCTCGTCGTTGTAGGACCATTAGAGCTCCTGAAAGATACTATGGAGAAACTTCGATAGTTAATCCAAAGTTTCAAGAGGATAATCCCTAGAGCTACGAAGAAGTAGTGGGTGATTCCGACAGCTCTGACTGACAAAAGACCATGGAGGCAAATTTGCATCAATATCCCTTGGAACAGTCTTGACATTTATAGCACTATCACCCTTCGGGGTGTCGGAGGTGTATAAGAAGAGCACCCGGTTAAGACTTAAGTAGCTAGATTAGTTACTAAAGGAGAAGGGATTGATTATGTCAAAACCATCTCACTGGTAGCTATGCCTAAGCCTATTCGGATCCTCTTAAATCTATCACAGCCCATTATAGTTAGGAGATCTGGTTGATGGATGTCAAGACAGTTATTCCCTAACGGGAATTTGAAAAGCACATATGGATGATATAGCCTCAGGCTTTGTGTCAATAGGTTAGGAAGATATGGAATGCAAGTTGCAAAGGTCCATTTATGGACTGATGCAATTTAAGCGTCCAGGTTGGAAGATCTATTTTGATCAAGGGAATCCGCTCACACGGATTTGATCAGAATGAGGATAAACCAAGTTGGTACAAGAAAGGTAAAATAGCTACAAGGGTGTATTTAGTGCTTTACGTTAACGATATTCTACTGATTGAAAATGGCGTAAGAATATTGTTTAGGTAAAGGTTTGTAGTCATCATAATTCGATGTGAAAGACCCTAGTGAGGCGAGTTATGCTCTGGGAATCAAGGTAACTCGAGATAACCAGAGCAAGGTTCTCTTACTGTCACAGGCTACGTATGAAGATAAGATTCTAGCCAGATTCGTTTTAGGAGGCTAGATATCTATTGCGTAGCAGAATTCATGGGTCGGTTTCAGTCGAACCCGGGTCCAAATCACTGGACTAAAGTGAAGGGTATACTCAGAAATCCTCATTAAGTAAGGATTGTGAGTTAGCTTGCACTTCACAGGTCCTGATATCGATTGGACACACATGATCTGACTTTGGTGTCAGATATGTGTTCTAGAGAATCAATTTCAGGAATTATTTTTAATCTTGGGATTAAAAGCGGTAGTTGATAGAGTGTGAAGTAAGAGTGCATCATAGACTCTACCACAAAGACTGAGCACGTTGTTGCGTGGGAGGTAGTCTACCAGGTGGTATAGCTTAGGAAGTTCTTAAAGTTCTTGTGACACGTACCAGAGGCTTAGTTATCTGTTGTTGCAACAGAAGAGCGGTAAGCAAGGTCCAAAAAGACTAGGCACCGCCGTGAGGGGAAACCCATCAAGTACAAACTCCACTTGATCTGACAGTTATAGGAGGAAATGCAAGTAGCGGTACTGAGGTGGAATCTACAGACAATGTTGCCAATTCCTTTAGGGAATTCCTACAAAGACTTTTGGGCAGCATGTAGAAGCTACAGAGCTCAACACCGTTATTCCTCGTTAGACCTAGTAGGAGATTGTTAGAATTGGTGAGGTCTACAGTTCGTAAAAACCTATATAGTTTAGCTATGTATGATTGATAGTATAAGATTGCATCCTGGTACGTACCTTAGTACGTGTTCTGACTACAGAACAGAGAGCCATGGCTACATGGTAATCCTCTTGAGTGGGAGACTCAAGGGACTAGTCCCATATAACCTAAATACGTTCGCAGCTCTGATTAGGGTTGGTCGCCCTATCAGGATAAGCTGTTGGGATGACAGAGCATGGGTGTCTCCACCACGGTCATTACCAGGCACAGTGACTGTGGCCGAACAGAACCAACACGATGCACAGATCGGTGAGCAGACACTGGTGCACTAAACCGTGTTTCTGCTTAGGGTAAAACGGTCCTAAACCCTGAGGAACCATGTCTGGTGGACTAACCAGTTGTGTGGTGCTTTGGCGCACCAATGTGTGAGGATCCGGATACAGTGATCCAAAACCATGGTGTACTGGGTTACCCGGCTGGCGTTGCATCAGTGTGTCACTCCTGCAGGCTATCCACACCCCTAACGGGAGGTGCGTTCCTTGGTCTGACCTACGTCGTATTAAACCCTGGCCAGGTGGTCATCAGTTGGACTGGTAATAGATCCGGTTGCTCGGAAGAGTAATCGAAGGTACGATGTATGTGGTCAACCTGGAAGGAACCGAGTCATATGAGCACTCGAGTCTGACGGTATTCTCCACCGTTCGAGTTACATCATGGCACCAGATGGAGGGACAGCGAGTTTACCATACTAAGCGGAGAGCAGGGGTATAAGGGAGAACATAGTAAGTCCGGGGGAATTAGAGTGCAACCTGCGTCGCACTCTGGGTGGCTATGCAGGTTAACTTGGACTCAGAGGATCGATGGTACACTCGGGTAGTGTGTTGATCGAGTCTAGGTTAGAAGCCATGAACCCTGGTCCCTGGAGGCTCCACCTTATCGACATTATGTACGGTTCTTATACCATCTCCTCGAAACACAGAACGTAGTTAGAGGAAGCAAGAAGTTTAAGCCTAAACTCCGTGAGTGCTTCGCACTAGTGCACGGTAGATGTGTAGCTACGTGTGTGCACTAAGGGGAAACCCTAGGTTAGTGCAGAGACGCATGTAGCAATTCCTTGCCATAAGTGGACTTTGCCACATGGGTGCAATGCACCGGGATATGTTACGAGTTAACTAGTTAACTTCACTAGGGTGACCTTACGGAAACCTCAGAGAATAGTGAAATCACTGTGCACTTCACTTATGTGTGCCTTGCAAAGTCTCGTACACGAGGAACGGCCAACTAGTGACATAAGGGCGTTCTGGTCATGCCATGCGCCACTATGTACTAAGGGGGCTGGCCCTAAGTGTTGAGAGACTGGTCAAGGCCGGCCCCATTGGTTTCGGGAGGTTGTTGCCTCCGATGAAAGGGCCGGTCATGAGGCACAGAAAATGGGCTAGTTTTGATCGTTTTCAAATCCAAGGAAAAGATAAAGATAAAGAAGAGATATATAGGGAGAAGGTTTGAATCAGTCAATTCTATCCGTACTAGCCTTATCCATAAGGATAAGGCTGGCCCTATATAAGGACATAGGGGAGAGGGGGGTCCAGCCATGCATGTTGCAAGCCCTAGGGCCGGCCATGTAAGCTATGGGGAAACCCTAGCCGCCCCCTCTCCTCTCTTCTCTTCTCCTCTCTTGTCTCTCTCTCCCTCGCTTGCGCCATTGGATGGCGACTCGTCTTCCTCGTGTGGTGTTTCGTAGAAGGAGAAGGCTCGTCGGATGGAGGTACTCAGAGATCCATCGACGAGGTACCGTGCATCGTGTGAGATCGGGTGAACTAGAAGGCGTCTCCCGCAACCTTTTGCTGTCCAGAATCTATACAGAAAATCAACGTTGTTTCTGTGATTCCGAAAGCTACAGAAGTCCAAACAAGGTGAAACTTGTTTCAAAAGTTGCATCTCAAAGTTGTTTACCTGTAGTCCATATTTCAGCCTAATCCGAGTTTGGAGCAGAAAGTTATGGCCATCGCACCAAAGCTATATCGAGCAGATCCATGCTCGTCTCCATCGACAAAGAAGAAATTTATCGCGGTAAAAGAATCCGCACGCAGGTATGATCTCTAACATGTAGATCTAACATAGATGGAACATGTATGCATGCTAGATTGTTCTTTTGCGTTAGATCGACGTTACGGGTTCGCGTAGATGCCATGCTAGATTCATACACGCACGTATAGATCGTTTCGATGTAAATTTTGATATGTAACGCACACCGCTCATGGTCTTCGGACCTTCACTTTACTTCCGCTGCGGGCCTCTACCATGGATTCATATCCAACAGCCTCTATTGCTTGAGCCTTCACTGACGGAGTGGGAGACTCCACCTTTAGTAGAGGAGATCGTCCAAGTAGATATCGACAATGGCAATCATCCTCGAGAGACATTCATCAATACTGATCTTAGTGACGCAAAAGCATAAGACTTGGTATCATTCCTCAAGTCTAATATCGACGTGTTTGCCTGGAGCTTTGAAGACATGCCCGAGATCAATTCAGACTATGCATGTCATCGGCTTACCATCAAAGAAGGGGTGAATGCGGTCAAGCAAAAGCCTCGAACAGTCAGACTAAAATAACTGGTTGTAATATCAAAAGAAATCAAAAAGTTGCTCATGGCAGGCTTCATCCGTAAAGTAGAGGACCCAATTTGGATCTCCAACATCAGCGCCGTCCCAAAGAAGAATGAGAATATCAGAGTTTGCATCAACTTCACCAACATCAACAAAGTTGCCCCAAGGATCTGCTCCCTATACCAATGATAGACAGGCTCATTGATGCCACCGCAGGGCACGAGCTTATATCTTTCATAGACGGGTACTCAGGCTACAATCAAATTCCATTACATTAAGATGATCAGGAGAAAATAAGATTTGTGATAGACTGAAGCCTCTAATGCTGCAACCTCATGCCCTTCGGTCTGAAGAACGCAGGGATGACTTACCAGAGGTTAGTCACGAAGATGTTCAAAGAACAGATCGGTCGTAATGTCGAAGTATACGTCGATGATTTGCTCACCAAAAGTCAAAGCCGAGTGAAGCATATCTCTGACATCGCCGAAACCTTTCAAGTTCTGAGGAAATATTGCATGAAGTTAAATCCAGCCAATTATACTTTCGGAGTGCAATTGGGCAAATTCCTGGGTCACCAGGTGACCAGGATAGGTATCGAAGCAAATCCAGACCAAATTCGAGTGATCCTAAAAATGCTTTCACTTTCTAACCCGAAAGAGGTTCAGTGTCTCATGAGAAGGCTAGTTACTCTTACTTGATTCATCGCCAAGTCTTTGGACAAATACAAGTCATTCTTCGACAAGCTCTACAAAGCCAGTACTGCAAGATGGGACTCAGCTTGTGAGCAAGCCTTCCAAAGTATCAAATTCTATCTCGTTCGAGCTTCTATCCTAATTGCGCCATCACTGGGAGAACCACTCTGGGTATATCTCGCCATCACCGATCAAGTCATCAGCGTAGTCTTAGTTAGCAGAAGGGATACTGTTGAGCACCTCATCTACTACATCAGCCACAACCTTCTGCCTGCCGAGACTCGTTATTCAAGAATAGAGAAGGTCGCCTTGGCTTTGCTAACAATAACCAGGCAACTTCATCCCTATTTCATCTCGTACTTGATCATCTTCACTTCTGAGCATCCTCTCAAAGATATCTTACTTCATCTTGTACTTGATTATCGTCACTTCCGAGCATCTACTCAAAGAAAACCCCCCCTAAAATCCTTATCTCCCCGTGTCTCTCTCTCTGATCCCTCTATTTTCCCCACGATCTCTCTCTACACCGATCGCACCCTCCTTCGATCTTTCTCTCTATCTCTCACTCACTTTCTTTCTTTCTTTAATCCCTCTCTTTCTTCCCTATAATCTCTATCTCTTTATCTCTCTCTACACCGATTGCACCCGACCCCCCTCTCTCTCTTCGGTCTCTCTCTCTCTGATCTCTCTCTGTATCTCTCTCTCCGATCTCTCTCCCCGTCTCCCTTTCTTCGATCCCTCTCTCTCTTCCCCATGATCTCTCTCTCTCTCTGATCTTTCTTTCTCTCTCTTTCTCTCTATTTCTCCGTTTCTCTCTCTCCGAGTTGGCGAGGGAGTTGGTCGCACGGAAGACACCTGCTTTGTGCCAATTGGCATCGTCTGCCTGTTGATTGGGTGAAGTCTTTTTGCCGATCAGTTTAATTTGTCCGATCGGATAAATTTGTCCGATCGATCAAATTCAACCGGTGGAGCTTGGGGCGATCGGGTAAAAAACTATATTTTTTGCCCGATCCTTTGGAAATTCACCCGATCGTCTGCCTGTCGATTGGGTGAAGTCTTTTTAGTCGAACTTTGAATTTTCACCCGATCGTCTGCCTATCGCTCGGGTGAGATGGAGTTTGGCTTTTCGTCTTCCCGTCGCTTCGTTTAGCCTATCGTTTTGTCATCTGCCAATCTGGTGGCACTATGTGTTGCATAGATTTTTCCACCAAGGTTCTCGGGGCCTATAAATCTCATCCCGGAGTTCATTTTTCCCTCACACTATTAGAATTTTTTTGCATTCTCTATTTTTTGCTCCCGAGTTCTTGCGATGGCATCTGTGAGCTGCTCCAAGAACATTGTCCCTCCTAAGGTGAGGCCATCGAAGAAGGGGAAGGCTATCGTTGAACCTTCATCGCCGAAGATAGCGGGGAAAGGCAAGGCTAAGGGAAGCCTCGGCATCCTTGGCAAGGGGCATCTTGGTGTGGGATTTGCCTCCGCACCCACTAAGTCGGAGTATATCCGCAAAGTTGAGTTCGTCGGACATCAGCGGTCAGTCAGATAGCGATGGTCGGTCGGGCAACACCAACCGACTGTGATTTGGGTGGTCAGGTGCCAGAAGGGTCCTGGCTCCCAACCCAGGCAGAACCTTGACCGACCGATCGGTCGGTCTGACGACGACGATCGGTCGGACATCGACGATCAGTCAGACATCGACGGTCGGTCGGTCGATGGGACTTGGCCTTCTTCGAAAAAGGTTGATTATTTGTTGACGAGGCTGACGTGGCAGGATGCTGACATGACCTCTTGGGATTTGGAGGGTCAAGTCCTGTTGCACTGTATCTGGTTGAATTTGCCCATTGCCTGCCTTTTCGTTCTTCTCGCCAACAAGCTTTTTGGTAGGAAATTTGAATTTTGAAGTCTATAAATAGACCAGGGAAGTTTTCTAATTCTTTACACTTTTAGAATTTTTGAACTCTCGAATTTACAAACTTTCGAACTCTTGAGCCCCTTGAATTCCACCTTCTAAAACCTTCTCTTTCGATCACTTGTTCACATGGCGTCTGCTGGAGCTTCGGGTTCACAGGGTAAAGGGAAGAAGAGGTTTGTCATCACCTTAAAGAAGCCCTCCAGAGGTGATTCGGGTAAGGGTTCAGGTGAATCCCTGGCCCTGGCGACTAAGACTTCCGCCCCTTCTGGTGGCACCATAGGGGCTAAGGGGGGCGGAAAGGTGTTGAAGCGCCGTCCTAAGGAGGAATCATCAGTGAAGAAGCCGACGCAAGTTCCGCACCTAGCCACGAAGGTATCGCCTATGATACCGATAGAGGAGGAAGCCCTCTTCAATTATGGCTCTGGCTACTATGCGATCGTGAAGCGACACGACGATTGGGTAGCTTTGGTAGGCATGTTCAGGGATCCTGTCAAGTTCATACGCCCTAAGCTGAACACCGTCTATAGAGCCTTTGGCATCGACTCCCGGGCGATCTACTTGTACGTAGTTACGTATCTACCATGTACTAATGCAAAGCACACACAGAACGTAGACTTTTTTCTTCCTTTTACTGCTTACTGTGTTCTGAGGAGATGGTTCAAGAACCGTACATAATATGGATAAGGTGGAACCATCAGGGACCAGGGTTCATGGCTTCCAACTCAAGCTCGATCGACATACTACCCGACTGTACCATCAATCCTCTGAGCTCGAGTTAACCTGTGTAGCCACCTAGAGTGCGACGCAGGCTGCACTCCAATTCACCAGGACTTACTATGTTCTCCGACATACCTCTGCTCTCTACTTAGTAGTGGTAAACTCGTTATCCCTCCACTTGATGCCATGATGCCCTTCGAGCGGTGGAGAATATCGTCAGACTCGAATACTCATATAATTTGGTTCCTTCCAGGTTGACCTATACTTCATACCTTTGATTACCCCATCGAGTAATCGAACTCGGTCAACAGTCAAACTGATGACTACCAGGCCTGGATTTGGTACAGTATAAGTCAGACCAGGGAAAGCACCTCCCATCAGGGGTATGGATGGCCTGCATGAGTAACACGCTGATACAACACCAACTGGATAACCCAGTACACCATGGTTTTGGATCACGTAATAGAATCCTCACACATTGGTGTGCCAAAGCACCACTCAACTGGTTAGTCAATCAGACGTGGTTCCTCAGAGTTTAGGACCGTTTTACCATAAATAGAAACACGGCTTAGTGTACCAGTATCTGCTCACTGATTTGTACACCGTGTTAGTTCCATTCGGCCACAGACATTGTGTCTGGTGATGACCATGGTGAAGACTTCCCATGCACTGTCACCCCTAACAGCTTATCATGATGATGTGACCAACCTAATCATAGTTGTGAACTTATTTAGATTACATGGGACCAATCCACTCAGTCTTTAACTCAGTGGACTACCATGTAACCATGGCTCTCTGTTCTTAAAGGAACACGCAACTATGTTACGTACCAATATGCATATCATATAATAACTATTAACGTTTATTATTGGATCAAAACATAAAGTTTTACAAGCTTAGAACATACAAATTCTAACAATCTCCCACTTGGCCTAGCGAAGCAAAACAATTTTTGACTCTCATCGCATCCACATATCGCTCGAATGCCTTAGTAGGTATTGCCTTGGTGAAAGGATCAATAATATTTTTTGCAGATGCAATCTATATCACCGCTACTCGTCCTTGCTTTTGAACCTGCTGAATCAAGTAGAATTTACGCTCAATGTGCTTTCCCTTCTGGTGGTGTCTTGGCTCCTTGGCTTGTGCGATTGTCCCACTATTGTCGAAATAAAGCACAATAGGTAATTGGGCTTCTGGTAACACCCCAAATACGTAAGGAAATTCTTGAGCCGTACCGCCTCTTTGGCTGTCTCGCACGCTGCAACGTACTCAGCCTTTGTGGTAGAGTCCACGATACATTTCTGCTTCACACTTTGCCAACTAATCGCTGCTCCTCCTAACATAAACATAAATCCTGATATCGATTTTTTGGATTCCAAATCTGATATAAAGTCAGAATCTGTGTATCCAATCGGTGTCAATTCCTATGCAGTGTAAATCAACTCATAGTTCCTTATTCTACGAAGGTACTTAAGTATACACTTCACAGCTGTCCAGTGATATGGACCCGGATTCGACTGAAACTGACCCATCATGCCTATTGCGAAACAGATATCTAGCCTTGTACAATACATAGCATACATTAGACTACCTACTATCGAAGTATAAGGTATCTTCTGAATTTCTGCTCTCTCCTCAGGTGTCTTAGGATATTGATCCTTAGACAGTTTTACGCCATATCTAAATGGCACAAAACCCTTCTTAGAGTTTTGCATATGAAACCTAGCCATAACCTTATCTATATACGCGGCCTGTGGCAGCAAGAGAATCCTATTCTGGCGATCTCGTATTACCTTGATCCCCAAAATATAACTCGCTTCACCTAAGTCTTTCATATCGAATTGTGTTGACAACCAGACATTTACTGTTGATAATGTTCCAACATCATTCCCAATGAGCAGAATATCGTCTACGTAAAGTATCAAATACATCACTGTAGTTTTATCACTCCTTTTGTATACGCATGGTTCATTCTCGTTTTGAGTAAATCCATATGACTGGATTGCTTGATCAAAACGAATGTTTCAACTTCTAGATGCTTATTTTAGTCCATAAATGGACTTCTGCAGCTTGCAAACTAGATGCTCCTGATCCCCTGACTTAAAACCTGGTGGCTGTATTATATAAATGCCATCATCCAAATCCCCATTGAGGAATGTTGTCTTGACATCCATTTGCTAGATCTCCTAGTTGTAATGGACTGCAATGGATAGAAGGATCCGAATAGACTTTATTATAGCTACCAGCAAGAAGGTCTCTTCAAAGTCGATTCCTTCTCTCTGTGTATAACCCTTGGCAACTAATCTAGCTTTATAAGTCTCAACGGAACCATCAGATCCTTTCTTCTTTTTATACACCCACTTACATCCAATAGGTTTATTATTGAATGATGGTGTAATAAGAGTCCAGACAGCATTATGGAATATTGATCTAATTTCTGCCTCCTTGGCTTTTTGTCAGTCAGAATTGTCAGAAGGTCCCACTACCTCATCGTAGCTCAGTGGATCATCCTTCTGACCCTCTGGATCAACCAATAAGGCTTCTCTATAGTATCTGTCAGGAGCTCTGATGCTTCTCCCACTGCGACGAGGTGGTGGTGGTGTTACAAGATGAATAGTTGCAACAGTGTCTGGTATATTAGTGTTTGTAATGTCAGCTCCCACTATGCTTTTGAATGCGCTCTTTGTACTAGTACCTAGCACTTCGTCGAGAACCACCTTACTAGCAAGCTTGCGGTCCATAATATAATCTTGCTCTAGAAAAAAGACATTCGTAGAAATGATTACCTTATTTTCCTCAGGATCATAAAGTAGTTCACCTTTAGTCTCCTTGGAATACCCTATAAATAGATATACTCTGGATTTAGATTCTATCTTTTCTCTCTTATCCCTTCACACATGTGCAGGGCATCCTTATATTCTGAAATGTTGTAGTATAGGCTTTCGTCTTGACCACAGTTCTCTAGGGGTCTGAGGCACTGACTTAGATAGAACATGATTCATAATATGAGCTGCTGTTTGTATGGTATATCCCTAAAAGGTCATCGGTAAACTAGCGTAAATTATCATGCTGCGAACCATGTCCAATAAGGTTCGATTCATTCACTCTGAAACTCCATTCTATTGTGGGGTGCCTGGAATAGTTAATTGGGATGTTATCCCATGCTCCACTAAATACCTAAGCAACTCGTCAGATAGGTATTCACTTCCTCGATCAGATCGAAGGGTTTTATACATTTGCCTATCTGCTTTTCTACTTCAGCCATGAACTCTTTGAACATGTCAAAGGATTCCGACTTTCGATGTATCAGGTAAATATAACCCTATTTTGAGTAATCATCAGTGAAAGTGATGAAGTACTTATGGTCTCCTATCGTCTTGACGCTCATGAGTCCATATACATCTTAATGGATTAACTATAATAACTCAATAGCTCTTACTTTCTTGCCTTTAAAGGCTATATTGGTCATCTTGCCTTCCTGGCAGGATTCACAGGTGAGAAGGATCTCTGTATAATCTATTTTCAGAAGCCCGGCCTTCACCATCCTATGAATCCTGTCTAAGCCAATATGCCCAAGTCATAAGTGTCATAATTGGGTTAAATTTTTTGAAGATTTCTTAAGCTTAGATGAATTAACATTAAATGTTGAAGTTATTATGTTATCTTTTTTAAAATTAGGACTGACAATATAAAGATTATTTTGAACCATTCCTTTTATTATAAAAGTTCCATTCAGTTTAAACGATACACCAGAAGTATCAAAGCAAACTGAATAAACTTTATTAACTAAAGAGGAAACAGAAATCAAATTACGTGTCAAGGACGGGACATAAAAAATATCTTTAAGAGTCAAAGTATAACGTCCCGTATTTCGAATCAACTTAATTTAATAAGATAATCCAAAACATAGGGTATTAGGGTGATTGTTTTTTATATATATAATTACAAAGACTAGAGAGAAAAAAAAAACTAAGAAATAGATAAACCATATTATTAAACCAAATAACAAAAAGTTCATAAAGTTTTCTGACATCAGAGCATCTGAACAAGTCTAACTATAAGACAAAAAGAGAAACAGAACTGAAGGAAGAAAACTCTCTACTCAGAGCGCACAGTAACGAAGCTACTCGACCAACGGAACGCCACCAAGTCTACTCCCGGAGAGTACCTGCGCCTCAAATACCACGGAGGCGTCAAAATGGTGACAAGACTGACTAGTATATTGTATAAGAAGATATTAATGATTCTATGAAAAGATATATTTTAATTTAACAAAGTAATAACGATAAAAACGATAAACAAAACCAAGATAACAAATGGATGATTCAAAATATAGCTCTACAGTAATAAACGGCGCTAAAACCATTCCTATAGTTAAGGTGTTATGGCAACATCATCGGGAGGATGAAGCCACATGGGAGTTGGAGACTGAGATGCGGGCTCAAATCCAGAGTTGTTCTCTGTCATACCAGGTATGTGAATTTCAGGGTCGAAATTCTTTTAAGGGGGGTAGAATGTAACAACCCAAAATTTTGATTATTTTATTTAATGATTTACATTAGTAAACTACCCTTTTAGCCATATGCAAGTATTCATCGGTTTTTATCGAAAGCTTTGATTTTTTAAATCTAATGGACAAGCATCGTAATCGTATGTCTTAGTTTTCTGAGTTTTATTTTCGGAGATCTAACTGAGCTACTTATATAATTTCTCCTCCCAAACATAGAAGACACGTTTTAAAACCGTGCGTTGCTATGGAATTCGTAAGAACTCCGTAGTTAAACGTGCTCGGGCGAGAGTAGTACCAGGATGGGTGACTATGGGTGCAAAAATTGTACCGGACTGGATCAGAGCGGCATGGGCCCGTGCAATGGCCCAAGTGGGTAAGCCCGCCCGGGTTCATGGGCCCACTCTACGGGACTCGCAGATCAAGCCCTCGCCCTTATTGGGCCCGAACAACGGCCCAATAAGGGCCCAGCAAGGAGGCCCAGAACCAGTGCCACGTCATCATTGCCATGTCATCACTGCCATATCGGGCACGTGCCTACGCTATAAAAGGACCCCCAAGGCATCTAGGAAGGGGGTTGGTCATTCAATCAGAGGAGGAGGATTCCAGAGCAAGTGTTAGAGCTCAATTCTCCCCTTCTTATTCTCTTCTAGTTGCTCTGTGCAACCCCACTATACGAAGCTTCTCTTGGCCTGTCAAGAGAATGCTCACCCATTATTTACTCAAATTATAGTGAAGATCAGGTGGCACCTCACACCCGGAGACGTAGGTCGTAAGACCGAACTCCGTCACCAATCATTGTTTCATCACTCTCTACTCTCTTTATCTACTCTCCCATCTCTCTAACTCTACAAACCATCAAATTCAATCAAGGCTGTGGAGTGGGATTCTCGATCAAGGCGGCTCGAAAATTTCCCCCCATAATCTTTGGCACCGTCTGTGGGATATCGATAGAGGTCTTACCCACACCTCTACCGACTCCTATTCAGCTTGTGGTGACGAGCCACAATTCCTCCTCCAAATCAACCTCAACGCCTTTATCACGCCGACATCAACAAGCTCAATGGTGAAGGCCAGCACCAACCCACCAAAGGCGGGTGCTGATCGGACAATCGACGTGCTAATCGAAGAAGAACAAGAAGTCTCGGTTGCAACTAACCGAAGAAATGTTCATAAGCGACTGGGGCCACAAGGAAGTTATCCGGGAAGCCACAGCAATCAGCAGGACCCACCATTCCCGAGGCAACGATATGGCAAAGAGCACGCCACCCAAGGGGATAACGGTCCAGCTACATACCAAATTTTGGCTGCTAATTTCCAGCTGTTGAACCTTCTCAAGAGGAACACAGCCCTCGAGCAAGAGAGGGATTCCCTAAAGAAGGTAGCTGAAAGAGCAGGGGTTGTGGCCCACAACTCTCCAGCTGCTGATGAAGACCAACCAAGGACTCGCCCAGCCGTGAGTCATCATCTTGAAGAACCACATGTGTCGCGTATCGAGAGGCGTCAGGTATCCACACAAGCACCAAGGCAAACGGTGTGGGATCGCCTTGATGTCGACGATGTGCTAAGCTATCGTCGAGAAGGATCGCCTCAGTCAACAGGGTCTACTAGACGTTCTATCCCTCCGCACATAAAAGCAACAGATGCCCGCGAGCTGGTCAACCGACTAAGGCATACTGCCGACGTGGGACGCCGTCATCAAGACCGTAGGCAGCTAATCACCTCGATGGGGCCACTGTATCCCAAGGTTCTTATAACCCTATTTCCTATGGATTGGTGAACACCGAGCCTGCCGAAGTTTAACTGCATCAAGGGAGACCTTGCTCTCCATATCCTAGCCTACAAGCAGGCCCTGACGCCCTATGAGTATGAGAACCATGTTCTTTGCCATATGTTTGCGGGAAGCCTCGAGGGGCCTTCTTGATTGGTACCACACATTGCCCATCGGTGTGGTGGCTACTTTCGAAGAACTGCCGGAACTCTTCATGGATCATTATCGGCTAAACTTAAAGCCGGAAAAGAAGCTGGGTACACTCTACCGGCTGAAGATGGGCTCCGATGAGTCTCTAAGGAGCTTCACGATGAGGTTTCATAATGAGCACTCTGAGCTCACCGGTCGGTCCCGTAATTAGGAGGCCATCATGCTGGCATTCCAGAATGCTATCCGGCCAGAGCTCCACGTCTATACTGACTTCATCCGGTATCCTCCCAGTACCTTGGAGGCAATGTTCAAGTGCGTACAGCGGGAGATAGAGGTGGAAGACCATCAGCAGGCCAGAAGACTACGCGAGCCCCGTGAGTCTCATGACTCCCGACATAAAAAAGATGATGAAGCTCCGAATGAAGCACACTACAAGAAGTATGCCCATGCTGCGTCTGACCAAAAGGTACAGGCCAAAAGGTACAATGAAGATCCGAAGGCCCCTCCGGCAGAAAAGAGGCGAACTCCAAGGGAGCAAAGGGTATTCACTAAGCTGAACACCTCCATTAAAGACATCTTCGCCTACTTGCAGAATGAGCCCTTTTGCAAGTGGCCACAGCCTCTCCCTCCAAATTCCGACCAAGCGGGAGATTTGATAGCCTACTGTGAGTTCCATCGCAGCCATGGCCACCCAACCTCTACATGTCGGAAGCTAAAGCATCACATCGAAGACCTGATCCAAGAAGGACGGCTCGATGGCTACCTTGCTAATAAGGAACCAGGTCGAGAGAAGGAAAGGCGGTAGCAGTGGAGAAAGAAAGTCAATGTAATACGTGGATGCATAATCATAACGTCCGTTGGGTAGCTTCTGAAAAAGTGTAACAACAACTTTGTTTTATCAATAAAGTGTCTCCTTTTTCTCAAAATCAAACCTCTCGAAGTTCGATTCCACCATGTTAAGTAATAAAAAAAAAAAAGGGCTCTTGGCAACCCAGGTCAATCGAAGACCTTCGATTCCGCCCATTCAAGTCGGAAGCTCGAAGGCAATTTGGCTATGCCCTCTCGAGGCTAAAGTCCGATAAAAAGGCTCCTGGTAACCCAGGTCAACCAAAGACCTTCGATTCCGCCCATTCAAGTCGGAAGCTCGAAGGCAATTCGGCTACACCCTCTCGAGGCTAAAGTCCGATGAAAAGGCTCCTGGCAACCCAAGTCAACCAAAGACCTTCGATTTCGTCCATTCAAGTCGGAAGCTCGAAGGCAATTCGGCTACGCCCACTTGAGGCTAAAGTCCGATAAAAAGGCTCCTGGCAACCCAGGTCAACCAAAGACCTTCGATTCCGCCAGTTCAAGTCGAAACCTCGAAGGCAATTCGGCTATGCCCTCTCGAGGCTAAAGTCCGATAAAAAGGCTCCTGGCAACCCAGGTCAACCAAAGACCTTCAAGTCCGTCCATTCAAGTCGGAAGCTCGAAGGCAATTTGGCTATGCCCTTTCGAGGCTAAAGTCCGATAAAAAGGCTCCTGGCAACCCAGGTCAACCAAAGACCTTCGATTCCGCCAGTTCAAGTCAGAAGCTCGAAAGCAATTCGGCTACGCCATTTCATGGCGAAAGTCCGATAAAAATGCTTCTGACTATCCAGGTCAAGCTAAACTATCAACTATACTCATCCGAGGCGATGAGAATAAGTCCAAGGCAGGCATCACCGCTTTGACATGCACCAAGTTCAAGGAGACATCCTCGGCACTCTACAAGCCCAAGGCCCAGCCCTTGACATTCGAAGACAAAGTCCGAGACGACCAACGCCTTGGCACTCGAAGATATAGTTCGAGGCGACCAATGCCTCGGCATTCTACAAGCCCAAGGTCTAGCCCGTGGCACTCGAAGACAAAGTCCGAGGCGACCAATGCCTCGGCACTCTATAAGCCCGAGGCCCAACCCTTGGCACTCGAAGACAAAGTCCGAGGCGACCAATGCCTCGGCACTCTACAAGCCCAAGGCCCAGCCCTTGGCACTTGAAGACAGAGTTCGAGGAGACCAATGCCTTGGCACTCTACAAGCCCAAGGCCCAGCTCTTGGCTTTCGAAGATAAAGTCCGAGACGACCAACACCTTGGCACTCGAAGATAAAGTTCGAGGCGACCAATGCCTCGGCACTCTACAAGCCCAAGGCTCATCCCTTGGCATTCGGAGACAAAGTCTGAGGTGACCAACGCGTCGGCACTCTACAAGCCTAAGGCCCAGCCCTTGGCACTCGAAGACAAAGTCCGAGGTGACCAACACCTCGGTACTCTATAATCCCAAGGCCCTACCCTTGACACATAAAGATAAAGGCCGAGACGTCGTCGACGATGTATTGGCATTCGATCAAAAGTCTAAGCTTAGTCTTGTTACTCAGGTCCAAGCATCAGATTGTCACCGGCCATCACCTTTTCTCGATGACTAACGGTTCCAAACCGATCAGGGGGTGGTTGGTCTAACTCTGTCAGTGCATGTCTCCATACTGGTGCAGTCGATGGTGGGTAACACGGGATAAAATGGTGCTTCCTTGATCCTGGCCAAGTCAACACACTCACGTGACCGTAGTACCTGGCGAATACAGTAATCAGGTGCGGTAGTACATTGGGTGAAGACTGGCTGGCCATCATGCGGCGTCATCCTAGATTATCTCTAAGAAGCCCCCTCGAATATAGTATTGTCCCTCGCCGACATCCCCGCGCACCAGTGTTTTACCGAAAAAGTGTCGGTTTCAAATAGGGTTGAAACTCGAAAAACACACTATTTTCAATACCGACACTTTTTGCCCTCTTCTAGCAACCCCAATAATGGGTTGTCGGCATCAACAAGCATCCCTCCCTCGGTTTCACACAAAAACAGAGTGGGGAAGGGGTGACGGCACACCATCAGCAGCACACCCCTCGGTTTCATCAGAAAACCTAGAGGGGATGTGTGTCAGCATCAACAAGCAATCCCCCAATCAGTGTCACACAAAAACCGAGTGGGGAAGGGGTGACGGCACACCATCAGCAGCACACCCCTCGGTTTCGTCAGAAAACCGAGAGGGGATGTGTGTCGGCATCAACAAGCAATCCCCCCCCTTGGTTTCGCATAAAAATCGAGTGGGGAGGGGGTGACGACACACCATCAGCACACCCCTCGGTTTTGTCAGAAAACCAAGAGGGAGTATGTGTTGGCATCAAGAAGCAACCCCCCCCCTCAGTTTCGCACAAAAACCGAGTGGGGAGGGGGTGACGGCACACCATCAGTACATCCCTCGGTTTCGTTAGAAAACTGAGAGGGGGTGCGTGTTGGCATCAATAAGCAGCCCCTCTCGATTTTGCACAAAAACCGAGTAGGGAGGGGGTGACGACACACCATCAACAACCACCCCTCGGTTTCATCAAAAAACTGAGAGGGGGTGGATGTTGGCATCAATAAGCGGCCCCTCCACGGTTTCGCACAAAAATCGAGTCGGAAGGGGGTGATGGCATGCCATCAGCAGCACACCCCTCGGTTTCGTCAGAAAATCGAGAGGGGGTGTGCGGCAGTGTCAACAAACAGCCCCCCCCCCCCTCAGTTTCACAAAAAACTAAGAGGGAAGAAGGTGTTGGCATCAGCTACAGTCCACCCCTCGGCTTCGATAGAAAACCGAGAGGGGGGTTGTTCGGCATCAACAGCAACGCACCCCTCGGTTTCATCAGAAAACTGAGAGGGGGGGTGTGTCGGTATTAACAAGCAGTCCATCCCTCGGTTTCGTACAAAAACCAAGTTGGAAGGGGGTGACGGCACACCATCAGCGGACCACCCCTCGATTTCGTCAAAAAACCGAGGAAGGGGGGGCGTGTCGACATCAACAAGCAGCCCCCCCTCGGTTTTGCACAAAAACCGAGTGGGGAGGGGGTGACGGCACACCATCAGTAGCACACCCCTCGGTTTCGTCAGAAAACCGAGAGGGGGTGTGTGTCGGCATCAACAAGCAGCCCTTCTCGGTTTCGCACAAAAACCGAATAGGGAGGGGGTGATGACACACCATCAACAACCACCCCTCGGTTTCATAAAAAAACTAAGAGGGGGTGGGTGTTGGCATCAATAAGCGGCCCCCCCACGGTTTCGCACAAAAACCAAGTCGGGAGGGGGTGACGGCATGCCATCAGTAGCACACCCCTCGATTTCGTCAGAAAACCGAGAGGGGGTGTGTGTCGGCATCAACAAACAGCCCCCCCCCCCCCCCCCCCCCCCCCCCTCAGTTTCGCAAAAAAATGAGAGGGAAGAAGGTGTTGGCATCAGCTACAGTCCACCCCTTGGCTTCGATAGAAAATCGAGAGGGGGGTTATTCGGCATCAACAGCAACTCACCCCTCGGTTTCTTCATTTTTTTTTTTTTTTTTTTTTGAAGGGTAAAAACTAATCTATTACTGGAAAATAAAGGCAATTACAGGACACGGCTTGTCTCTGAATGAGCAAGCAGACCACACGACCAAAGAGTCCACAACAACAGGAAACCCTACCTCATCACACTAAGGGCAGACCGACATGGTAGCCCCCGGACTAGAGGAAAAACACAATACTCCAGTTAAAGAAAAAAGTAACACAAACACCAGTGAACCAGAGCAGCAGATATCTGAACTCATTAGTTAGCCCCCCTACTCCTCGTAACCCTATCAGATTGTCCCTTTGGCCTAGCTTCTTTATCTCGGGACACAATCGTTGGATTCGGCATGGTAAGGAATGACGGCCGGTTGGCAAGATGGGGGGGCAGTTGCTTGTACTGATCAAAGGAATCCAGGGGATGGGCATCACCTGCCTCCTCCACTTGATCTGTAACCTCCCCAGCTTCACCATCGAAATCCTGTAGAACAACTGACGCCGGATCATCCGCTAATCCCACTACCTTCCGAGCCAAATTCTTCCGATGAATATGTTGAATAGCAGGAATTGAAAGGCTGGGGCTTCCTTCTCGAAGGCTCCGTCTAGTAGTATACTTAGTACCACCAGCAGAAACCCCACTCCCACTAGCAATAGAGGGGACAATCGGAACCCCTCCTCCCTCGCTAGCTATACTTTCTGCTTGCATAACAGTAACCTTTTTCCGCTCAACAACAGCCTCAACTGGCGTAACATCAGCAGCCTCTACTTGCGTAATAGCATCCTTAGGCAGTGTAACATCAAGTACTGCATCAGCAACATTTGGTGTTACAGTCGCCTCTTGCTGTTCAGCATTAGGCCTTACAGTCTGCGTAACATCAGCCCTCCCTTCCTGACCCGCCTGCGTAACAACAGCATTAGCCTCACACTCTTCTGCAGTAACATTGACAGCCTCAGCAGCAGCAGCACCTCGTGTAACATCAGGTTTTGCAGCAACATTACTGCTAAAACCAGTTGTAACAACAGCAATTGCCTCACAAACATCAGGTGTAACACCAACATTAACAGCCTCAGCAGCAGCACCCACTCGTGTAACACCATAAGGTTTTGCAGCAACATCACTGCAGAACCCAGGTGTAACAGCAACATTACTCTGCGTAACAACAACTGTGGCAGCAGTAGCCCCCACAAGCTGTGTAACATCACCACCAGGCTGTGTTACAGCATCAGGTACTGCCTCTACAGCTACAGCACTTCTGGCAGTTGCTGCATCAGCAACAACAATGCCAATATCGCTTTGGACTAGGATCTCTCCAGCAGCTCCTATAGCTCCATCCTCCTGCTCCTCCTGACCAACATCCTCTAAAATAGCAAACCGAGATTTAGAAGCCATGGTGCTAGGACCCACCACAGGTATTGGAGGTACCTTTTTGTGAACCCCTCCAACTGTTTGCCACCCTTCTTCAAGAATAGATTTACCTTTAGCGGAGGATGATATCCTCACACTGTCCGACACCTTTGGTTGCCATGTTTGAGCCGGAGTCTTGGCTACCTTGGGATGTTTAGTACATGTGTTATCACTATGGTCAAAGCTTTTGCAAGCCTTGCATCTTGTGGGAATCCAATCGTACGTCACCGACTGCCAAGAAAGAAACCTACCAAATTCGTCTCTAGCTTGAACTCTATTTGGCAGCGAGTCTTCCACATTGACAACCACACAGATCCGCGCAAAAAGTGCCCTTGTACCTCCTGCGGTAGCTTGGTCCATGTATATGGGGGTGCCAAACACACTACCCAGTCTACTCAGCATATCCTCAGTCCACAAATCCCCTTCAAGATTAGGGAAGTTTGCCCAAATAGGGATTGATGAAATTAACTCCCTCTCACTACACATCCCTCTAGCCCATTTCCTCAAAATCAATGGACGGCCTTCAAAATGCCAAAACTTCCCTTCAAGAATTCGAGTAAAATCGGAAGCTAACTCGAATTTAAACCAGAAAACTCCATTTTCTCTCGACAGGATGTCCAACTTTCCCTTTGGTTGCCAAGCACGCATAACATAATTTTTGAGATGTAAATAATACGGTCGACGCCCTAGGACGAACCCAACAAGAGTGTGCTCCCATTTTTTTCCATTAGCTTCTAAATCAGCCCTCGGCAAAATCGCTACTTTTTACCCTTCGAACATCCCCGGCTTAACATAGTGCAGCCTCAACTTTTCTGGAGGGAGCAATGGAGGTACTTGGGATAGAGTAGGAGCCCAAGCATTTGCACGGGAACCTTCAACAAGCCTACCTGCAGTCTGGCTTGGATCGGGCATTTCTGCAAACACTTCATGGCCACTAGACTGCAAATGCTATTTTGCAGAACTGTTACCACTCTCATTCACAGCAATGTTACCTCTCTCAGGCACTCCCACAAACACCTGGTCTGCTCTATATGAAGCTGCAGCAACAAAAGAAAATCCAACCGGTGCACCATCACTCTCACCCACCGGTACTTGAGGGGAGGAGCGGGGGCTGTGAGGTAAAAAACTAAGGGGGGGAAAGGAGCTCGGATCCCCCAACTCTAGCTGATCATTCCTACCCAACCTAGCACTAAAATCGGGGGTTACCCCAGTGCTACATCCCGATCTCCGGTGGACATGATCCGCACCATCTGCACCACGGAAAGCACTCTCCACCGCAGCTGCTGCACCACCAGAACAAGAGCCCGATCTGAAGTCCTCTGGCAATCCGATCCCAGCACCCACACCAGTTCTGAAGTCCGATCCACCAGATCTGGGTCCGGATGAACGTGTACCCGACGACCCAGCTCCAGCAGCCTTATATCCCAGATCTCCCGCACCCTGGACCGATCTCCCACCCGCTGAAGAAGAAGAAGAGGAACACACTCCTCCTCCTCGTCCCTTGGCCGAAGGATGAATGGAGCCCGTAGCAATGAAATCCCCCAGATTTGGAGCTTGAGGGGGATGGAAATCCTCCTCATCCATCCACGAATCCACACCATTTTGACCCCCTTCACTGCACCCTTCCCTCCCTCGCCCAACAGAAGGATCCGGACCTTGGGGGGGGTTCATCACCCCCAAAGGGGAAGAAGATGAAGAACGCCCGTAGCAATGAAATCCCCCAGATTTTTAGCTCTGTCACAGAGTTTTAGCTCCCCCTTCACTGCACCCTTCTCTCGTCTCTCTCTCTCACCCCTCGGTTTCATTAGAACACCGAGAGGGGGGGTGTGTCGGTATTAACAAGCAGTCTACCCCTCGGTTTCGCACAAAAACCAAGTTGGAAGGGGGTGACGGCACACCATCAGCGGACCACCCCTCGGTTTCGTCAAAAAACCGAGGGGGGGGCGTGTCGACATCAACAAGCAGCTCCCCCTCGGTTTCACACAAAAACCGAGTGGGGAAGGGGCGACGGCATACCTTCAGTATCTCACCCCTCGGTTTCAATAAAAAACAAAGAGGGGGGGTGTTCGGCATCAACAGCAACCCACCCCTCGGTTTCGTCAGAAAACCAAAAGGGGGGGTATGTCGACATCAACAAGTAGCCCCCCTAGGTTTCGCACAAAAACCGAGTAGGGAGGGGGTGATGTCACACCATCAGCAGCCCACCTCTTGGTTTCGATAGAAAACCAAGAGGAGGGTGTACGGCATCAATATCAACCCACCCCTTGGTTTCGTCAAAAAACCAAGAGGGGGGGTGCTCAGCGTCATCCAAACCTATTAGTCAACCCGATTCAAGTGTCATCCACACACAATGATCATTCAAAGACGAAGAGCTATCTTTCATTGGGTCGGTTGGATAGCATCTTATCCAAAACTATTGATTTGCTTGTACAAACTTCACAAGAAAAAAAATCCCCTTTCTCATCGGGGGTGAGCACGCGGTAACCGTTGCGTCATCACTGGGGCCTGACTGCAGTTCCTAGTGAACACAGAAACTAGGTGCAGTTGGGTGTCGGACAGAACAGATGAGTTACCGCGTGCCGAGACATTTCTAAGACGCTAGCCTAAAACCCGGCCGGCGCATTCTTAAGAGTCATCTCTCTATAAAGGTGAATACCGGAAAAGTTACTCGTCAAGGCGAATAATGTTTCACGTCCACTTTGACCATTTTTTCGGTGCCTACACAACGGCACCTTATACGTATTCATTCGACATGCGTATGAAAAGTTATGACTGTCTGAAGGTTTCAAGGTCTTTTTCTTCGAAGACATATATGCATTGGAAATATTACACGCAAAGGTGCCTGACACTGTACGTCCACTTTAACCATTTTTTTTTAGCGCCGACGCAACGGCATGTTATACGCATTGATCCGGCTCACATATGAAAAACTACGATGGTCGAAAGTTTTCGAGTTCATTTTCTTCGAAGACTATCATCAGAATAATTACACGGGAATGACGGTTACGCTCACGCCCTCAATTTGGTTCGTTACGCGCCCAACTCGTAGCAGGCCGAGCGCCGAGTATGAAAGAAGAACTCGCACCTCTCCCGGCCCGTGCGCAGGTGCTCTTGGCGACAACCGATCAGAATGGGAATAGGGTGTCGAATGAACCAAACACCCTCCCACGCATTCTCCTCATGTAATTCGTCACGCGGCGACGATGACGAACCGAACTCGTCCTCCCCCTCCGCGCACTCCGTCTCGCAGCGGATCGAAGCGACCCCTCCGTGCGTGCTGTCTCACAGCGACCCGAAGTAACCCCGCATGTCCTCTTCGCAGTATCCGGGCCACCTTAATTCCCGCCGGCTGGGTTACAAGCTTGGCACTCATGTGGAAACAGAGTCAAAAAAAAAAAAAAAAAAAAACAAAGAAAGAAACAAAGAAAGGCAAATAAAGAGAGAGTCCAGATGCTCTCCGATTGTTAACCTTGGGCAACCAGCCAGCCTTCACGTGTGACGAAAGAAGGACTGAAAGAAGAAAAGAAATAAAAGAAAGGGCTGAAAGAAGAAAGTCAGAAACAAAGAAGGAAAGAAGCAGAGTTAGAGAGAGACCCGGCCACCGGCGCCCGCTGCGACCCGGCCTCCTGCGCACCACCGTCGGCCTCCGCACCCGATCCCGAGCCCGGCCACCGTCAGCGCGCCGCATCCCGGCCCGCGCCCCGCCTATCAGCCCCGTGCCTCCCGCTCCAGCATGCACCCGACCTCCACCGTTGCTGCGCTGGCCCGCGCGACCTAGCCTCGACCTCGCGTCGACACCGCCGCCCACCGTGCCATATTCGTAGCCCATGCCCACCGCATGGGCCTCTCATGCGCCTGGCCTCTGTGTCGTCGCCGCCGCTGTTGCTGTGCCTGTGCGAATAAAAAAAAAACAAACAGAGCAGAGAAAAGGAGAGAGAGAGAGAGAGAGGGAGAGAGAGAGAGAGGGAGAGAGGGACTTCTGTGAGGAAACCCGGAGGAGAAATGGAGCTGTGCGTTTCCCTCGAGCACCTTCGGGCCCAACCCACATGGGTCCTCGTCCTCGCCTCCCTCGGCGTCCTCTTGGCCCTCCGGTTCACAGCCGCCGCCCTCCGCTGGGTCTTCATCACCTTCCTCCGCCCGAGCAAGAACCTCGGCCGGTACGGCTCCTGGGCCGTCGTCACCGGCGCGACCGACGGGATCGGCAAGGCATTCGCCTTCCAGCTCGCCCGGAAGAACCTCGGCCTGGTGCTGGTGGGCCGCAACCCCGACAAGCTCCGGGAGGTCTCGGAGGGCATCCGGGCCAAGCACGCGAAGGCCCGGGTCGAGACCGTCGTCATCGACTTCTCCGACGACCTGGCCGGGGGGGTCCGGCTGCTCCAACAGGCGATCGAGGGGCTCAACGTCGGGGTTCTGGTGAACAACGTCGGGGTGTCGTACCCGTAAGCCCAGTTCTTCCACGAGGTGGACGAGGAGCTGCTACGGAACCTGATCAAGGTGAACGTGGAGGGGGTGACCCGGATCACGCACGCCGTCCTCCCCGGGATACTCGAGCGAAAGAGGGGCGCCATCGTGAACATCGGATCGGGAGCCGCCGTCGTTATCCCCTCTGATCCGCTCTATGCCGTCTATGCCGTCACCAAAGCGTATGTTGATCAATTCTCGAGATGCCTCTATGTCGAGTATAAGAACAAGGGAAAAGGGTCTCGGTACCCTCTCGGTATACTCTCGGTCGAAAAATACACTAATTTTTCGAGAACGCCTCCTCACAAAACCGAGACTTTTTGGCTCGCACCAAAAGGGTCTCGGCGTCGGCAGAAGGCAAAGGAGTTTCGGCATCCTATCGGTCGGGAAAAGGGAAAAGGGTCTCGGTACCCTCTCGGTATACTCTCGGTCGGTATCCTCTCGATATCCTTTCGGTATCCTCTCGGTCGGGAAAAGGGAAAAGGGTCTCGGTACCCTCTCGGTATACTCTCGGTCGGAAAATACACTAATTTTTCGAGAACGCCGCCTCGCAAAACCGAGACTTTTTGGCTCGCACCAAAAGGGTCTCGGCGTCGGCAGAAGGCAAAGGAGTCTCGGCATCCTCTCGGTCGGGAAAAGGGAAAAGGGTCTCGGTACCGTCTCGGTATACTCTCGGTCGGTATCCTCTCGATATCCTCTCGGTTGGGAAACACACTGCTTTTTCGGAAATGCCTCCTTGCACAACCGAGACTTTTTGGCTCGCACCAAAAGGGTCTCGGTATCCTCTCGGTTAGAAAACACACTGCTTTTTCTGATACGCCCACTTGCAAAACCGAGACTTTTTGGCTCGCGCCAAAAGGGTCTCGGCATCGGCAGAAGGAGACTCTGCTAATACGAACTGCGACACCGACAGCCCTTGCCAACCATGCCAGAATCCTAAGGCGTTTGCACCTTGGAATCCCAGTCGACCCCGAGGGTCCTGACCCGACTGGGAGGGGGTAACTGTGGGTGCAAAAATTATACCGGACCGGATCAGAGCGGTATGGGCCTGCGCAACGGCCCAAGTGGGTAAGCCCGCTCGGGTTCATGGGCCCACTCTACGGAGCTCACAGATCAAGCCCTCCCCCTTATTGGGCCCGAACAACGGCCCAATAAGGGCCCAACAAGGAGGGCCAGAACCAGTGCCATGTCATCATCGCCATGTCATCACTGCCATATCAGGCACGTGCCTACGCTATAAAAGGACCCCCAAGGCATCCAGGAAGGGGGTTGGTCATTTGATCAGAGGAAGAGAGGATTCAGAGCTAGAGCTTACTTCTCTCCTCCTAGTTTTTTTTCTTGTTGCTCCGTGCAACCCCCACTGTAAAAAGCATCTCTCGGCCTGTCGAGAGAACGCTTCCCCACCTTTATATTTATTATAGTGGAAACCAAGTGGCACCTCTCACCCGGAGACGTAGGTCGTAAGACCGAACTTCGACAACAACTCCACGTGTCATCTCTCTCATTCTCAATTTTCTAATCTCTAACTCTACAAACCATCCACATTCAATCAAGGCTGTGGGGTGGGGTTCCCGATCAAGGCGGCTCGGAAATTTCCCCCGCAATCTTTGGTCTCGGTTTTGCGAGGAGGCAAAAGAGTCTCAGCATCCTCTCGGTCAGGAAAAGGCAAAAGGGTCTCGGTATCCTCTCGGCATCCTCTCGGTCGGGAAAAGGCAAAAGGGTCTCGGTACCCTCTCGGTATACTCTCGGTCGGGAAAAGGGAAAAGGGTCTCGGTACCCTCTCGGTATACTCTCGGTCGAAAAATACACTAATTTTTCGAGAACGCCTCCTCACAAACCGAGACTTTTTGGCTCGCACCAAAAGGGCCTCGGCGTCGGCAGAAGGCAAAGGAGTCTCGGCATCCTCTCGGTCGGGAAAAGGCAAAAGGGTCTCGGTACCCTTTCGGTATCCTCTTGGTTGGAAAACACACTGCTTTTTCGGAAACGCCCACTTGCAAAACCGAGACTTTTGGGCTCGCGCCAAAAGGGTCTCGACATTGGCAGAAGGAGACTCTGCTAATACGAACCGCGACACCGACGGCCCTTGCCAACCATGCCAGAATCCTAAGGCGTTTGCACCTTGGAATCCCAACCGACCCCGGGGGTCCTGACCCGACTGGGAGGGGGTAACTGTGAGTGCAAAAATTATACAGGACTGGATCAGAGTGGCATGGGCCCGCACAATGGCCCAAATGGGTAAGCCCATCCGGGTTCATGGGCCCACTCTACGGGGCTCGCAGATCAAGCCCTCCCCCTTATTGGGCCCGAACAACGGCCCAATAAGGGCCCAGCAAGGAGGCCCAGAACCAGTGCCATGTCATCATCGTCATGTCATCACTGCCATATCGGGCACGTGCCTATACTATAAAAGGACCCCCAAGGCATCCAGGAAGGGGGTTGGTCATTCAATCAAAGGAGGAGGATTCCAGAGCAAGTGCTAGAGCTCAATTCTCCTCTTCTTATTCTCTTCTAGTTGCTCCGTGCAACCCCACTGTACGAAGCTTCTCTTGGCCTATCAAGAGAATGCTCACCTATTATTTACTCAAATTATAGTGAAGATCAGGTGGCACCTCTCGCCCGGAGACGTAGGTCGTAAGACCGAATTCCATCACCAATCATTGTGTCATCACTCTCTACTCTCTTTATCTACTCTCCTATCTCTCTAACTCTACAAACCATCAAATTCAATCAAGGCTGTGGGGTGGGATTCTCGATCAAGACGGCTCGGAAATTTCCCCCCATAGTGACCCCTTGGTAAGTTCTTATACTGGCACGGGCAAAGCGGACAAAATCTTGTGTGTTTGGGGCGGATGTTACACAAAGTCTTATTATTCGAAAAACTAAGAGTAACATCTCCAACAGCTTCAGCAATAGCCACGGCCTAAGTTTCCATGCTCAAGGTCACCTCTCCATCAAGCAGCCTTCTGCTTCCCCAAAACTCCTGAAGAGAGTTATAGGCATGGTTAGTGGATCCTGAATCCACAATCCAACTGGCAAAAGAATTGTTACTCGAAAGAAATGATTCAATAACTAAAAGTTGTAGATTGCCTTCATCAGTATTCTGAGGCTTCTTGCAGTCCTTCTTCCAATGACCCTTCTAGCCACACCGAAAACACTTGGTTCCCAGTTTCTTTGATTCGCTGAATCCAGAGGTCCCCCACAGAGTTCCGCACAGGTGCTAACTTAGGTTTCTTCTTGTGTTTCTTGCTCTGAGGTTTACCAAATTTCTTGAAGGATCTGCATTGCATGTGTAGTGCTTTGTCCTTCTACTTGAAGCCATCCTCAGCTGCCTGGAGAGCTCCCAGAAGCTTTGCATTTGTCATAGCCAACTTATTCAAGTTAAAGTTGGTGATAAAACCTTCAAAAGCTCTAGACAGGGATGAGAGAAAGATGTCTATCGTCACCTCGCCTTCTAGCACAATATCCATGGATGCTAGTTCATTTTGAAACCCAAACATTTTCAGTATGTGTTCCTGAACTAGCATCCATTCAGACATCTTAGTGCTGACGGGTTTCTTGATGGTGAGGTATCGTGTAACGCGATTGTGACCCTCAAACATCTCCTTCAAGTACAACATCATATCAGAAGCGTCGGGCATTTCCTCGACTTGTTTCTATAGAGTTGTTTGTAATGATGCTATTATATAGTATTTATACATTTTATTAAATTCCTTCCAGTCAGTAAACTCCTTTAATTGTGCCTCTGTGGCATTGGGTCTCGACAAATTTGGTTCAGGGTCACTTAAGGCTGCCATATGTTTACCAATCCTTAAAACCAGGTACAGGTTGCGCTTTCAGTCCCCATAGTTAGGACCAGTAAGTTTGTGGTCATTTAGGATAGCGGACAGGGGGTCTAACTTGGTCATCTGTAAATAAAAGATTGAATTATGAAAATGCATAAAAACTCATTTTATAGATTTTTAAAATAAGCTAATTATATCCAAATGTCAGCGCTACCCTCAAGCAAGGCCATCTCTATGGATTAATTAACCATGTATAAAAGATCTTGAAATTGGATACACCTGCCCTAGATGGCATCATGTAGCGTCATCCACTCACACGGGTCTTTCCTGGACCAAATCCAAATCTGCCAACTAAGGGCTTTGATGGACCATGGTTATCTTTTGGCCAGTGCCATGTGATCACTATTATCGAAGCAATGGATGCCTCACGTGTACTTCGGATGCTTACCCACGAACCTCAGCAATTACGACACGGGAGTTCATGTGGCCCCCACTAGGGTGGGAAAAAGACCCGTCTCTTCTGGCCTCGTAATCTCCATATCCGTATGGAGGTCATTAAGTTATTTGGCATGGAACCATATAACTCCTATCCTAGGGGATGTGAAGTTATGTATTCCCACCAAAACACAAAACGACTGGCCGTGGAGGCCAGGGGATCTATATGAATCCTCTCTTGCATCCCTTATTAAATATGAGGGTTATTTTACGAGTATGAGTATATGCCAATGCGAAGGTAGCGACCTCCTATATACTATACCCTGGTCATACCGTGCTCCCACTAGCACTTCAAGCTGTTCGCCTAGTATTAATCACTCTTGGAATATCATAGTCCCGGCCTCAAGTGGATTTCTCTACTTAAGGGTCACATTACATATTCCAAGAATATCGATGCTCTACAAACTTGGCTCTCACGCTAATACCCTAGAGCCTAGCCTAAGGTCAGACACACAGGAAGGGACTCCCACTAGCCATGGTGCCTTGCTTATAAATTTGACAGTTGATGTCCAATGGATCTCTATCTCATCTTAGGTTTTGATGCTGGCCAAATAGGCACACCTGATTTGTCAAGTGTTAACCTAATGGTGGCATAACCATATGTGATGAGATCCCACTGTCTTCAAAAAGTCAACTGAATAATAGGCGTCATCTAGAGGGATCCTATCCTAATATAGTCACTTGGACCCGAAGGGAAAGGCATCCCTCTAAAAATTGATAATAAGACTATCTCATAGGGGTTCGATATAAAACATAAAGAACTAATAAAGAAAGCAATCATTCAATTGAATCAAGTTTAGGGTCCGACCCCTGAACCTAATTAGCACAGTGCAGGCTGGCTCTCTAACTTTCTTAGCAAGGTCCCTCGGTTCGGCTCCTTCGTCGTGCTCGTGAGCACTTTGCCAGATCGTTTTCGTCCTCCAGGGTTCCGCTTATACTCCTGATGGTGGATCCCTTTAGCACATCTTTCTTCTCAATCTGTAATTGAAAAAGTTCTAGTATGCTTCGAGCAAGTGCTCACTCGTACATAATTTCCTAGAAAGAAAAAAAAAAAACATGCCAAGGAAAAAGCCATGGGAACCGAGGATAGTCAACCTCCCTCAATTTCCCAATCTAAGGCTTTAAAACCTATCCACACACATAAAGAGCAAATCCAGACGAAGGCTAACTCGGGGTTTGACTTCCGGTAGCAAGCAAACATATATCTAGATTAATTTTATAGTGGCACCCTGCAAGCACGATTCATAGAACAAGCAACATATATACATATGCATGATCTAAGCATAGGAACCCTGATAAAATCTCGTGCTCATTATGCGCACACATGATGGTTCCATGAAAAATCATGAAACACACACCACTAGCATAGCTTTGATACCAATTATTGAAAAATATCCTATGGTACAGGCTTGCAACGGAAACGATTAAGCGGTCAAAAGACCGTTCATAGTGCACGTTATACGATAAAACTTTCATTGAAACTAATCTACATGTGCATTCATGCATGTGTGTACGTGATTTGAACATCCTAACGGCAATCTAGTGTTATGAATATCTAGCATGAAAGCAAATCATAGAACTCACTAGATCTACATGTTTAAAATATGCATACCTTTCCTGCGGATGTTTTAACCGTGAAGAATTGTCTTTTTTATCGATGGAGACAGAAGATCGTCCGCGAAGAAGCCGATTATAAGCCGGAAGATATTGCCTTCTTATTTACCTAATGTTACAAGATGCACGGAACGTCGCTTGTTTGGGGATCTTTTTCGCTGGTCCGTGCGGTGAACCTGCAAGACAGAAAAAGCGTAAGAACGGCTGGCTCCCTTAGGAGCGTAGACCCTCCGACGCCCAAGTCAGTCTCAGGTGCTCAACGGCGAGCTATAATAGACGAAAGTGGTAGGGATAAGGGTTTCGAACCTGTACTCTGGAACCTGGGGGTGGGCATTTATAGACATTGGCGACCTACCGTTGCCCAACACATGGAGGTTCTTTCCAGTGCCTTCTAGACCCCCACGTTCTGGCTCGCGTGGGTCTCTGACGGTCTTTGGAACTCGCGCCCCTGACATTCTTTGTCGTCGAGCCTGCCAGGCGGTTTGAGTGGGGGAGAGCATTTTAACTGACTCAGGCGGGCTTCCGTGGACTACAATTGTCCACGTAGCTTCAGTGGGGTTTTGACACTTGGCAGCCTTTATGCCTCTTTACTAGGGCGACCTCAGGGAGGAAGCAAAAGCGAGCTCGCCCTTCATGGTTCCACCTTCCCCTTCATATCTATCAAGAGTCGGACCTCGCAGGGGCGACCTCTTCGATAAATAGGGGGGTCTTTGTGAGCTTTTTGTGCGAGCTGTTGATCTGCGAACTGGGGGGCGAGCTCCTGCGCGAGCTGGGGGCGTCTGTGGTGCCGGTGTCTTTGTATGCATGACGGTCTAACTCCCGCTGCCACTACAAGCGAACTCCCGTGCGAGCTTGGTGAGCTCTTGTGCGAGTTTGGGCGAGCTCCTGAGCGAGCTTTGGCGAGCTCCTGAGCGAGCTTGGGCGAGCTCCTGAGCGAGCTCTTTGTCTATAGCCCAATGTGGATCTCGCTCCCTGTTAAGATGATTTGGTGAGCACGGGGGGGCGAGCTCCGGGGCGAGTTCCCCACCCCTTGGAATCCTGGGGTCTATGAGATCCGCAGGCAAGGGCAAACTGGTGTCGAGCGCGCGGAGCTAGGGGCGGGCTCTGGGCGAGCTAGGAGGCGAGCTCATACGGATAAGGGCTCCAACTCCTGGACGGATTTCAGCTACCCCCAACATTACCCCCTCCTAAGGGAGCGACCAAGGAGACTTTGACGCTTACTCAGGAGTCTTATTGCACACGCCGGTCGGACTGGGAGCACCAGTCATTGGCGACCTCCATCCTGTGAGCTGCGGGCACCTGCCGTGGGCGGTCTGCGCCGAGAGTTTTGACTGCCAGTATTTCACAAACACCGGGCGGTCTGGGAGCATCAGCCATGAGCGATCTCCTTTCGATGTGAGCGTGCCACAAACGGTCAGGGTTTGCTTCGAGCGAGCTGCGGGCAACTGCCGTGGGCGATCTGCGTCGAGAGTTTTGACTCCCAGTATTTCACAATGTCGGGCGGTCTAGGAGCATCAGCCACGAGCGATCTCCTTCCGGTATGAGCGTGCCACACGCGATCAGGGTCTGCTTCGGGCGAGCTTCGGGCACCTACCATGGGCGATCTTGTGACTTGGGTATCGCTCCAAATCTCTGACGGTCGTTTCATCTTAAATGCGGCTCGAGACTCGAGATACGAAACTGATACAATGAATCTCATCATGAGATCCCGATCGGCGCTTGCCATGTGTCTCCTACTCATTCGCCTTTGTTTTTGTCAGGAAAAGACGGTGCCGGTGCCGGTGCAGCTTTTTCCCACGCGTGGTCTATGTGGCACTTCCTGATTGGAGAAAGACGAGCTGTCGCTTCAACCGTCGGCGTGTCGCCTTGTTGGGGGCGCTCGAGCATTAACTGCGGCCCGATTCACCTGCCTCTCATCCGTCTATAAATAGGGGATAGGGGCCGATTTTTACCGCTGCGTGAAAACAGCTCTCCCTTCTCCCTCTGCTTTTCTAGCTCGCAGCTCGCTAGCACCCTTTCGCTCTTATGGCTTCTGCTGCTGCTGCTTCTTCCACCGCTGCTGCTGCGTCCTCCCGAGAGGGGCATTTTAATGTCGCCCCTATCTTGTTAGAATTGGTGAGGTCTATAGCTCGTAAAAACCTATAGTTTAGCTATGTATGGTTGATAGTATAGGAGTGCATATTGGTACGTACCTTAGTACGTGTTCTGATTACAGAACAGAGAGCCATGGCTACATGGTAATCCACTTGAGTGGGAGACTCAAGGGACTGGTCCCATGTAACCTAAATGCGTTCGCAGCTCTGATAAGGGTTGGTCGCCCTATCAGGATAAGCTGTTGGGATGACAGAGCGTGGGTGTCTCCACCACGGTCATTACCAGGCACAGTGTCTGTGGCCGAACGGAACCAACACGGTGCACAGATAGGTGAGCAGACATCGGTGCACTAAACCGTGTTTCTGCTTAGGGTAAAACGGTCCTAAACCCTGAGGAGCCATGTCTGGTGGACTAACCAGTTGTGTGGTGCTTTGGCGCACCAATGTGTGAGGATCCGGATGCAGTGATCCAAAACCACGGTGTACTGGGTTACCCGACTGGCGTTGCATCAGCGTGTCACTCCTGCAGGCTATCCACACCCCTAACGGGAGGTGCGTTCCTTGGTCTGACCTACGTCATATTAAACCCTGGCCAGGTGGTCATCAGTTGGACTGATGACGGATCCGGTTGCTCGTCAGAGTAATCGGAGGTACGATGTATGTGGTCAACCTGGAAGGAACCGAGTCAAATGAGCACTCGAGTCTGACGGTATTCTCCACCGCTCGAGTTGCATCATGGCACCAGTGGAGGGACAGCGAGTTTACCATACTAAGCGGAGAGCAGGGGTATGTGGGAGAACATAGTAAGTCCGGGGGGATTGGAGTGCAGCCTGCGTCGCACTCTGGGTGGCTACGTAGGTTAACTCGAACTCAGAGGATCGATGGTACACTCGGGTAGTGTGTCGATCGAGTCTGAGTTGGAAGCCATGAACCCTGGTCCCTGAAGGTTCCACCTTATCGACATTATGTATGGTTCTTATACCATCTCCTCGAAACACAGAACGTAGTTAGAGGAAGCGAGAAGTCCAAGCATACGCTCCGTGAGTGCTTCGCACTAGTGCACGGTAGATGCGTAGCTACGTGTGTGCACTAAGGGGAAACCCTAGGTTAGTGCAGAGACACATGTAGCAATTCCTTGTCATAAGTGGACTTTGCCACATAGGTGCGATGCACCGGGACATGTTGCGAGTTGACTAGTTGACTTCACTAGGGGCACCATATGGGAACCTCAGAGAATAGTGAAATCACTGGTGCACTTCACTTATGTGTGCCTTGTAAAGTCTCGTACACGAGGAACGGCCAACTAGTGACATAAGGGCGTTTTGGTCATACCATGCGCCACTATGCACTAAGGGGGCCGGCCCTAAGTGTTGAGAGACTGGTCAAGGCTGGCCCCATTAGTTTCGGGAGGTTGTTGCCTCCGATGAAGGGGCCGGTTATGAGGCGCAGAAAACGGGCTGGTTTTGACCGTTTTCGAAAACAAGGAAAGGATAGAGATAAAGAAGAGATATATAGGGACAAGGCTTGAATCAATCATCCTTATCCATACTGTCCTTATCCATATGGATAGGCCGGCTATATATATGATAAGGAGAGAGAGGGTGCACGAAATTCATAGAGCCATGCAAGCCCTAGGGCCGGCCATGGCATGGGGAAACCCTAGCCGCCCCCTCTCCTCTCTTCGCATCTCCTCTCTCGTCTCTCTCTCTCTCTCGCTTGCGCCATTGGATGGCGACTCGTCTTCCTCACGTGGTGTTTCGTAGAAGGAGAAGGCTCGTCGTATGGAGGCACTCAGAGATCCATCGACGAGGTGCCGTGCATCGTGTGAGATCGGGTGAACTAGAAGGCGTCTCCCGCAACCTTTTGCTGTCCAGAATCTGCACAGAAAATCAACATTGTTTTTGCGATTCCGGGAGCTACAGAAGTCCAAACGACGTGAAACTTGTTGGAAAAGTTGCATCTCGAAGTTGGCTACCTGCAGTCCAAATTTCAGCTCAATCAAAGGTCGGAGCAGAAAGTTATGGCCGTCGCACCGAAGCTATGTCGAGCAGATCCGTAGCCCGTCTCCATCGACAAAGAAGAAATTTGTCGCGGTGAAAGATTCCGCACGCAGGTATGACCTCTAACAAGTAGATCTAACATAATTAGAACATGCATTCATGCTAGTTTGTTCTTTCGCGTTAGATCATCGTTAGGGGTTCGCGTAGTTGCCATGCTAGATTCATACACGCATATGTAGATCGTTTCGATGAAAATTTTGATATGTAACGCACACCGCTCACGGTCCTCGGACCATCACTTTGCTTCCGCTGCGGGCCTCTACCAGGGATTTATTTCCAACAATTGGTATCAGAGCACGCTAGTGGTGTGCGTTTCATGTTTTTTTCATGAAACCGTCATGTGCGCGCATGAATAGTATGTGCCGCCATCGGGGTTCTACGAGTAGATCATGCATAGTAGATTTTGTATGTTCTATGAATCGTTCTTGCAGGGCGCCGCTTCTAAAATTATTCTGGATATGTGATTGTTTGCTACCGGGGGTCGGACCCCGTGTTAGCGATTTTGTCTGGATGTTTTTTCTTCTGTGTGTGGATAGATTTTAGAGCCATAGTCGGGCAAGAGGTGAAGATTTACCACCCTTGATTCCCAGGCTTTTGCTAGGTTTATTTTCCTTTTTTTTTCTAGGAAATTGTATACGAGCGAGCACTTGCTCGAAGCGTACTAGATCTTTTTCGGTTACAGATTGAAGAGAAGGACTTACCGTGGAGATCCACCACTGGGAAGATGAGCGGAACCTTGGAGGACGATGGCGATCCGGCGAAGCGTACACGATGACGGCAAAGGGCATAAAGCGTCAGAAGATCGTATACATAGGCTTGCACCGGATCGAGGAGCCTTGTGAAGGAGACAGAGAGCCTGCGCTGTGCCAGTCAGGTTCAGGGGTCGGACCCTGAACTTGATTCAGTTGTGTGCTTATTTCTTTCAGTAGTTCTTTATATTTCTGTAGAGAACCCCGATGCGATAATTTGATTATCTGTGTCAGAGGGATGCCCTTTCCCCTCGGGTCCTAGCGACCTTATTAGGATTGGATTCCACTAGTGACGCCTATTATTTAATTGACCCTTGATGATAGTATGAATTCCTCACATTTGGTTATGCCCCCATTAGGTCAACACCCGATTAGTCGGGTGTGCCTATTTGGCAAGCATCGAAACCTAGAATGAGTTGGAATTCTACTATGACATCATTCGTCAAATTTATAAGCAAGGCGCCATGGTAGTGGAAGACCTTTCCTGTCAGTCTGACCTTAGGCTAGGCTCCAGGGCATTAGCGTGATAGCCAAGTTTGCAAAGCATCAATGTTCTTGGGATATGTAATGTGACCCTTGAGTGGAGAAATCCACTCGAGGCAGGGACTATGATATTCCAAGATCGATTAATGCTTCGCGAAAGGCTTGAATGCTAGTGGGAGCACGGTATGACCAGGGTCTAGTGTATAGGTTGTCGTGACCTTAGTGTACACTCATACTTGCATTAAATAACCCTCAACTTTAATAAGGGATGTAAGAGAGGACTTTTAGAGATCCTCTGGCCTCCACGGCCAGTCGTTTTGTGTTTGGGTGGGGATGCATAACTTCACACCCCCTAGGGTGGGAGCTGTGTGTTTCCATGCCAAATTACTTAATGACCTCCCTAAGGATATGGCGATTACGAGGCCAGGAGAGAAGGGCTTTTCATCCCACCCTAGTGGGGGCCGCATGAACTCCCGTGTCGTAATTGCTTAGGCTCGTGGGTAAGCATCCTAAGTGCACGTGAGGTATTCGTTGCGAAGACAACGGTGATCACGTGGTACTGGCCAAAAGATAACCATGGTCCATCAAAGCCCTTAGTTGGCAGATTTGGACTGGGTCAAGGAAAGGCCCGTGTAAGCGGATTGACGCTGCATGATGCCCCCTAGGGCAGGTGTAGTCGATTCCGAGATCTTACATACATGGTTAATTAATCCATAGAGGTGTCTTCGCTTTGAGGGTAGCGCTGACATTTGGATATAATTAGCTTATTTTCAAAATCCATAAAATAAGTTATTTTGCATTCATTTTCATTCAACCATATAGTTCCCCTATCCGTTATCCCATAAGAGAACCAGTTATCGGGTCTCTAACTACGTAGAGCGGAAGCGCTTTCTTTAGCTTATGCATAGGGTAGTTAACGTACATTGGCATGCAATCTAAATATCCCTGTACTAGACTAACGGGTTCAGATATCACTAGGGCACTAACTAGGGCATATAACGACTAGCAAGAGTCTAAGGAGATGTGCAAGTGCTATGATTATAGCAGACTTGCGGACAACTCTTTAGAAGCGAGTCAGAGATATGCCGGGTCTTCTCTAATTAAGTTTTACTTGCATTAGATGTCTGGAAGGCGAAGTCAGTCGACTCATCGCTTTTCCACTAAGATACTTGTCGGTACCGAGATATCTGAGGGTATGCTTGTTCGGGAACACATCTTTGAATTCCAGATCGAACTAGATTCCAAAGACATAGTACCGGATGACGAGGTGGTGGAAGACGTCTGTCTTGCATCCTTGTCTGGAACCTTCGAAGGCGTTATCAGAGACTTTAGCTTTAACAAGTTAGAGATGATAAACGCAGAACTTCTAAGGAGATTTCCAAGAGACAAAGGATGAGATCAAGATTAAAGGCAAAGCCTTTAGTGCTTAACCTAGGTCTTCTTTAGAAGAACCTAAGGGAGTAACTTATAAGAGATCGAAAACTATTCTAGTGCAGAAACTAGTGTGGACTCCTAAGTATGGTAATGCTAAGGACGGAAGAGTTTCTGTTTTAGCAAGTATAGGCGGTATTTGAAGATTGAGTATGGTCTCAGGATGTTAGGATTTGAGTCGCTATCTAGTAGCAGTTCTTATGCTTCTTAGAATGTAGACTTCGGGTCTACAGAGATTCAAGGAAAGCAGAAGGCTACTTTATAGTGAAGTAATCCTAACATAGGTACTGATGCCATAAGCCGCTACGGAAGCTGTTAGATATGAATGTCTTAGTTTTTCCGAAATACAGATTTTGTTTTTAGAGATATAGTTCTGTTTCCTCCGTAGTAAATGAAGTTTTTAGTTTTAGACAGCACCGTATGTGTGTATCTTAAACTGAAAAGATAGCTTCAGTACTAGAGGAATAGATCAGAATAATCTCTTTAAATTTAATCTTAATTCGGAAATAGATTTCATGACAACTGCAGCGTCAAATTTAAATGCATCTAAATCCTTCAGAGAATCTATCCGATTTGTGATCCCTCTGATTTAGATATTTTGCCTCAGATAAATTCAGAGGTGACAGAAGGCCGAGTTTCTGTTCACAGAATCATCGGAGATCCTTCTAACCTATGAGTGTAATCTGGAAGGCATAATAACTAAAAGGGCCACAAAAGGTATGGGGGTTAGTTAATTTTGACGTCTATGGTTCCAAGAGCGTCTAGACGATAGAAGACTCTTCGATTTAATCGAAGGAATAAGTCACTATCGGACGAGTTCCATAGGATCCTAAGGGAGCATGGGATTAGCTCCCAGTTAAATGCTCCAAGGATGACACGTCAGAATAAAGTCTCCGAGAGAAGGAATCAGACCCTGTTTGACATGGTCCGTAGTATGATGAATATTGCCAAGTGTACTACTTACCTTTTGGTGGGGATGTACCTTAAAACAGTAGCTTATATCTGAAACTATCTCTCATCTAGATCAGCACCTCAGACCTATAGAGAGCTATGGTCTAAGCGAAAGCTGACACTATAGTGTCTCGAGATATAGGGTTGTCCTGCACTTGTGCAAAAGGACAAGAGGGATGAGATGGAGATATAGTTCCAGGTATATCTGTTTGTAGGTTACCCTTAGGAGGCATAAGGTGGACTATTCTATGATCTTGAGGTTTGGAAGGTAATCGTTTTTACGAATACCATCTACCTAGACCAGGATTATATTATAGACCATAAGTTTACCGGTAAGGTAGTTCTGGGTGAACTACTGGGTACTGGTAGAGAGTGCGCATCTGAAAAACGTAGTGGGAGTAGATGATACAAGAAACTAGTATACCAGACACTGTAGAAACAATTCACTTTTGTACTACCACCACTTCGTTGTTGTGGGACCATCAGAGCTCCTGAAAGATACTATGGAGAGACTTTGATAGTTAATCCAGAGTTTCAGGAGGATGACCCCTAGAGCTACGAAGAAGTAGTGGGAGCTTCCGACAGCTCTTACTGACAAAAGACCATGGAGACAAATTTGCATCAATGTCCCTTGAAACAGTCTTGACACTTATAGCACTATCACCCTTCAGGGTGTAGAAGGTGTATTAGAAGAGCACCCGATTAAGACTTAAGTGGCTAGATTAGTTGCCAAAAGAGAAGGGATTGACTATGTCAAAACCATCTCACTGGTAGCTATGCCTAAGTCTATTTCGGATCCTCTTAATCCATCGCAGCCCATTATAGTTGGGAGATCTGGTTGATGGATGTCAAGACAGTTATTCCCTAACGGGAATTTGGAAAGGACATATGGATGAGTAGCCCCAGGCTTTGTGTCAGTAGGTTAGGAAGATATGGAATGCAAGTTGCAACGGTCCATTTATGGACTGATGCAAGCATCCAAGTTGGAATATCTATTTTGATCAAGGGAATCCGCTCATACGGATTTGATCAGAATGAGGATAAACCAAGATGGTACAGGAAAGGTGAAATAGCTACAAGGGTATATTTAGTACTTTACGTTAACGATATTCTACTGATTGAAAATGATGTAGGAATATTGTTTACGATAAAGGTTTGTAGTCATCACAATTCGATGTGAAAGACCCTAGTGAGGCGAGTTATGCTCTGGGAATCAAGGTAACTCGAGATAACCAGAGCAAGATTCTCTTGCTGTCACAGGCTACGCATGAAGATAAGATTCTAGCCAGATTCGGTTTACGAGGCTAGATATCTATTGCACAGCAGGACGATGGGTCGGTTTCAGTCGAACCCGGGTCCAGATCTCTGGACCGATGTGAAGGGTATACTCAGAAATCCTCATTAAGTAAGGATTGTGAGTTAGCTTGCACTTCACAGGTCCTGATATCGATTGGACACACAGGATCTGACTTTGGTGTCAGATGTGTGTACCAGAAAATCGATTTCAGGGATTATTTTTATCTTGGGATTAGAAGCGGTAGTTGGTAGAGTGTGAAGCAAGTGCATCACAGACTCTACCACAGATGCTTAGCACGTTGTTGCGTGCGAAGTAGTATATCAGGTGGTAAGGCTTAGGAAGTTCTTAGAGAACTTGGGACGCGTACCAGAGGCTCAGTTATCTGTTGTTACAACAGAAGAGCAGTAAGCAAGGTCCAAGGAGACTAGGTACCGCCGTAAGGGGAAACCCATCAAGTACAAACTCCACTTGATCTGAGAGTTATAGGAGGAAATGCAAGTAGCGGTACTGAGGTGGAATCTACAGACAATGTTGCCAATTCCTTTAGGGAATTCCTGCAAAGGCTTTTGGGCAGCATGTAGAAGCTACAGAGCTCAACACCGTTATTCCTCGTTAGACCTAGTGGGAGATTGTTAGAATTGGTGAGGTCTATAGCTCGTAAAAACCTATAGTTTAGCTATGTATGGTTGATAGTATAGGAGTGCATATTGGTACGTACCTTAGTACGTGTTCTGATTACAGAACAGAGAGCCATGGCTACATGGTAATCCACTTGAGTGGGAGACTCAAGGGACTGGTCCCATGTAACCTAAATGCGTTCGCAGCTCTGATAAGGGTTGGTCGCCCTATCAGGATAAGCTGTTGGGATGACAGAGCGTGGGTGTCTCCACCACGGTCATTACCAGGCACAGTGTCTGTGGCCGAACGGAACCAACACGGTGCACAGATAGGTGAGCAGACATCGGTGCACTAAACCGTGTTTCTGCTTAGGGTAAAACGGTCCTAAACCCTGAGGAGCCATGTCTGGTGGACTAACCAGTTGTGTGGTGCTTTGGCGCACCAATGTGTGAGGATCCGGATGCAGTGATCCAAAACCACGGTGTACTGGGTTACCCGACTGGCGTTGCATCAGCGTGTCACTCCTGCAGGCTATCCACACCCCTAACGGGAGGTGCGTTCCTTGGTCTGACCTACGTCATATTAAACCCTGGCCAGGTGGTCATCAGTTGGACTGATGACGGATCCGGTTGCTCGTCAGAGTAATCGGAGGTACGATGTATGTGGTCAACCTGGAAGGAACCGAGTCAAATAAGCACTCGAGTCTGACGGTATTCTCCACCGCTCGAGTTGCATCATGGCACCAGTGGAGGGACAGCGAGTTTACCATACTAAGCGGAGAGCAGGGGTATGTGGGAGAACATAGTAAGTCCGGGGGGATTGGAGTGCAGCCTGCGTCGCACTCTGGGTGGCTACGCAGGTTAACTCGAACTCAGAGGATCGATGGTACACTCGGGTAGTGTGTCGATCGAGTCTGAGTTGGAAGCCATGAACCCTGGTCCCTGAAGGTTCCACCTTATCGACATTATGTATGGTTCTTATACCATCTCCTCGAAACACAGAACGTAGTTAGAGGAAGCGAGAAGTCCAAGCATACGCTCCGTGAGTGCTTCGCACTAGTGCACGGTAGATGCGTAGCTACGTGTGTGCACTAAGGGGAAACCCTAGGTTAGTGCAGAGACACATGTAGCAATTCCTTGTCATAAGTGGACTTTGCCACATAGGTGCGATGCACCGGGACATGTTGCGAGTTGACTAGTTGACTTCACTAGGGGCACCATATGGGAACCTCAGAGAATAGTGAAATCACTGGTGCACTTCACTTATGTGTGCCTTGTAAAGTCTCGTACACGAGGAACGGCCAACTAGTGACATAAGGGCGTTTTGGTCATACCATGCGCCACTATGCACTAAGGGGGCCGGCCCTAAGTGTTGAGAGACTGGTCAAGGCTGGCCCCATTAGTTTCGGGAGGTTGTTGCCTCCGATGAAGGGGCCGGTTATGAGGCGCAGAAAACGGGCTGGTTTTGACCGTTTTCGAAAACAAGGAAAGGATAGAGATAAAGAAGAGATATATAGGGACAAGGCTTGAATCAATCATCCTTATCCATACTGTCCTTATCCATATGGATAGGCCGGCTATATATATGATAAGGAGAGAGAGGGTGCACGAAATTCATAGAGCCATGCAAGCCCTAGGGCCGGCCATGGCATGGGGAAACCCTAGCCGCCCCCTCTCCTCTCTTCGCATCTCCTCTCTCGTCTCTCTCTCTCTCTCGCTTGCGCCATTGGATGGCGACTCGTCTTCCTCACGTGGTGTTTCGTAGAAGGAGAAGGCTCGTCGTATGGAGGCACTCAGAGATCCATCGACGAGGTGCCGTGCATCGTGTGAGATCGGGTGAACTAGAAGGCGTCTCCCGCAACCTTTTGCTGTCCAGAATCTGCACAGAAAATCAAAATTGTTTTTGCGATTCCGGGAGCTACAGAAGTCCAAACGATGTGAAACTTGTTGGAAAAGTTGCGTCTCGAAGTTGGCTACCTGCAGTCCAAATTTCAGCCCAATCAAAGGTCGGAGCAGAAAGTTATGGCCGTCGCACCGAAGCTATGTCGAGCAGATCCGTAGCCCGTCTCCATCGACAAAGAAGAAATTTGTCGCGGTGAAAGATTCCGCACGCAGGTATGACCTCTAACAAGTAGATCTAACATAATTAGAACATGCATTCATGCTAGTTTGTTCTTTCGCGTTAGATCATCGTTAGGGGTTCGCGTAGTTGCCATGCTAGATTCATACACGCATATGTAGATCGTTTCGATGAAAATTTTGATATGTAACGCACACCGCTCACGGTCCTCGGACCATCACTTTGCTTCCGCTGCGGGCCTCTACCAGGGATTTATTTCCAACATATCTCGGTGAGAGCTCCGGGCTCAGGGGAAGAGGCACCTCCGAAGGAGCTCGCCGTCGTCTGGCTTCATGACATCTGGGGTGTGCCCATCCCCGAGAGTCTATGAACGGCAGTGGGCATCCCCCAGGAGCTCGCCATTCTTCCCCGCTCGAGCTCTGGGAGGCCGCTCTTGGGCACCGCGGTCTCTGTGGGGCAGATATAGTCAGGGCTCCAGCTGCCCCTGAACCATCTGGCCAGCGAGCTCCTGGAACTGGCGGACTTATGCCCCGCCTAGCTTCCGGGAAACTCGTGGGGGATCCTTTACGGGCTTTCTCGAATCGAGGAAGCCCTAAACGTGAGGATCCCCCTAGCCTACCTCCTGAAGAAGTGGTTCCTCAAATCGGGACCCGTCTTCAGTGAGGTAGATTGTGGTCTATTCTACCTCACGGGCCGTTCCGGCGAGGTGCTCCCATTCACCGCCGTTGAGAACAAGGACAGGTACTGGAAAGAGTACCCATTCGTGATCGATGGCGAGTGGCGAGGTCCTCGATCCGGCGTCCCCTCTCTTCCCGGCAGGCCGCCTCTCCCTGTCTTCAAGGAGATCGCGGAATACCGGGCAAAGGGGAAAAAGTGCATCGCCGCAGCCCAAGAGAAATCTCTCGACGAGGCGATACTGCACTTCCTCGGGGGACGAACCCCCAAGAAAGTCCTCGCGCCGGACTTTTCCTTCCTCTGGAAGGATCTTCGGACCGGAACCATCACCACCTGGCAGAAGGTGATGCGGAAGAAGGTCGCGGTCTCCCGGCGCGCTGGCTCGACCTCTACGGCGGCCCCGGCGACCTCTGCTGGGGAAGGGACTTCGGTGAAGAAGGGGAAGAAGCGGGCTTCCCCAATCAAGGTCGCCGACAAGGACACCCTCGAGATGCTCTGCGAGGAGGATATCCCCCCACCGCCGCCTCCAACCCGTGAAGCACCCCCAAGTCAGGCGACCTCCCTTTCTATCCTTCCTCCGAGGGTCCCAATCCCAGAGCCTCGGCATCGTCGCATCACTTTTGTCGAGCCCAAGGATCTGTGCATCGAGCTTCTTCTCAGCATGGCGGAAGTGGAGTCCCCAATGGCTGAAGTGTTGATGCGCGGATTCCCAGGTGACCCTTCTAAAACTTTATTTGTTGCGGTGATGACCCCAGAGATGGAGGGCGCCTCCCAGAAGAAGAAGAAGACTCCGTCTGCCCGCCCGTCGGGGGAGGATGACGTCGTTCGGGAGGCTCGCGAAGCCTTCCAACGAGTCCTCGAGGAGCGGAGCAAGGTCGCCCTCGCCGAGGTGGGCTTAGGATCGTGTGACGATCTCAGCTCCGCCTCCAGCTCGGACGACGAGGAGCGGGCTTCGGGAGATGAGCCCGCGCCTACAACTGCGGGGCCTCCCCCGCCCTTCGAGGGACCGGCTCCACCGAGCTCGACCCCAGCACCGGCTGCACCCGCTCCCGGCGCGCCCGCTGCTCCCAGCGCGCCCGCCGCTCCTAGCGTGCCCGCCGCTCCCAGGGCGCCCGCTGCTCCCAGCGCGCCCACCGTTGCGCCTCCTGCCGCACCAACAGCCACGCCAACTCCCAGCGTGCCTGCCGCCGCGCCTCCTGCCACGCCAACAGCCACACCAACTCCCAGCGCGCCCGCCACCGCGCCTCCTGCGACCTCTAAAGGTCCAGCCGCAGCCCCCGCTCCCCTCGCTCCCGTGGCCTTGGGGGGGCCAGCAGCAACCCCTGCTCCCTGCTCTCCTGCCCGTGCTCCAGCGGCCAGCGCCCCAGTGGCCTTGCCAGCCATCGCCCCGCCCGACAACCCAGCTGCTCCTTCCCTTATGGAGGAGTTGGGCGGGCTGGTCTAATGGTCCCCGGACCTGGGGGTCATCCTGGAGGATCTTCCGAGCTGAAGCTCGGAAGCCTCGGACCCTGGCGAGCCCGACGAAGGGCGAGCCGTAGCGCCACCCCCGACTGCTGATAAAGGCCCCAGCGCTCAAGGGGTTGAGCCCGCTCCGGTCACGGTCCCTGCGGTGCTCGATCCTGCTGACGCTGCTGCCGCTGCCCCCCCCCAGCCGCTCCGACCGAGAAAAGCCAGGCGGGCTCCTCCTCAGGCGACCCCGAACGCACTCCTCACTACATGCGGGAGATCCTGGGGCGCAATATTTTCACCCGGACTCCCTATATCGTCCTTGTCAACCGGCTCATCGAGGTAAGATTACCTTCACGCTTCTCTGCCTTAAATCTCTCTTCCTGTTCTAACTCTTTTCTAACTCTTTTAACTGTTTCGCCTTGCCGTAGGTGGAGCGGGTTAGCCGGGCTCTCGCCGATGAGGTCGCTGGCGTTGCGGGGGATACGGTCGCCCTCTACGATGACACTCTCCATGGCTCGGAGAGGGTAGACAAGCACATCCACCATCTTCGCCAGATGGACCGATCCGGTGAGCTCCGAGCTGAGGTGGACCGGCTGCACCAGCAGGCCGCCTCTGTTGATACGGAGGTCGCTCAGCTGCGCCAGCGGGCTGCCACTCTCACCACGGTGCTAGCCTCGGTAGAGGATGCTCGTGCCCGCGCCCTCGCGGATCTACAAGAGGCGACCAAAGCCAAAGGAGGCCGCTCAGAAGGAAATTCTCGAGCTTCGCAGCCAAGCGGCGGCCTCCAGGGATGAGATCGCGGCGCTGAAGGAGGCACATCTCCGCGACCTCCACTCCCAGCGAGAACGACTCCAGTTGCAGCTGGGCGAGCTCCTCCAGAAGGGCGCGCTGGACGCCATCGAGAAATATAAGGCCGAAAGGTCGAAAAAGAGGAAGCGCGGCGACGACGAGGGTGCTGGTGCGGGTCCAGCCTAGGCTCTATCTTTTGTAACCCCATTGATGTAACTTGAACAATGAATGATAGATCTTTCGAGCTCGCCTCTGTGTCTTATTCTTCTGTGTTTCTTTTCTTTCTTTCTGTGAGTCCGCTCATGAGTCTGCTCCAAAACCTTTCGCAGCGGCCATGAGGATCATACCCCGGGCGAGGCAACTAATTCGATTCAACCATTTTATTTTAAAGTATATGCAAACGAAAAACCCGGCATGCTCGCTAAAACTCAATATAATCGGCCGAAAAACGATAAGCGAACCATATAACTTCAAAAAACTTCCCTACACTCAGAGACTTAAACCATTTTTATTTTTGAAGGAAACTAATAAGTGCTAGCTGCCCCCTGCCCGGTTAAATTCCCCCAAAGGTCATGTTCACTGGATGCCCTTAGAGGGGTTACCAAGGAAAGTTCGGGCTACCTGAAAGGGTGGTCGCCCTTCTCAAGTTTCCCTAATTCGCGCCAGGATGCTTCCGTTCATGGCAGGTGAACGCGAAGGATCCTGGTTGGGTTTTGAGTCCTCTAGACAGCGGACTACCCTGGAAATCTCAAGGTCGCTCACTTGCAGCCTCTGAGGATTTCAGTCTTGCTTTAAGTTCACACAACGGCGGACTGCCCCAGAAATCTCAAGGTCACCTACTGGCGGCCTCTGAGGGTCCCGGTCTTGCTTTAAGTCCGCACGACGGTGGACTACCCCGGGAATCTCAAGGTCGCCTACTGGCGGCCTCTGAGGGTCCCGGTCTTGCTTTAAGTCCGTATGACAACGGACTGTACTTTTCCGTAGATCATGCGTGCTCTGGCTACGCCGAGCTTCCGGGCTGAATTCTTTGGTGAAACCTCCATCGTTCATTTATAACTTCAAAAAATGACTTACAAAAAACCATCGGTCTTATGCATAAAATTTTTGGAGGTGGAAGGCATTCCAAGGTCGCTCTAACAGGTCGCCTTCAGCGGTCATCAACTGGTAAGCCCCCGAGCCTCGCGCTTCGCGTACTATATAGGGGCCTTTCCAGTTCGTGCCGAGCTTCCCTGCGTTAGGCTCTTGTGTGTTTGCGAACACCTTTCTTATTACCATGTCACCGGCTTTGAATGCTCGGTGGTGGACTCTTTTGTCGTATGCACGCTTCATTTCCTGCCGGTACCCGGCGAGGTGCAGGTTGGCGCACTCTCGTCTTTCTTCGAGCTGATCGAGGGAGTCGGCGAGCAGTTTGTCGTTGTCGACCTCCTCCGACGCAAGCCTTCTTTCCGTGGGCAGCTCGGCCTCTATGGGCAGCACGGCTTCGCAACCATAAGTGAGACTGAAGGGCGACTCGTTAGTTGAGCAACGTGGAGTAGTGCGATAGGCCCATAGGACTCCATCGAGCTCCTGCTCCCACAATCCCTTCTTCCCTTCCAATCTCTTCTTGAGGTTGTCCAGAATTACACGATTCGTGGCTTCTGCCTGCCCATTGCTTTGGGGGTTGACTCCATACTCAGCACAAAAGTTCTTGATCAAGCGATTGTCGAACTGACGGCCGTTGTCGGTGATAAGTACTCGGGGCAGACCGAAACGACAGAAAATATTCTTCCAAAGGAAGTCCTTCACCTGCTTTTCACCTATCGTAGCTAGCGGGACCGCTTCCACCCATTTGGTGAAATAGTCTGTACCCACTAAGATGAATTTCTTTTGCTGGGCTGATACGGGGAAAGGTCTCACAATGTCCAGTCCTCATTGCTGAAAAGGTCAGGGGCTCGCCAGAGGATGTAGCTCTTCTACGGGCATATGATTTGTCGTGGCGTGCTTCTGGCATTGGATGCAGCTTTGAGCGGCCTACAAAGCGTCTTGCTCCAGAGTGGGCCACCAATATCCTTGCCTCCGGGCTTTCGCAGCCAGAGACCGCCCGCCGGCATGGTTCCCCAGCTCACCAGAGTGAATGCTATTTAAAGTTCTTCGGTTTCGGGGTGCTCGATGCAACGAAGATTTGGCCCGCCGAAGGATTTCCTAAAAAGATGATCCCAGCGAATGAGATAGCGACCAGCGCACTTCTCCATTCGCCGAGCTTCTTCTCTGTCTTCCGGGAGCTCGCCCTTTAGGAGAAAACGGATAATAGGCGCGATCCATCCGCCAGGTGACACATCGGCCGATACTTGGTTAACAGCGGGCTCTGCTACTTGGAGCCGAGACTGACTTTGGACTTCGATGAAAATCTGGCGAGCTTCCGATCCTCCTAGCAGGGAGGCGGCATTTGCCAACGCGTCAGCTCGCCTGTTATCGGCTCACGGAATTTGCTCGAAGGAGATCTTTTCGAACTCCGCGGCCTTGCCTTTCACCAGATCCACGTAGCCCGCCATTCGCGTATCCCGGGAGGCATAATCTCCTTTGATTTGACAAATGATCAGCTGGGAGTTGCTGAAGACCTTCAACCGTTTGGCGCCTACTTCTTGAGCGAGCTCTAGTCCGGCAAGCAGTGCCTCGTACTCTGCTTCGTTGTTGGTGGCGGCAAAATCCAGCCGGACTGATTTTTCGAGGAGTATCTCCTGGGCGATTAGTGCAACTGGATTCCGGCCCCCGAAGCGTTGGAGGATCCATCGACGAATAGCTCCCAGCCCGCTATCTCTGAATGCTTAGTTGGAGGAGGCTCACTTTGTCCGTCCAAGAACCTGGCTTTTCCAGGGTGTGCCTCAGTTGGCTCATCCTCCTGGTACAGGACCGGTTCTTCTATGGGGAAGTCCGCCAAGAAATCCGCGAGAACCTGCCCTTTGACAGCAACTCGAGGGACATACTCCAAACCATAGGCAGCGAGCTCGGCGGACCATCGATAGAGCCTGCCGGCTACCAAGGGTCTGGAGAGTGCGCTCTTCAGAGGGTGTTCCGTGATGACCTTGACAGTGTGCGCCGAGAAGTATGGGTGAAGCTTTCTCGCGGTAAGGACCAAGGCCAATGCGACCTTCTCGATTGGTCGATACCGGAGCTCGGCGGGAAGCATTGTGTGGCTTACAAAGTAGACAGGCCGCTCTATCTTCGCTTCTTCAACCACGAGGGCCCCGCTCACCGCATTCTCCGTGACTGCCAGGTACACGCCCAGCTCGGCGCCATCCTTAGGCACCACTAGGATTGGCGGGCTCGCCAGATAGTCCTTGATCTTTTGAAAAGCGTGCTCACACTTTTCGTCCCAATAAATGCTCACCCCTTTTCGAAGTAGCTCGAAAAAAAGTCGGCAATTATCTAAGGATTTGGAGATGAACCGATTTAGCGCGGCGATTCGCCCGCTCAGTCTCTGGACCTCCTGCCGGGTTCTTGGTGTGGGCATTTCGACAAGTGCTCGGATTTGCCCAGGGTCGGCCTCGATCCCCCTGTGGGTGACCAGGTACCTTAGGAATTTCCCAGAAGTTACCCCGAATGCGCACTTTGCCGGGTTTATCCTCATTTGGTACTTTCTCAACACTTCGAAGATTTTGCGGAGATCGGCAACATGCCCTTCTCGCTCTCGACTCTTTACCAAGAGGTCATCTATATAAACTTTGACATTTTGCCGATCTGATCCTTAAACATCTGAGTGACTAACCTTTGGTAGGTCGCTCCCGCGTTCTTCAGTCCAAACGGTATTACCCGATAGCAGAAAAGCTTCTGGTAGCCAGCCCCAGAATAGAAGGCGGTCTTCTCCTGATCTTCGACGTGGAGAGGTATCTGGTTATACCCCGAATATCCATCCATAAAGGATAAAGCCCGGAACCCGACAGCTGCGTCGACCAGCGCGCCTATTCACGAAAGAGTGAATCCGTCCTTCAGGCATGCTTTGTTAAGGTCGGAGAAGTCGATGCACACTCTGACCGCTCCGCTCTTCTTGGGCACTGCCACGATATTGGAGATCCACTCGGGGAAGTGCGCCTCGCGTATAAAGCCAGCTCGCTCTAGCTTGTCTATCTCCACCGCCACTGCAGTGGACTTCGCAGCAGGTATGTGCCGAGCTTTTTGCTTGACTGGCGGGAATTCTTTCATGGTGTGCAGACGATGACAGGCGACCTCCGGGTCAATCCCTGGCATATCCGTGAAGCTCCAGGCGAATACGTCATGGTATTCCCTGAGTACGTCGGTTAGGGCCAGGACCTCGTCCTTGGTTAGCGAGGTCCCGAGATGGATGATCCTCGGTCCGTCCTTGCCACCGATGTTGACTTCTTGCAGCGGCTCGGCAATGGGAAAACTTCCTCTCTGGGATCCCGACAGGCGACCTTTCTCCTTAAGCTCAAGATCCACACCGCTCCCACCTGGGGGTGAAGTAGGGGATTTAAGCGAGGAGACCTCTCTCAGGCTTTGGAGGAGCCCGCTCGAGGTGGGCGCTAATTGCTAGGAGGGCACGGGCCTCTTGACCTCAGCGACCTCCACATCTGTGAGGTAAAAGACGTCCTGCTCGCACCTGGTAACAGCGACCTGGTCTCCTCGAATTACCATGACCCCTCCGTTGGTGGGAAACTTGAGGGCCTGGTGATTAGGCGAGGACACCGCTTTCATCTGCCTCAACCAAGGTCGCCCTAGGATGGCATTGAAAGCGGACTGTCCATCCACCACCGCGAAACGAACTTGGCGTACCTCCGGGCCCGCCGTTATGGTGAGGGTTATCTCCCATGACACCTTAGCGACCTCGCCGGTGAAACCGCTGAGCGAGCCCGTTGAGGGAGACAAATCAATTTGTCTCAATCCCATTCCTGGAAGGCCGACAAGAACAGGATGTCTACGACACTTCCTGAGTCAACCAGGACCCACCTTACTTCAATGTTTGCCATCATAAGGCGTATGACAAGGGGATCATTGTGGGGGGTAACAACCCCAGCCATGTCCTCCTCCGAGAACCAGATAAAGTCTCGAGCTTCTACCCTTGGCATTTGGAGCAATACATGGGTTAGAGAGACGGAGAATACCTTCTGAGCCTGCTCCATCTCTCTAACTTGCCGACGAACCTCGTTGCTGGATCTCGGGCCGTTCAGGCGCCCGCTGATGGTGTGACAGACCGTCGGCCCTCCCGGTGGGGGTGGAGGCAGAGCGGGCTCAGCGGGCCCCGGGCGGTCTCCATCCCGAGGAGCCCGCGCCGGTATCACCTCAAATCTCCTTGGAGGCAAAATGAACTGATCCAAATGGCCTTGGGCGACCAAGTCCTCCAGGTGGTTCTTTAGAGCCCGGCATCTGTTGGTGTGATGCCCGGGACTGCGATAAAAGGTGCACCTCCGCGTATTATCGGTACAGCCGGGCTCCCCGACCTGCAGGGGTGGTGGATACTGAAAAAATGGTTCATTCCGGATCTGGTGAAAGACTTGCCCTGGGGAGTGGGTTAGCACGGTGAAATCCCGCTCCCCGGGTCCTGGAGGCAGGCGCCAAATCGCTGGCCTTCCAGCGACCACTGCGGGGATTTCAGCGGGCTGTAAGACAGGAGCTGCGGGCGGTCCGGGCAAAGGTATCGCCGGTGGTACCTCCTGTCTCTCCACGGCTTTAACGACGAGAGGTCGCAGAGCCGGCGGAGGTCGCTGCTCGACTGCCTTCCCCTTCCGGTCTAACACCGCATCTTCAAGCTTGATGTGTTGCTAGACAAGGGCGAAGAGCTCGACCATCGTGCGGGGATCTTTGATCACTAGCGCGTCATGAAGTTTGCTTCCCTCAGGGAGGGCGTTCCGGAAAGCGCTCACCGTCGTGCGATCTTGGCCGACCGCGTCTTCCAGAGCGAGGTAGGCGCTTCAAAAACGCATCGCGAAGCTTCAAAGGGTTTCGCGGGCCCCCATAGCCAAGGTGAAAAGGGACTCAATCCTCTTAGGGGGTTGCCTGTTGCAGCGGTACTGCTCCAGAAACAATCTGGAGAGGGTAGGGAAGTCCGAAATGGTGCCCGATGGCAATTTGTGAAACCAGTTTAGCACCGAGCCCGTCAAGCTGCTCGGGAAAGCCCGACACAGGATATGGTCTTGGTCCCGGAAAAATAACAGCTTCCGGTAAGCCAAGAGATGGTCGACTGGATCTTGCGATCCATCGAACAGTACAAACTTGAGCGGGGTCCAATAGTGAGGGAAGCCTCCTTGGTGCACCTCACTCGTGAAGGGCGAGCTCCCCCCATGAGAGGCAAGATCCTCCAACAGGTCTACAGGCGCACCAGGCCGCTGCCAGTGCCCGGGGAAAGCTCCCAGAGGCGGCTACGCAGGGCCTATGCGGTCATGTACGCTCCCTCGGGGTCCTCCCTCGTGGCGACCTGAGGGGGCTCCTTCGGAGTGACCTTCTCGTCGTCGATCTGCGGGCTCTCTTGGTACAATAGCGGGTCGATGAGAGGCGGTTGCCTCGCGAGCTCCCTGTGGCAAAGCCACCGCGGGCTCCTTCTCCCGTCGCCGATGGCGCGGGTCGCGGTCTCTCTCCAGAGATCTCGCCTCAGATTCGTCTGAATCGGCGCTTCTGTCATGGCGTCGGGGGATGGTTGCTCACGAGGTCGCCTTATTGCTTGACCACTGGGTCACCAGCCTTTGCAACCTCGTAAGCGGGGTTTTTGGTACCCCGCGCACGGCCGTTCTCTCGACCGGGGGTTCCCGGTGGGAAGCCTGCCGAGCCGGAAGGGTCGTGGGCAGGCTCGATGTTAAAGCTGGTGGTCGCACCGGAGATGCCGTCTTCACCGGCTCGGATCGTCGGCTGGTCGCCGAGACCTGACGCAGTCGCGTCAGTTCCTCCATCATGGCCCGCTGGGTGGCCAACATCTCCAACAGGAGCTGGTCACTAAGCGGGACATGGGGCTGGGGGGTATCAGCAGGAGGTTCGCTGCGTGCAGACCTCGCACGGGTCCTCGGTCGCCTGCGTCCCCTCGTCGCCGGAGCCATCTTTGGGTTACGAGAGCCCCCGGCGTCCAACTGTGTGGTCGTGGGCGTTCTCGTAGGAACCAGTCGAAAGATCCCACAGACGGTACCAAATGTTTGGGGATCTTTTTCGCTGGTCCGTGCGGTGAACCTGCAAGACAGAAAAAGCGTAAGAACGGCTGGCTCCCTTAGGAGCGCAGACCCTCCGACGCCCAAGTCAGTCTCAGGTGCTCAACGGCGAGCTATAATAGACGAAAGTGGTAGGGATGAGGGTTTCGAACCTATACTCTGGAGCCTGGGGGTGGGCATTTATAGACATTGGCGACCTACCGTTGCCCAACACGTGGAGGTTCTTTCCAGCGCCTTATAGACCCCCACGTTCTGGCTCGCGTGGGTCTCTGACGGTCTTTGGAACTCGCACCCCTGACATTCTTTGTCGTCGAGCCTGCCAGGCGGTTTGAGTGGGGGAGAGCATTTTAACTGACTCAGGCGGGCTTCCGTGGACTACAATTGTCCACGTAGCTTCAGTGGGGTTTCGACACCTGGCAGCCTTTATGCCTCTTTACTGGGGCGACCTCAGGGAGGAAGCAAAAGCGAGCTCGCCCTTCATGGTTCCACCTTCCCCTTCATATCTATCAAGAGTCGGACCTTGCAGGGCGACCTCTTCGATAAATAGGGGGGTCTTGGTGAGCTTTTTGTGCGAGCTGTTGATCTGTGAACTGGGGGGCGAGCTCCTGCGCGAGCTGGGGGCGTCTGTGGTGCCGGTGTCTTTGTATGCATGACGGTCTAACTCCCGCTGCCACTACAAGCGAACTCCCGTGCGAGCTTGGCGAGCTCCTGAGCGAGCTTGGGCGAGCTCCTGAGCAAGCTTGGGCGAGCTCCTGAGCGAGCTCTTTGTCTACAGCCCAATATGGATCTCGCTCCCTGTTAAGATGATTTGGTGAGCACGGGGGGGGGGGCGAGCTCCTGGGCGAGTTCCCCACCCCTTGGAATCGTGGGGTCTATGAGATCCATAGGCAAGGGCGAACTGGTGTCGAGCGCGCGGAGCTAGGGGCGGGCTCTGGGCGAGCTAGGAGGCAAGCTCATACGGATAAGGGCTCCAACTCCTGGACGGATTTCAGCTACCCCCAACATCGCTCTCGAATCTCTGAGTGCCTCCGAAGGACCCTTTTCCTTTTCCGAAACTCCACGTGAGATAGACGAAGTATCAAGCGAGAAAGATGAGAGAGAACTAGAGAGGAGAGGAGGGTTCGGGTATGATTGGCTCAAGAGACCGGGCCCCCCTCCCCTTTGCTCTTTTATAAGGATGGCCTACCCCCTTTGGATTAGAATCCAAAGAAGATAGAGTTGACCCCTTTTAAATCTCCCTATATCTCTCTAAAATCTTTATATTTTCCCCACTTATAGAACTTGAATTTGACCAATTCAAATCCCCTTTTATATCCCTATAGCTTGTCACACTCCAAACTTCAGACTGAGGAGAGAGGGTCCAAAGCTCGCGGGTGATCTATATGAAAGGTAAACAGAAGCCACAGAGTGATAATAAACCAAGTCCATTAAATATAATAACCATTGTCTCATGCCCGCTTAAATTGCTACGAGAGAACTATACTCAAATGAAAGGTAGAATAAAAACTACAGCTATCACTCCTACCCTCGCAAACTCCTGCGCCATACTGTTGCTCCTACTAGAACAGGAACTGTAATCATGATCCTAACACTCCACTTGATGGTGAGAACCTGGGGGAGAGAAAAACAACAAACAACTCCCCCTGAGTACGATTACTCATTGGCCCTATCAAAAACAAGAAGAATCAACTATCTACAACAATATATTTATCAAATTTATTTCTACGAAAACTAACAGCAAAAGAACAAATAACTGCAACAGAAGTACTATAAAGAAACTGTAAAACTACAAACAGAAGTACTATAAATCTATATGATGTACTCTACTCTACAATGTCTACTTATTATTTATATGATACACATACTAACAGACGATTCCCTCATGAGGCGATCTATATCACTTCATGAGAGAAGCCATTGTCCTACATTTTAAGTTGTGAAGAGAATTCCCTCATGAGGTGTCCCATTCTGCTTCATGAGAGAAATCCCTAAAGTGATTAAAACAGAAAACAAAATAAGAGAAGAAAAGAAGAAAACAAAAGAAGTATGAGCACTCGGTTTTTATTGTCCCGATGACATTACTATAGCACTAAGAGAGAAAAGAAGCGTGCCATAGGGTCCCAATTTCACTTCAGAGGGAAACCTACTCGATCCTCCTATGCACTAAGAGGGAAAAGAAGCGTGCACAAACAAAGTACTGTACTGCACCCAAGTGGCCATGTGGGGTTTCCCGTCTCTCACGGTGGAGCAACTCCGGCCCAACTTACTTTCTTTGAAATAAATTTCAGGATTGGGCTAACTAAACCTGTCCCCGCCAGGGACTATCATTCTTATACTTTTCTTTCTTTCCTAGCCCAACCCTTTGGTCCTACTTACTTTATTCAGACTATGCTACACTCGGGGGCTCACTAACCTTGTGTACACACGGACCTCCTACCCGAACCCTGGGCAGCCTGTCATGCTATTGCAATGACAGATACCATGCTACCTGCCATTGTATTTTTCTTCCGAGTCATGCAACCTGCCATGACTTATTCCCGATTTAAAATCGTAATTCCTTAAAATCAAGAAACTCGTGAAGTTCATAAAATTCATCTTTTTAAGCGACTAGTCGTCCACATACCAGTGTAAAAACATTGTACGGGTGTCCTGGGGTATAACCCCAACTAGAAAAGAAGTGAACCCTTGGCCAAACTGATATCGAGAATATTACCATACTAGGGTCAAAGAATATCACCATGTGCCCCACACGACGCGAATCTCAAATCGCGAATAATAAACACGATTTAATATAATATCTACCTAACGGGCTGGCACATCGCCATGTGCCATGGCCACGATTCCTAACTAAACATGCAATATTCTATGATTAAAATATTTATTTAAACTAGTGGCATGCAGTACGACTAACCTGTTGAATCGTGGCTATCGACCAAAAGTCACTCTACTTCAAACTCAGGTACGATCTGAAGTTCACAAAAATAACTAAATGAATGAACTATCTCAGAAGAATGTCAGGTTTAACAATATTGGGAGGTCAGGCCCTCATGCCATAGTGGGTTTTAAGCATAAGATCGACATGGCCGATCGAGCCAAACTAAGTCCCCTAAAACTTAGGAAGGGTCTATCATTTGAAACCACATTAATAGGGTAGGTATTAAATAAACGAATCCAATGGATCCAGTTTCATTGGGATTCGATATATGATGGAGGAAATATAACCAAATTATGTAGGACCAACTAAAGCAGTTCCATGGTAAGGATGCCAAGCTGGAGAGGTATCAGATCTTAAGGATGGTCTCATCTAGTCAGGCTTGGAAATAGCTTTCTAATGCCACCAATTTCACATGAATCTGAGTTCGTATGCGAAAATGACATCCAAACCATGGGGCATCAACTAAATTGACTCAATGTCTAAATACAAGGTATTGCATAAGTAATTTACGGGTTCGAACCATCTCCGTTAGATAGGTCTTTCAGAGATGATTCCATTGTCACTGATTTTGCAGAATTCCGAGTTCGGATGGAGATTCTACGGCCAAACCAAAAATCGGCTAATTACGACTTGGTTTAAGGTTGAACTGATTTGTGGGTCTGGTTTAACACCAAGGTTAAATAATTGCAAAAATTACCAAGATGTCCCCATCTTCTTATATGTTATAAAAACAGAGCATGGGTGTTCCTAGAATCCTAGGGCCACACCACCCAACTCAATCACCACGGAACCCATTGGCCACATAGGTGTAGTCTTCTGAACACCCTGACGCCATCTTGATCAACGGTGGTGACTGCAGGGCATCCAAGCGGAGCCAAGAAGGGTAGGTGGGTCTCATTGGGTGATCAGAAGCCATGGCTACCAATCATGGTGCCGGTCGGGGGATGATGAAGGGAGGTCAAGGAGGGGCCTGTGTAAGTCCCATATGGATGGGGAGGATGCCGGACTATCGGCCCGGCGAGGGACCACACGAAGAAAGAAATAGAAAGCATGAGGGAGAGAGGAAAATAAGACCTGAAGGATGGAGGAAGGGACACTAGCAACGGCTCTGGTGATACTCCGGCAGTCTCCCTTGTCTCTCTTGTTGCTGCGCTCCCACACGAGGGAGGGTATACGATGCAGTAGGTCGGCTCTAGAATCTCAATCCTTATATAGGAGATGGGAAAAACCTAGGTGGGACATCAATCGTTGGATCAAGATCCAATGGCAAGGAGAGTAACATTAATATAAAAGGAGAGATGAGGATACAGCTGCTATAACAAGATAGTAGGACGGGTCGGGTCGGATTGGAGGGTGATACTGAACCCTTTTCGGATCGGTGCGCCCGATCTACAAGTAAACTTCAAAAAATCATAACTCCCTAACCACTCGTCAAAAAATCCCCTAAAAATATGCGTTGGAATCGGGGCTACGACGCAAACCTGATGATATATAATACAGGTTATTTCTATTAACTGAATATTAGCAGAATTTTGGCGATATCAATGGACAGTACGTGGTACAATCGTAATTAACATCCTACACGTATCTCGGATCGATGAGTGCGGATAGCCTTGTGTGTAACTCACAATCAAGAACAAACTATGATACAATGCAGACAAAATAATCAAAGGATTTTCTAAGCTTTTATTTCCATTAAACCAACGAAAAAATAAAATTACTCGCAAATAGCAAAAGCAGCAAAAACTTACCATTCGAATTACCAGAATTATCCAGGTCATTACAACCTACCCCCCTTAAATGAATTTTGCCCCAAAATTCAATTCAAGGGTGTCTCGAACAGATGAGGGTACTGAGACTTCATCTCGGACTCCATCTCCCAAGTAGCCTCGTCCTCTCCGTGGTGTCGCCACAGCACCTTGACCATCTTGATAGTCTTGGTGCGCAAAATTTTCTCCTCGCTATCCAGAATCCGCACTGGTGACTCCTCGAAAGATGCATCTGCACTGAGTCGCAAGTCATGCCAGTCCAAAACGTGTGATTGGTTCGGTTCGTACTTTCGGAGCATCGATACGTGGAACATACTGTGTATGCTGGAGAGTTGTGGAGGCAAAGCTAGACGATATGCCACCTCACCAACTCTCTCTAAAATCTCGAAAGGGCCAATAAATCGTGGTGCTAGTTTCCCCTTCTTGCCAAACCTGACTATGCCTCGTCGTGGGGAAACTCTCAGAAATACCTTGTCTCCCGCCTCGAACTCTAAGGGACGACGACGTGTATCCGCATAACTCTTCTGTCTATTTTGAGCTACTCGAAGATGTTCCTGAATCAACTGCACATTCTCTGAGGTCTCCTACACAAGCTCAGGTCCTAGAAGACTTCGCTCGCCAACTTCGGCCCAATATAAGGGAGATCGACATGGCCTACCATAGAGGGCCTCATAGGGAGCCATGCCGATACTGGACTGATAACTATTGTTATAGGCAAACTCCACCAATGGCAAGTGATCTTCCCAACTGCCTCTGAACTCCAGAGTACACGATCTAAGTAAATCCTCCAAAATTTGTATCACCCGTTCTGACTAGCCATCAGTCTGCAGATAAAAAGCGGTACTGAACAGAAGCTTTGTCCCCATAGCCAACTGCAAATTCTTCCAGAATCTCGAAGTAAAACGTGGATCCCTATCTGAAACAATGGTCATTGGAATTCCATGCAGTCGAACTATCTCTTTGACATATAGCTCTGTTAGCTCCCTCTGAGAAGCCGTAATCCGAATCGGAATAAAATGTGCCGACTTTGTCAACCGGTCCACGACTACCCAAACTGAATCGTGATTCTTCCACATCAAAGGTAAGCCGGTAACAAGGTCCATCGTAAGGTGCTCCCACTTCCACTCAGTAATAGGAAGTGGCTGCAATGGTCCAGCTGGCCTTCGATGCTCTGCCTTAACCTGCTGACAGATCAGGCACCTGGAAACAAACTCAGCAATATCTTTCTTCATGCCACTCCACGTCTTCAGATCTTGGTACATCTTGGTGCTACCTGGGTGTATTGAGAACCGAGACCGATGTGCCTCCGATAGAACTACAGCTTGAATCTCTGGATCCACTGGCAAACACAGTCTCCCTCGAAATCTCAAACCACCATCTGAACTGACAGACCACTCCTTAACTGACTCTCCCTGTGCCAACTGAGATCGAATATCCTCCAAACCGGGATCTGCTTTTTGAGCCTCTATCACCTTCTGAATTAAACTGGGCTCAGCTCGCATTGTGCATAACACAGTATGATCGGGCTCATACCGAACCCTCAGGTCAAAGCCATCTATCGTCGCTATAAAATTCCTGTGATCTGCCCATAGCCTAGCAAGTCTGCTATGAGACTTTCGGCTCAATGCATCTGCAACCACGTTTGCCTTCCCTGGGTGGTAGAAGAAGGTATAATTATAGTCCTTCAAGACCTCAATCCACCTTCTTTGCCACATGTACAGGTCTTTTTGGGAACCAATATACCTTAGGCTTTTGTGGTCACAAAACATCTCGAAATCCTCTCCATAGAGATAGTGCCTCCAGATCTTTAGAGCAAAAACTACCGCTGCCAACTCAATATCATGAGTAGGGTAGTTTTTCTCATGAGACTTCAACTGTCTGGAAGCATAGGCTACTACCTTCCCTTCCTGCATCAACACTGCTCCAAGTCCCGCCAAAGAGGCATCTGTGAAGACTGTGTACTTCAGGCCACTTATAGGAATGGTGAGAACAGGAGCAGATGTCAACAGTCGTTTCAATTCTTTGAAGGACTGCCCATAGTCTTCAGACCACTCAAACTTGACACCCTTCTTTGTCAACTGAGTCAGAGGGGCTGCCAATCTAGAGAAACCTTCCACGAAACGCCTATAGTACCCAACTAAGCCCAAAAAGCTCCTGATTTCAAAAACATTTCTGGGTTGCTCCTAGTCCATGACTGCCTCAATCTTAGCTGGATCTACTGAAATCCCTTCCTTCGAAACTACATGGCCAAAGAATTTCACCTCTTGCTTCCAAAACTCGCACTTGCTGAGTTTGGCATACAATTGGTGATCTCTCAAGGTCTGCAATACTGCATGCAAATGCTCCTTGTGCTCTCCTTCTGTCCGCGAGTATATAAGAACGTCGTCTACGAACACAACCATGAACCTGTCCAAGAACTGACGAAACACTATGTTCATTAAGTCCATGAATGTTGTCGGTGCATTGGTCAAACCAAATGGCATAACTAGAAACTCGTAGTGTCCGTATCGAGTTCGAAATGATGTCTTCGGTACATCTTCTACCTTCACCCTGAGCTAGTGATAACCCATCCTCAAGTCAATCTTTGAGAAATACCGAGCACCTTTTAATTGGTCGAACAGGTCATCAATCCGAGGCAAAGGATACTTGTTCTTTATTGTGACACTATTCAACTTACGGTAGTCAATGCACAACCATTTTGTCCCATCCTTCTTCTGTGCAAAGAGAACTGGAGCTCCCCAAGGGGAAGTACCGGGATGGAAGAATCCCTTATCCAGTAGATCTTCTAACTGGGTCTTCAACTCTTTCAATTCTGCTGGGGCCATCTGATACGGGGCAATTGAAATAGGCGTTGTCCCCGGTACTAGATCTATGCAGAACTCTACTTCCCTTATTGGATGCAAACTAGGTAACTCCTCTGGAAATACGTCTAGGTACTCCCGAACGACTAAAGGCAGCTCAATGCTAACTCCCTCCTCAGTTCCTCTAGACAACTGTGACAGAACACTAAGACTGATCCGTTGCAGTGGTAGAGAACACAAGATCGCCATCTTGTCGCCTTGAAAGAAGAACTCAACACCAGTAGGAGGGCGAAATGTTACCTTCTTCGAAAAACAGTCTAAGGATGCATGGTAGGATGCTAACCAATCCATCCCTATGAGAATATTGAATCCATCGAGGTCTAGCACTATCAGGTCCGCTAGAAGCTCGTTATCTCCAACTCGAATCACACACCCTCTACAAACACGATCTACATCGGTACTAGTCTTTAAGGGTGACATGACCGACAAAACTATACCCAAAGGCTCTGGGTTCAAACCCAACACAGAGACGAATCTAGTTACTATATATGAATGCGTAGAGCCAGAATCTAGCATAACATGAGCAAGTGAACTATAAACGGCAAGAGTACCTTCAATTGCTGCTCCTGAAGCTCGTGGGTCCTGATCCACCAACGCATATGCCCTGCCCTGGTTATGCTGTCCTCCTCCTCCCTGCCTGGGAGGTGGCCTCTGTTGTTGCTGATGGTGCAGGGGAGGGTGGTATGGTTGGTTCCTTTGAGGCTGGTGCTGAGGGGCTCTGTATTGCTGCTGAGGTGGTGCTGGCGGAAGAGGTAGAAGAGGTGGTAGGTTCTGCTGTGGTCGTTACTGGTAGTGTTGCTGCTGTTGTTGTTTCTTCTGCTGGTACTTAGGGCATTCCTTTTTCATGTGGTCGGGAGACCCACATGAGTAACAGGCAAATGATTGAGTCTTCAGAGCTTGGAGCACACGGGGAGGCCTTTGCTGCAGAGGGTAGGCCTCCGTCGTTCTGGGCTTCTTTGCATCCTGCTGGTTTCCTCGGCTACTATTGGCTCACTTTTCATGAATCTTTGTGGTCTCCTCATGGTCCCGTTTGACTGCTAAAGCCCTCCGAACTACCTCGTCATATGTCTGGATCATCAAAGCAGAGAGTTTGCTTCTGATCACTAGCCTCAATCCCTGCTCAAACCTTCTCGCCTTCCTAGCTTTAGTAGCCACCTGGTGAGTGGCATACCGAGACAACTTTGCAAACTTTGCCTCATATTGGGCTACCAAGAGAGTGCCCTGAATCAGAGACATGAATTCCTGCTCCATTGCCTCTTGCACACTCTCTGGTAGGAATTTCTCTTGAAAAACCTCTATAAACTGCTCCCAAGTCATCTCCGACTGACCTGTTGTCCTAGAGCGCTTCACCCAATCCCACCAGTGATCTGCTTCAACTTCAAACATATGAGAGGCAAGAGATACCCTCTGATATCCAACTATCCCAAGCACATCCAGCAGCTTCCCAATCTGTTTGAGCCAGTTATCTGCTGCCATAGGGTCAGGCTCACCGTGAAAAGCTGGGGGCTTTAACGCATGAAAAGCCTTGATGGTCCAGCTCACAAGATCCCCATCAGGTCTTGGCTCTAACGGATCCATCTGTTGTTGAGGAGATGGTTGGGGAAGAGGCTGCTGCTGAGCCTGGGTCTGTATTTGTATAAGCACAGCTTGAGTCATAGCCGCCTGCTGCTGGACGGCTTGAGCAGTACCCTGGAGGATCTCATGAATGTTCGGGGTATTTTCCTGCTCAAAGGACGAGACTCTATCTTGATTCCTAGTACGAGCCATCTGCACAGCAAGGATCTAAATAAGTACATCTTCTAACTCCTCTAACGTTCTAACTACTCTATCTACTTCCTCAGGTCATATCCCTGAGCTCTGATACCAAGTTGTCATACCCCGAACTTCGGACTAAGGAGAGAGGGTCCAAAACTCGAGGGTGATCTATATGAAAGGTAAACAGAAGCCACAGAGTGATAATAAACCAAGTCCATTAAATATAATAATCATTGTCTCATGTCCGCTTACATTGCTACGAGAGAACTATACTCAAATAAAAGGTAGAATAAAAACTACAGCTATCACTCCTACCCTCGCAAACTCCTGCGCTACACTGCTGCTCCTACTAGAACAGGAACTGTAATCATGATCCTAATGCTCCACCTAATGGTGAGAACCTGGGGGAGAGAAAAACAACAAACAACTCCCCCTGAGTACGATTACCCAGTGGTCCTATCAAAAACAAGTAGAAGCAACTATAAACAAAAATATATTTATCAAATTTATTTCTACGAAAACTAACAGGAAAAGAACAAATAACTGCAAGAGAAGTACTGTAAAGAAACTGTAAAACTACAACCAGAAGTACTACAAATCTATATGATGTACTCTACTCTACAGTGTCCACTTATTATTTATATGATACACATACTAACAGACGATTCCCTCATGAGGTGACCCATATCACTTCATGAGAGAACCCATTGTCCTACATTTTAAGTTGTGAAGAGAATTCCCTCATGAGGTGTCCCATTCTGCTTCATGAGAGAAATCCCTAAAGTGATTAAAACAGAAAACAAAATAAGAGAAGAAAAGAAGAAAACAAAAGAAGTATGAGCACTCGGTTTTTACTGTCCCGATGACATTACTATGGCACTAAGAGAGAAAAGAAGCGTGCCATAGGGTCCCAATTTCACTTCGGAGGGGAACCTACTCTATCCTCTTGTGTACTAAGAGGGAAAAGAAGCGTGCACAAACAAAGTACTGTACTGCACCCAAGTGGCCAAGTGGGGTTTCCCGTCTCTCACGGTGGAGCAACTCCGGCCCAACTTACTTTCTTTGGAATAAATTTCAGGATTGGGCTAACTAAACCTGTCCCCACCATAGACTATTATTCTTGTACTTTTCTTTCTTTCCTAGCCGAACCCTTTGCTCCTACTTACTTTATTCAGACTATGCTACACTCGGGGGTTCACTACCCTTGTGTACACACGGACCTCCTACCCGAGCCCTGGGCAGCCTGTCATGCTATTGCAATGACAGATACCATGCTACCTGCCATGGTATTTTCCTTCCGAGTCATGCAACCTGCGATAACTTATTCCCGATTTAGAATCGTAATTCCTTAAAATCAAGAAACTCGTGAAGTTCGTAAAATTTGTCTTTTTAAGCGACTAGTCGTCCACATAGTCCCAGTGTAAAAACACTGTACGGGTGTCCTGGGGTATAACCCTAACTAGAAAACAAGTGAACCCTTGGCCAAACCGATACCGAGAATATTACCATACTAGGGTCAAGGAACATTACCATATTCCCCACACGACGCGGATCTCCCATCGCGAATAATAAACACGATTTAATATAATATCTACCTAACGGGCTGGCACATCGCCATGTGCCATGGCCACGATTCATAACTAAACATGCAATATTCTATGATTAAAATATTTATTTAAACTAGTGGCATGCAGTATGACTAACCTGTTGAATCGTGGCCATCGACCAAAAGTCACTCTACTTCAAACTCTGGTATGATCTGAAGTTCACAAAAAGAACTAAATAAATAAACTATCTCAGAAGGTCAGGTTTAACAATATTGGGAGGTAAGACCCTCATGCCATAGTGGGTTTTAAGCATAAGATCGACATGGCCGATCGAGCCAAACTAAGTCCCCTAAAACTTAGGGAGGGTCTATCATTTGAAACCACATTAATAGGGTAGGTATTAAATAAACGAATCCGATGGATCCAGTTTCACTAGGATCCGATATCGGATGGAGAAAATATAACCAAATTATGTGGAACCAACTAAATCGGTTCCATGGTAAGGATGCCAAGGTGGAGAGGTATCAGATCTTAAGGATGGTCTCATCTAGTCAGGCTTGGAAGTAGCTTTCTAATGCCACCAATTTCACATGAATCTGAGTTCGTATGCAAAAATGACATCCAAACCATGAGGCATTGACTAAATTGACTCAATGTCTAAATACAAGGTATTGCATAAGTAAATTACGGGTTCGAACCATCTCCGTTAGATAGGTCTTTCAGATACGATTCCATTGTCGCTGATTTTGCAGAATTCCGAGTTCGGATAGAGATTCTACGGCCAAACCAAAAATCGGCTAATTACGACTTGGTTCAAGGTTGAACCGATTTGTGGGTCTTGTTTAACACCAAGGTTAAACAATTGCAAAAATTACCAACATGTCCCCATCTTCTTCTCTATTATAAAAACAGAGCATGGGTGTTCCTAGAATCCTAGGGCCACACCACCCAACTCAATCACCACGGAACCCATTGGCTATATAGGTGTAGTCTTCCGGACACCCCGACGCCATCTTGATCAACGGTGGTGACTGCGGGGCATCCAAGCGGAGCCAAGAAGGGGAGGTAGGTCTCATTGGGTGATCAGAAGCCATGGCTACCAATCATGGTGCCGGTCGGGGGATGATGAAGGGAGGTCAAGGAGGGGCCTAGGTAAGTCCCATATGGATAGGGAGGATGCCGGACTATCGGCCCGGCAAGGGACCACGCGAAGAAAGAAATAAAAAGCATGAGGGAGAGAGGAAAATAAGACCTGAAGGATGGAGGAAGGGACACTAGCAACGACTCCGGTGATACTCTGGCAGAGTCTCCCTTGTCTCTCTTGTTGCTGCGCTCCCACACGAGGGAGGGTATACGATGCAGTAGGTCGGCTCTAGAATCTCAATCCTTATATAGGAGATGGGAAAAACCTAGGTGGGACATCAATCGTTGGATCAAGATCCAATGGCAAGGAGAGTAACATTAATATAAAAGGAGAGATAAGGATACAGCTGCTGTAACAAGATAGTAGGACGGGTCGGGTCGGATTCGAGGGTGATACTGAACCCTGTTCGGATCGGTGCGCTCGATCTACAAGTAAACTTCGAAAAATCATAACTCCCTAACCACTCGTCGAAAAATCCCCTAAAAATATGCATTGGAATCGGGGCGACGACTCGAACCTGATGATATATAATACAGGTTCTTTCTAATACCTGAATGTTAGCAGAATTTTGGCGATATCAATGGATAGTACGTGGTACAATCGTAATTAACATCCTACCCGTATCTCGGATCGACGAGTGCGAATAGCCTTGCGTGTAACTCGCAATCAAGAACAAACTATGATACAATGCAGACAAAATAATCAAAGGATTTTCTAAGCTTTTATTTTCATTAAACCAACGAAAAAATAAAATTACTCGCAAATAGCAAAAGCAGAGAAAACTTACCATTCAAATTACTAGAATTATCTAGTTCATTACAACTGGCCCTATTATTGGGGATTCTCATCCCTATAATATAGGGGATGATCTTGCATGGGTCTCCCACAGCTAGGGTCGGTCACTAGTGAGGCACGGCAGTGCGTGTATTTACTAAAACACTCTTATGCCTCAAATTGACCATTTCTAGTGTGTGAGACTTAACGACTAATCCTTAAGTGATCTTTACAAGATACTTCACTATAAACTGAGGTCACCGGAGGGTACCCCTTAGTAAAGTCAACTAGTCAACTTGCAACATGTCTTGGTGCATCGCACCCATGTAGCAAAATTCACTTATGGCGAGGGATAACTACTTGCACCTCTGTACTAGTATAGGGTTTCCCCTTTAGTACTCGCACATAGTTACACATCTACCGTGCACTAGTGCAAAGCACACACGGAGCGTAGACTTCTTTCTTCCTCTTACTTATTACTTGTGCGAAGCACACAGGGACCAGGGTTCATGGCTTCCAACTCAAACTCGATCGATACACTACCCGAGTGTACCATCGATCCTCTGAGCTCGAGTTAACTTGCGTAGCCACCCAGAATACGATGCAAGCTGCACTCCAATTCACCCGGACTTACTATGTTCTCTGGTATATCCCTGCTCTCCGCTTAGTAGTGGTAAACTCATTGTCCCTCCACTTGATGCCATGATGCACTTCGAGTGGTGGAGAATACCGTCAGACTCGAATGCTCATATGACTTGGTTCCTTCTAGGTTGACCTATACTTCGTACCTCTGATTACCCCGTCGAGTAATTAAACCCGGTCAACTATCAAACTGATGACCACCAGGCCTGGATTTGGCACAGTGTAAGTCAGACCAGAGAACGCACCTCCCATCAGGGGTGTGGATGGCCTGCAGGAGTGACATGCTGATGCAACGCTAGCCGAGTAACCCAATACACCATGGTTTTGGATCACATAACAAGATCCTCACAGATTGGTGTGTCAAAGCACCACTCAACTGGTTAGTCCATTAGACGTGGTTCCTCAGGGTTTAAAACCGTTTTACCCTAAGTAGAAACATGGCTTAGTGTACCAGTGTCTGCTCACTGATCTGTACACCGTGTTAGTTCCGTCACAGACACTGTGCTTGGTGATGACCATAGTGAAGACTTTCTATGCACTGTTATCCCCAACAGCTTATCATTATAAGGCAACCAACCTAATCATAACTGCGAACTTATTTAGATTATATGGGACCAATCCACTCAGTCTTCAACTCAGTTGACTACCATGTAACTATGGTTCTCTGTTCTTAAACGAACATGCAACTATGTTACGTATCAATATGTATCTCATATAATAACTATCAACCTTTATTATTGGATCAAAATATAAAGTTTTATAATCTTAGAACACACCAATTCTAATACCCACTACACTTCACCCGACCCCCCAAAACCCAACTTGGTTTTTTAGAAACCCCCCCCCCCCCCTCATCCTAAATTCTTCTCAGAACCCCCCTGCTACCACTTTTTGACCGAAAACCCAGCCCAGGGTTTTTTGCAAAAATCCCCCTACCGCCCAGAATCTTTGATCAATCCCCCCCTGCGGATATTTTTTTTTACCAAACCCCCTGCCCCCAAGGTTATTTGGCCCAAATCCCCTGCCCCCTAGGTTCTTTGGCTCGAACCGCCCTGCGCGTGGCTATTTTTGCAATCCCAGTCAACCAGATTATCACCTACCTAACTGGGAGGGGGTAACAAGTATGCAGTCGGTCCTGCACAGTGGGTCGGCAGACACACAACGGTCGGCCCCGGACAGAGGGTCAGTAGACAGATAGCAGTCGGCCCCGGACAGGGGTCGATAAACAGACGACGATCGGCCCCATGCAACGGATCGGCAGACACACAATAGTCAGCGCTGGACAAAGGATCGACAGACAGACAACAGTCAGCCTCGGACAGGGGGTCGAGAGGCAGATGACGGTCGGCCTCGTGTAACGGGTCAGCAGGCAGATAACGGTTGGCCCCACACGGGCCGTCAGATACACAACGGACAGTCCCAGATAGAAGGTTAACAGACGAGCGACTAACTTTGCACCAGGAAGTCCCAGCCAGCTAGGTTAACACCTATCTAGCTGGGAGGGGATAACTGTAGGTGCAAAATCTAGCTAAAGCCTAATGGTGGGACCTGCAACCCTGCTTGGGGCCCACGAGCATGACGGTGGGACCCATATCCCTACTTGGGGTCCACTTGTATGATAGTGGGATCTGCAGTCCTGCCTGGGTCCACTAGTACGACGGTGGGACCCGCATTCCTGCCTAAGGCCCACTTGCATTATCTAGGGTTTGGTAAATCCCCCTGGGTATTTACTAAACCCTGGATATTCTTAGGAATACTCCTGGAATATTTCCTAGATAAACCAAACCTCTATAAATAGCAGACCCTGTAAATTATTCCAGATCCAAAAATCAAAACCATAATCACACTTTTTGTTTTCAAGAGCTCCCTGAGCTTTCTGGTTTTCAGATTCCCTCTCCACCCTCTGTCATCTTGTAAGAAGCACTCCTCGGCCTGTCGAGAGTAGCTCTATTCTATTATACCCCCTCTGCCACCTCAGAATGAGGTATGTATTTTGTGTTCTCTTCCAACTTAGCATGTGAGTGCTTGCCCTCTAGCGTCTCAACACCTTGAGTATATTCAGGGGCATAATGCACATGCTAATAACTCATACTCTTAACCTTTAAGGCCCCTATTTCAAAATTCTTAATCGAATTATGGGCCACTTCCTTCACAACCACTGCAACAAATTTAATACTTTAATCCTCCCCCTCAAAATCCTACATTTGAGGATCAAGTATTAAGCGTACTTCAAAATCTAGAATCTAATACTCAATTATTGCATTCCCACTCACAATTGATTTCAAAGCTTGAGTGTCAAATAGGACAACTTGCTATAGCAATGAATCGACGTGAAGTAGGAAAACTCTCTAGCCAACCAGTGCCTAACCCAAAGGCCAATACTTAGTTGATAAGTTGATAGAGCTCAACAAAATAATACCCATAATGAGCAAGTCAATCAAGTCACTACCCTAAGAAGCGGCAAGGTAATTGATAACAAGGTTTCTAGGTCTAGGTTAGAAAAGAGACCACCCCCTCTGAGCATAAATATAAAGAACCTGATACTTCTGAGACGATCCAGATCCCTTCTTCGATTCTGACTAACAGTACCGTGGTTCCACACTATGTTACTCGTGCCCCTTTCCCTCAAATTCTTAATGCATCCTCTCTATATAATAAAAGAGGAGCTTCTATTGAGGCCATGATGGAGACCTTCAAACATGTCAAAATTAACCTACCACTTTTAGAGGCTATTAAGCAAATCCCTGCTTATGCTAAATTTCTTAAGGACTTGTGCATACAAAAAAGTAAAACTCGATCCTTTTTGCGACCAAGAAAGTTCATCTAACTGAGTAGGTTAGCTCTTTACTGCTGCATGATACCCCTCCCAATTTTAAGGATCCAAGTGTACCCATCATCTTTTGTGTCATTGGAGATCGCTCATTTGACAGGGCACTCCTTGACTTAGGAGCGAGTTTCAACCTCCTTTTTTATTCTGTGTACAAAAACATAGGATTAGGCAAATTACAGCCGACTAAGGTAACCTTACAACTAGCTGATAGATCTATTAAGATACCGAAAGGAATTATAGAGAAATTAAAGTAGACAAGTTATACTTTTTGGTTCAAGTCTTAGTTCTAGACATGGAACCGGTGCATAATCCTCAAAAGCATATATCAATCATCCTAGGAAGACCCTTCTTGGCCATGGTAATGCTTGCATAAATTGCCGTACCGGGGTGATGAATCTGCCTTTGGAAAATATGAAGGTTAAGCTTAATGTCCTTCATACATCAAATCAACCTTCTAAAAAGGACAGGTATCCCTTGGTAGATAATCCAAAGGGTACCAAATCACAGCCTAACTTGGATAATCCCTCAGTTGCCCTTTCTTTTCAACCCTTCTCGCCTAAATATCGGCCACCTGGTCCATCGCCTCTGTCACTAGTTCTTACTGATGCATCGTCTTCATACCTCAAAGCTAATCTGGTGCCAACTAAATAAGACCCTTTCTTTAACAATGAATTTGATAGCCTCAAAAAAAGAATTGGATCTGTACCAAATGAGGAAACTATTCCACTGAATATTTGCAATCCTTCAAACCTACCACCCAAAAATAATAAATGTCCCATACTAGATACATTGAATCATAACATAAATATATCCAGTATACATGAGACCATGCATGCAAATTTGAAACCTTCTTTCAAATCAATTCATATGAGCCAAGCTACAGAAGCACCCGGGCACCGTTCTACTATTTTTAACCCCCCCGATCCTATTCCTATTTTACTTGGCGATCAATATCATATGTTTAAGCCTCCCGATCCTATACCCATTTTGCCCGAGCACCACTTTGAATATTTATACCATAACAACTTCAGAGATCTGACCCTAAACCCCACCCTTTATTCACCTAAGCAACCCTATCTGAATGCCCGGGCATCATTCTACCAGTCAGGGGACCCATACTCCATATTTCATTCACCCAGACCTCCCGATGATGCTGGAGATTTAGGTCCCCTTATCTACACCTAACACATGTGCACTTATTATAATATGGCTGAAGACTATAAACTTAGAGCTATTAGGAGTCAACCCAGATCTTTTACTGCTTTATCATAGTATGTAATTTCATATTATAATTTTTATATTTTGTCTGCCTTGCATACTGATGACAAACTAAGACTCGTATCTTTTTGTTGCATATTTCATTGTTTATCATATTGTAAATATATTATATCCTTTCTCTACTTAACTAATAATTCATGTACATAAAAGTCTAATGTTTGGGGGTGTAGCTACCTTCATACCTTTCAGAGCTTAAACAATGAACCAGGTACTATTGTTCCATTATATAAATTATAATCTAGCATCCTGATCACTTTTCTATCAATTGTTAGTTAGCATATTGTTATATTCACATTGAGGACAATCTGACGTTCAAGTTTGGGGGGGTACATCTTAGTGCTATTTCCTCAAACATTAAACTAATATTGCACTTAGACGAATCTCTTTTGTTAAAGTTGCTAGAATGCAAAACTTTTCTTAAAACTTATACTTAGTTCAATCTAAATAGTAATTAAGAATTAGATAATTAACACATGATCTTGCAAAACCATACATGCATACTAGTTTAGTTTCATAAGATGAATATCCAAAATTAACCTAAAACAATACTAAAGATAAATTGATCGGATTTAAAATAGGAATGGACCAAGCTAGCATATATATACTTATATATTTTTACATATATATAAAAAAATTATTATAACAAACTTTATTTGAATAATCATCTAGTAACCGGGGCATCTGACCTAACCAGTTGGAGTTTCGCGTCAAACAATGTGAAGTTAAGATGAGGTAACTTGTAACCCAAGATTATCACCTAGTAATCGGGGCATCTGACCTAACCAGTTAGAGTTTCACGTCGAACAATGAGAAGTCAAAGTGATACTGGGAAGTAGTCTAGTCTAACCTTATAGTCTTCGTAGCCTGAGCCAGTAAGGTTCGTAGGGGTGTCTCCACACCCAGTGCCCCAAAGCCTAAGGAGTCATTGACCAAAAAACTCGATAAAATGGTTGCATAGAAAGCTTAAGGGGGTTAGACATTGCACATGCTCCTATAAAAAAATAAAAATTAGAAAATTAGGAAAAAAAGAGTATATTTAGTATAAATATATGCTTATATATATGTGAACCTGGTCCGTTCACTATTTTTATGAATATCAAGAAATCCTAAATATTTTCTAAAGTTAATAGTAGGATAGTAGTCTGATCATATTAAACTGGACAATCACTGCATAGGAGAGATCATGTAGAGATGACCTAATTCACAATTTAATTTATAACGAGCAAGGTATAATTTTAAAAAAAAATTGGCTTCGACATAACTTTCTACAATTAGATTTGTCTCTCTAACAATGTTGGTTCAACAACTTTATATAGCACTAATATGCTCATGCTCATACCTTCATATATGCTTATACCATCATATATTCCCAATAATGAATCTAACTTTACTCATGTTCTATCATTGTTAAATCTGCTCTTGTTTATTATGTTTGCTCGAGGACGAACAAAATGTAAGTTTGGGGATGTGATTGGTACAAAAACATGTCGTATCTATGCCCTAAGCATATGCTTAATCATAATATTTATATTATAAGATGCTCTGATTACTTATATTTCTGTGATTTACAGGAAAAGAGCCACAAACAAGAAAAAAGCACATCAAACACAACTCAACAAGAAGAATGACTAAGGACAGCCATACGAGAGAAACAACTCCAAGGGCAACCCTCATAAATAATCCCCTGTAGACAAAAACTTCGTCGCCATCGATCGATCGGTAGCAAGGCTCGATCGATCAGTGGCAAGGCCCGATCGATCGGGCGCGACCCTCTTCGTAGACTGAGATTTGGCCACGACCGATCGATCAGCCACGAGGCCCAATCGATCAGACGTGACCACCAGGACCTCCCGAAGCCCTAAATTGGATGGCCAAAAGTCAACCACAGGAGAACTACAATTCGCATACATGGGAGGGCCTATATATTGGTGTTTCCATTGAAGAAATGCATCCATTTTTTTGGTTCAACGATCTTTTGGAGCTCAAAAATCATCGCAAAGAGGAGGAGAGCGGAGCTTACATCCAAGGCTACATCACGGAGTTTCTTTGCAATCGTCATCATGCTCGGCTAAAGTTACATCTAGGGTTTCAATGAAACCCTAGTTTATGTAGCTTTATTTTGTATTTTAATTAGAGTTTATGTAATTGACTCGAATTATGCATGCAATATTTTATTTGTTTATTTTTGTTGATTGATCTTGTTGAAGATGCTGATGATATAAGATATTTTTAATAAGATTCAATCAGATTTAGAATTGCATGCTATTCTTTTTTATGGATTATCGTCGCACGAGAGATACATCGTGCTAAGGGAAGACGATCCATGCCCGGGAAGACGGATCGTGCCTATCGAAGACGGTTCATGCCATGTGAGTAACGATAAAACCATATATAATCATCGTACCTATGATGTATCTCTGAGATGGGTCATGCTTAAAGTAGGCAGTCCGTGCCTAGTAGGATAGGTCATGCTAACCATAGATAACTCATGTTATTGAGCATCTAGGATCTTTCTTTAGATTCGTCATGGCCTTGGTCATGACGGATCGATTATTCGGTCAAATTTGGATAACCCTAATTAGCAGAAGATAATACTACATGGCTAGTGGTGGATTCGCCACCTAGATCATCTCCAATTGATTATTTAGTTTAATTCAAACATTAATATTAGCTCTCTTTAATTGTCGCTTTATTTAGTTTAATAATCAAACCAAACCCTTTTCTTTAAATTGATCTAAAACTTATATTATGAATCTAGTTCACCATTGCATAATCCTAGAGGACAATACCGTTATTGAGCCCTATAACTACAACACAACCGGCAAAGATATCGATAATGGTTGAAGACGATCAGGTACTTATTACAGGTGTATGGCGGGATGCGATAAAATCCAACGATACCAAAGAACATATGATGATTATCAAAAGTGAGAAAATATAATATCCGTGAGATTCAAGATCTCTATAAGGATAGCTTTTGTCGATGAAGATGAACGACAAGAGGTAGAAGGTGATGACGAAGATTGAGATAAGAAGTCGGAAGAACTCCATGGAGAAGACGATGGTGAACAAAGGATGCACCTTCTATGATCTCTCGATCAAAAACAACAAGCTTTAGGATTTTCTTCAATATCCTTCTTCATCTAGGGTTTCATTTCCCTTAAATAAACCCCACAAGCCTTAAAAGAAAACAAGAAAGAGATGCAAGAGAAGAGGATATCTCGTGCCTCGGTTTCCATAGGGAAAAAGGGGGGTTGCGACCTTGTTCGTAGGAAAAGAACGCACCCCAAGGAGGGGTTATGATCTCCTCATGGAAAATCCCTATTTCTATTATTTAGGGTGCTAAGGGCACCCCACAACTTAAAAATTAAATCCCTATTTAATTTAAAGATTGTTAAGGGCACCTCAATGGCTTCTAATGGCTAAAATGGCTTAGCTAATGTCTCGAATGACTTGGTTATAGGCTTACTTGGCTTCGCACCATCAGATGCGACATTCGACACCTTTTGTCCTCCTACATTGTATATTTATTATTCATCCACTTAAGATTATAAGTAGCCAAAACATGAAATACGTGGGTATAACAAAGCCCCGTACCATAGGCCAAAAAGTCGTAGAGAACGATCCAGAGGTCCGATCTTCATCCAGAGATAGATAATGGAACTCAAAAAATATACTACTACCAACTAGAACATAAAAGTAAAGATAAACTGGTGCATGTAGTGTTATGTGATTATATCAGTCCCCCAACTCGGAGAACTCGACTCCTAAAGAGTAATATCCCTGCATACACTGGTAGAGGTCCTCTCGCAAACGTCGTTACTCCTACTCACTAATCCACGAGGTGTCTAAAGGCGGACGTCCATGCCAACGAACCAAGTACTATCGATACTCTGCACGTCTCATCCTGGTAGTATGAATATCGATGACAGCCTCGATCTCATCGATACCCTCGGTTACTGCAGTGTCTGAAATTAGCATTGATGGTGTCTCTGGCTCTGGCTCGGAGGTACTTCTGTGATATGCGAAAAGATGAACCATTGAAGATCGGTAATGTAGCGATGTCGGCAGGAAACTCTAGCAGATAAGCATTCTCACCAAACTTTTTCAAGATACAAAAGTCACCCTCTAAAAACTATCTCTGCCTCCTGTGTTTATCTGCAACAGCTTATATTTCGCATTAGAGACCTGCAACCTGTCAAGTATATCTTTTTGTATATTTTTGATAAAATCATACAACCTAATGACATCATGGCTTTCAGGACCAGAATAAGAAATTGAAGTACAGTCACGTAGATGGGGTACATGGTATGCAAGTATGATTTCAAAAGGGGATTTGCCTGTAGACCTATTTACTGAACTATTATAAGCAAATTTTGCTTGAGGTAAAATCACATCCTATTAGGATGATTTCTCACCTGCCAAGCATTTAAGCATGCTACCAATACTTCGGTTGACCACCTCCGTCTATCCATCCATTTGTGAATGATAAGAACTGCTAAATTCTAGTTTACTTGCTAATTTATACCATAAAGTTTTTCAAAAGTAACTTAGGAATCGTGTATCCTTATCCGAGGTAAAATTTTTTGATATGCCATGAATACAGACAATTTCTTTAAAAAACAATACAGTGACATAAGATGCATCAGAAGTTTTTTGATAGGAATAAAATATACCATTTTTGAAAATCATTTGACAACCACAAAAATCAAATTTACCCTCCTAAGAATCCTAGGTAAACCAATAATAAAATCCATCGTGACATCTTCCCAGAGTCTAGTAGGAATAGGTAACGGAATGTAAAGTCTAGTGTTTTGTGATTGTTATTTATATTTTCTGACAAACTTGACAGTGTTGAACAAATCTCTCAACGTCCCAGCGAAATTTGGGCTAGAAAAACCTCTCTTTAATAGTGGCAATAGGTTTCTTCTAGAATTGTGTCTGATTGGTTGAAGTGTGTAAGGCAGGCTTCTAAGGGGTCTTCGGCTAAGATGAACGAGCGTGCTTCCTCGACTAAATTGTCAAAGAGGTTGATCTGGTAGCACTCTATGTCTTGAGATCCTTAGTTGGCAGAATAAAAAACATTTAGTTTTATCCTTATGTTCTCAAAGGATACGTCCATTGCTTCACTGCAGCAGTTTAAACAGGTATTTGCTATCGTGAGGAAATGACGACCTAGAATGATGGGGATTTGTCGAGAGGGGTTCCTGACTGGTTCCATATCTAGAACTAGAAAGTCTACTGGGAAATAGAATTTGTCCACTTTTATTAGGACATCTTCAATGATTCTCCGGGGTGTTTTTACATAATGGTAGGTGAGTTACAGTGTGATAGTTATTGGTTGTAACTCGCCTAAGTCAAGTCTTTCATATACCGAGTAAGGTAGTAAGTTAACACTTGCCCCGAGATCTAGAAGTGCTCGGTCGATGGAGTAGTCTCCAATAACACAGGAAATGGTTAGGGTACCAGGATCCTTTAACTTCAGAGGTGTGTATTTCATAAATAGATAACTAAATTGCTCAATGAGGATGATCTTTTTGGATATGGTCAATCTGGATTTGCATTTATGAGTACATATATCCTTGAGGAATTTTGCGTAAGCAGGAATTTGTTTGATAGCTTCCAACGGAGGTAGGTTTATCTTAACATGTTGGAAGGTGTCTAGAATGTCTTCGATTGCCGCTCCCTTTCTTTCGGTCAGAGTTGGGCTCTTAAGATTTTGGGGAAAAGAGGCTCGAGGAGTATGTTGGTCGTTAGTTGGCGTAAAGGTATGAGTGGTTTCTATGGGTTGGGTTTTAACTGGATCATTCGTAGGGGTTTCTGGAGCAGAGTTTTTAACGATTTCATTGAATTTATTGTCCACGACTCTACCACATCGGAAGGCTATAATACCCTTGGCTTGTTCGTGGTAGGTGTTTTCAGAAACCTCATCGATTTGGTTATGGCTCCTTGGGTTGGGAATTGGTTGGCTAAAAAGGTTCCTTTCTTCTCGGTGATTCAGGGCATTCGTTAGCTGTCCCATTTGAGATTCAAGTTTCGAGATAGATTTGGTGTGGGAGTGCAACAATTGTGTGTTAGCTTCATGATTTTGCAAGGCTCCTAACACCTTATCTTCGAATGTTTGGTTTTTTTGGGTAGGTGGATTCACATTTTGGTATTGCGACTGAGGTGGTCGATAGTTTTGATTTGGGTTCTGGAATGGTGGTCTGGGTGGTTGTGGATAGGAGGGAACATGATCTTGGGGTTTCCAGGCAAGGTTGGGGTGATTTCTTCATCCAGGATTATAAGTGTTGGAGTAGAGGTTGTTCCCTTGATAGATGCCCATGGAGTTAATCTGCTCTTACACAAATTTAGGGTATTGGGGTGTTAGAGTGCACGCACTGATATGATGGTTGGGCAGAGAATACAGGACACAAACTTCTGGTTGAGGAGGAGGATCAAACATTGGGTTTGTAAACGTGGAGGGTGTCCCTATAGATAGTAGTTTATCTAGTTTTCGTGATAAGGCATCTACCTTTAGAGACGTTTGTCAAGTTTTAAAGTTCATATAGACTTCCTCGTTTTGCTATGGTGATGGAATTTATCCTTGTGTCACTTCCTGATGAGGCATGTTGAAGGAAATTATCAGAGAGATTTTCAAATAGTTCCCATGCCTCATCTTTATTTTTTAACATAAGTGTACTCCATATACTGCGTCAATCATATGGCGGTTTGTCTCGATCAGTACATAATAGAAGTTTTGGATGATCTGCCATTAGGGTACCGTGCTGGGGGCATTTTCTAATTAAATCCTTAAGTCTTTCCTAGGTTTCGTGGAATTGTTCACCGTTCAATTGGGAGAAGCTAGTAATGGCTCTCCTATATTTGTTATTTTTATCGATGAGGAAGTACTTTTTAAGGAATTCTTGTTGAAGTTGCGCCCAAGTGGTGATAGTGGCATTCCCCAAGGTTTGAAGCCAATGTTTGGCTTTATCCTTCAGTGAAAAGGGGAACAAACGCAGTTTGGATGCCTCATCATCGAGAGTTTGTAATTTAAAAGTTGTGCATAGCTGTAGGAATTCATCCAGTTGTTTGTATGGGCCTTCGTTAGAGAGCTCATGGAAAGATGGTAGCATATTAATTATGCTGGACTTTATCTCGAAGTTTTCCGTTGGAGCAGCGGGGAGTATAATGCACGATGGAGAGGTATATGCAATAGGTGTAAAGGTGCCCTAAGTATGAGGGGGGCCTGTGCTTCACGCGCATTATGTCGTGGTGGGTCTTCTACGTTGCATGCCATTTGGATTGGTAGGAGTTTTTACGAAAAGATTTAAGCGTACGCTTGAGGTAAGAGTCTAATGGTATTAGATGTGACCTTAACAAGCAATAACCAAGCATGTAATTGCTAAAAGAAAAAAGGATGTGAAAAGTAAATAAGCAAAATTAACTAAAGTTGCACCTGCTTTTAATGAGAACAACAACAATACACATAAACCTTCTTGATTTATGTGCTCAGCTTTCCCAGGCAGGCACGAGTTTTGTTTTTTTTATATACTTTTTTATTTTAATAATTTTTTAACTAAGTTAAGCGAAGATTATGACGGAAAGTAAAGAATTTTTTAAAAAAAGAAAGATCAGGGGTATTTATCTAGAGGGGAGGCGGTTTACTTCCTATATCTCGCGAACAAGGTACCTGAAAAAAAAGAAAAAGTTAGTACTAAGATTATGAAAAAGAAACCTAATAGATTAATTCCTAAAATTATCCTAAGTTACTGTTGACAATCCTCGACAATGGTGCCAAAAAATTTGTGATCGAACTCGACCACACCGGTATCTTAAGGCTGATTCATTTGTAGTAAGGGTTAATTACCGGTATCATCCTCACGGATTGTGACTATGTAACTAAGGTTGATTTTAGGGATTAAAGTAATTAGATGAATGAAGTTGATTGGTGATTATTCGATTATCTAGAAACTAAAATAGAGTAATTAAATTAACAAGAGAAATTATGAGAGAGAGAGTCTAGGGCGGAGAATCCACCACTAGCCAAGAACTAGTCCAATTATGCTAATTACGGTTTTGTAGATTTCAGTGGAGCATTTCAATCCGTTATAATCAGAATTGTAATGGATTTCAACTATGGTTTTTATCCTCAATAGCATGGGTTATCTTTAGTCGGCACAATCCATCCTTTGGGGGCATGGATCCTTTTAGCATAAACCATCTCATCTAGGGATATCGTCAAGACAAGAGAGGCCCTACTATTATACACATGATATGCACTATCTTAGTTTAGCACAATCTGTCTTTTACGGCACGGATAGTTTTCGTAGGCATGGCGCATCTCTTGCAAGATGGTAGGAAACATTAAACGAATGGAGCAAGACAAGATCGATTTTATTCAATTCCAACAAAATAGATTATGAACAAACATATGCATACGAAGGAGATGACCAACAGATTAATATATAAAAAGATCTTGACTTAGCAAATCACCAATTGGAATTACAAAAACCCAAAGAGCATAAAAGAACTAGAACCTAGCTAGGGCTTCATCGAAGCCCTAGAAGAGGAATAACCACTTATGACGAAGGTGGCGATTGGAGGCGTTGATGGATAAAGCTTGATGAACAATGGTGACTTCTTTTCTTTTTCCTCTCCCGATCTTTTCCCACGGATGATGAACTTTTTGCCAAAATTCGGATGTCTTTCTTCAAGAGATAGGCATATTTATAGATTCTCTAGCGTATCTAAGTTTTAGAAGTCTCGCGACGTATCTAGATCATATGATCTAGGGCATTAGAGGCTCGGATGAAGACTTTCGATCGATCGGACCACGCGACCGATCGATCGGACTTCACAAAGCTTCTATCTATGAGAACATGCATGTTTTGATAAATCGAGCTTCGCGGCGATTGATCAGACTTTGTAATGTCTTTGTCTTCAAGAGGTAGATGCGCTCTGATCGATTGGAGATTGTGAAGCCTCTGTTTGTAGGAGTAGGCACGCTTCGATTGATCGGAATTTCCACCGATCGATCGGGCACGCTTCTGTTGTAGGAGTAGGCACGCTTCGATTGATCAGACTTTGTAATCTTCTGTCCATGAGGGTTGCCTTTGGAGTTGTCCTCTTTGGTAGCTGCCTTTAGTGGTTTAATCTGCAGGGTTGTTATTTGATGCATTTTTTGCTCTCGTGGCTCCTTTCCTGTCAGTCATGGAAACACAAATAGTCAAGGTATTTTATAATATAAATATTATGATTCGGCCTATGCTTAGAAGCATAGTGTTGTAGCTTGTGTGTCCTTAGCGTGCATTTTCTGTATTAACATTAATAAAGATGACTTTGGTTATTGCTTTAATTAGAATACTACTCTCGTATATGATAATCCTCATATAATAAAAGGACCCTATGGAACACAGTAGGCCACTGAAGCGCATGGAGGATCCATGCTTGGGAGACCCAGTGGACCAGTTCTGTGTAGACCTAGAACTAGTTCACAGCTTAGGTAATGTCGGTCGCTTCACCGAGAACAAGCTGTTGGCAGGTAGAGGATGTGGTGAAGTCTCCACCACGGGAACGTGGGATTCCCATTCACCTGACCAAGCACGATGATCGTGTTGAACAGGAACCAAGATGGTGCACAGTTCAGTGATTCAGACACTGGTGCAGAAACCGTCTTACTACTATAGATAATCTGTGCTTAACCCTGAGGGACCATGCTCACTGGGCCAACCAGTTGTGTGGTGCTTTGATGTGCCAACGTGTGCGGGCCTTCCATAGTCCAATACCACGGTACATTGGGTTACCCGGCTGGCGCTTGAGTGACATGTAATCCCTACAGGTTATCCGACGTCCAGTGTTGGATGGGTGCGATTTGATGAGTCAATCTGTCCACACAGTTAATCCAGGCCTGGTGGTTGTCAGTATGACTGACGATGTTCCGGATGCTAGGCATAGCACCGGAAGGTGTGTGGTGTTATAGATGACAAGTCATCAAACCCTAGTCAGATGATCGATCGAGATCTGACGGTGCTCCCCACCGCCCAAGTTGCATCATGGCACCAGTAATAGGAGGGACTAAGGATTATCGGAGTATAGTAGAGAACAGGGTTACGAGGGAGTAACATAAGTTTAGGATCACTAGAGTTCAACTCGCGTCGCACTCTGGGTGGCTGCGCGGGTTAATCGGATTAGGGCTGATTAACGGAACTTTCGGTGTGTCACCGGAACAGTTAATCAGGGATCCGATTGGAGCTAGAGATCCCGAACCCTGAAGGTTCTACCCTGTCGTTGCGTATAGGAATTGTTCCCCGACCTAGTTGGATACGTTGGATGCAAAGTAGCGCGATGGAGCGCAAGACCGAAGCCTAAGAACCTAATTCATGTGTGTTACAGGCCGTAGGGATATTTTGGTAAATACTGAAATATGGCTCAGAACATATTGAATATGGATCTTAGATTGAGCGGAATAATTCCAGGAGGCCACAGGCGCTGACGGAACTCGATTCCGAGTAGCGCACCTCACTCAGTCTCACTTTCAGTTTTTCGCTTTTCGTGAAGGGCGTTTTCGTCCGAACTTCACGATAGACACCCGGAAGACCTAAATCCGATCCCCCCTCATCCCTATCCACCTAAGGGCCGCCCTAGGCTCCTTGGAGCCATGGGAGACCGGCCCTATAAAGGGAATAGAGAGGGGAGGGGCCGGCCCTAAGGTTCTACTCTCTCCCCTCCAAAAATTCGACCCCTAGTCCTCCTCCTTTGTGGTTTCGGCCAAGGAAAAGAGAGGAAGAAGAAGGGAGAAGGAAGAGGAAGGAAGGAGAAGGAAGAAAGGGGAAAGAGGAGGAGAAAATCTTGAGGCTCGCCATCGTCTTCGCAACGGATTCTTCCGTCGGCTCGAAATCCTTGCACTCAGAGACGGGATTTCGAGGATTCTTCAATTCGCAAAGGACAAGGTGCTATCCGACAGTTTCCCTTGCGATTAAAGTGCGGTTCTTCATCGTTCCGTAATCTCCGGATCATAGATCCATAAGGTATGATGAATCTAAATACCTAAGTAGATGCATGCATGTCTTCCGTAGATCATAGTATGCCTCTAGGGTGTCCGCACATATGCTAAGATCATAGATTTGCATGTAGATTGTTTTGTATCACGAATTGTAATGAAACATACACCGTATGATCTTCGGATCTTTCTTTTTGCTTCCGCTGCGACTCTGATTAGCGGAACCCAATTCCAACACATAGGTATGACGTTTTTACGTGCTGATCAACCATCTAGAGGCGAGGATAAAATAAATTAAGTACCACTAGTAGCTTTTAATAGAATAATAATGGATGGATGTAATGCAAAGTGAATAAGAGGGAAAAAAAAGAGATAACAATGAAAATCAGAATCTTTTGTGCCGGTACATAGTGAAATGTGCCGTGAGTATTTCATTGATGCACCATAATGAAATGCTCTGACGCATTCTACTGCGATGTATCAGTAAAATGCGCCGAAGCATTTTACTATGGCACTGTAGTGAAATACTCCAGTTCATTCTACGGCAACAACAAAGTGAAATGGGAGATGAAAATAAGAGCCGGACTCAAGTTCGGCACGACATATCTTCTTCGTTTCTTATCAAAATTCAGCGATTCCGAAGGTGTTGCGATACTCGGGTGATCCTCTATGAGACCGTCTAGATGTTAGTATAAAATAAAGTAAACACCACAACTAGTTTTTAATAAAAGATTGAATAGAGGTAATGTAAAAATAATGAACATGATGGAAGAAATAAGAGATTGAAATAAGAGTCGGAGGCAACTTCGACATGACACCTTCTTCGTTTCTTATTGAAATTCAGTGATTTTGGAGGTATTGCGATCCTCGGGTAATCCTCTACGAGATTGTCCAGAGTTGAGGATAAAATGAAGTCACCATCACTAGTAACTTTTAATAAAAGTTTGGATGGATGTAATGTAAAAATAGTAAACTAGAGGAAAGAATTGAGAGATGAAAATGAGATTCGGAGACAAGTTCGGCATGACATAGCGGTGAACGATGGTGGTGGCATCCCCATAAGGTTCATCCCATGGCCTAATCATGGCATTGAAATGATTGGCACATTTAATGCGACGACACATCAATGAAATGCACCGATGCACATGATTTCCTGACGCATCAGTGAATTGCACCAGCGCACATGATTCCCTGATGCATCACTGAAATGCAACGGCACACAAGTGCATTAGTGAAATGCTCCGGAGTATCTCACTGATGCACTAGCGAATGTGCGCTAGAGCATTTATTGCCCCAACGCAGTGAAATGCGTCGGTGCATTCTACTGCACATCGTAGTGAATGGGAGATGGAAATGAGAGCCATAGGCAAGTTCAGCATGTTTGACGCCCCATCGGCCACTGCGGGTGCTGGCCGATGGAGCGGCGACGAGTGACCGGTGGTCGGTGGGGGTGGTGGCCGCCGACAATGGCAGCGGATGGTGACCAACGAGGTGGCGGTGTGCGGCAACCAGTGCTAGTGCAGACATCTTGCTAGATTCATCTCATGGCCTAATCTTGGCCATTGAAATAGGATGCACCATGTGTTGCTCTCCAAAGCGTCATCGATCGAAAGGGGATACAGATCATCGGTGGAACGGAGTTGAAATCCTTTTAAAATTGGGAGTGGAGCCCTTTCTAAGTTTTGAGGGTATTTTAGTCCGAAACAAAAAGGGTTGTGACAAAAGTAATGCTAAAAGCAACCGGGTCCATTCTCAACAATTTGTGAGAATTGGGGGCCATTTTGGGAAAAAACTTTTAATAATAAGAGATGATTCCTCCACGTGTACGTACGAAATTGAATTACCGAGGCTGTAGCCGGTTAAATCGAACGGCCCCAAGGGTCGCGTCAGATTAAAGCTAGATCTCGCCCCCCCACCCCAATATATATCGCCTCATCCCCCACCTCCCGCAGCGCTTCACCTGTTTTATGACCCTTCCCGGCAGTCGCAAGAGTTGAAGATCGGGAAAACCCAACGCCGCCGAAGAGATGGTACCCTTCCTTCTCCGATCGTTTTCATCGGTTCTATTAGGTTTAGGGTGGTTTTGATTCCGATCTTTCTGGTTGCAGGCGCTCCCGAATCAGCAGACAGTAGATTACCCTAGCTTCAAGCTCGTGATCGTCGGAGATGGCGGGACAGGTGATTAGTTCATCCTCTTCCCATATCCCACCCCCCCTCGGGTTTTCTGTAGATCTAGGGCTTTTAGCTGGTAGGAATCGAAAATTTCCGGACTTGATCTGTTTTGATGAGGCCTGATCTGTGTTTTCAGGGAAGACTACCTTCGTCAAGCGGCATCTGACCGGGGAGTTTGAAAAGAAATATGAGCGTGAGGACCTGATTCCTTTGTTGTGGTATCTCTCCCTTCTTGTTTGATTTATTGTTTTCAGACTCTATGATGTTTCTACAGCTACCATCGGTGTTGAGGTCCATCCCCTCGATTTCTTCACCAACTGTGGGAAGGTCCGGTTCTACTGCTGGGACACCGCAGGACAGGAGAAATTTGGTGGGCTCAGGGATGGCTATTAGTGAGTTCTCGAGCAATCCTTATATTGATCTTGCTATATAATTGCTTTAGCTGCTGCCGGTGATTAGCCATTTCACAGTTCATCACAAATTGATGCCTTTTTTTTTTAATGGAAATTTCAGTGTTCGTTATAATGGTTTGGCCACATTCTGGTTAAGCTGATGTATCATGTTTGGGGATTTTAGACATGCTTAAAAGTTATTGGTTGATTTTGGCTTTGCCGAAACAAATCAACCCTGAGCCTGATAATTATGGTGCTCCATATGGCATTCGAATCCCTCTGATCAAAAGAAGTTAATTTTGGCAAAATAACCCCAAATGCTATGGATGGATATATTCAGCCAGCTTGGCTGCTAGTTTATTTTCGAATTTTTCAATATTCATGTTCTTAGAGAAATGAATATATGTCAAAATCCTAAATTTAAGAAACATGGAACATGCATTAATCTTACATTTGGTGATTCAGATTTTTTTTTTCATAGTTTTTGATAAATTTTAATGAGAACTAGTCATTTAGTGGTGTGAAATGTATTTATCGTGCACCGATCTTCAATCTAATCTAATGAACTTGAACTCTTATGAATTTTTATCTCCATTGATTTTTTGATAAATCATAATAATGGTTTTGTTCATGAAATTCCTAAATCATATCCTTTTGAGATAACTTGGGAAAGAAATATGCTTTGTATAGAGCTAAAACGGAATACATGGAGTGCAATTTTAGTGAAAATATTAATTATAATGAAGTCTACTAGTCATGCATATACTTTGGAAGGTAAGGATTTTAACACATATACTTTGTATATGAGCCTCTTTTCACAACACTATATATTGGCCTATTGGTTCTAATGAGAAGTCGTTCCTTCTCCCCAGAACCCTTACCCCCCATTCTCTTTGTTTATGTTCAGGATTATTGGTGATATGGTATCAGAGCAATCAATCCGATCTTTTTTAGGTCACCGCAAAGCTTTATGAGGGAACCCTGAGCCACCTTGAAGCTTTCTGAGGGCACCCTTAGGCACCTCCAGCTGTTTAGAGTGCTTATGAGGGCATCTCCATGTTCGCCTCCGTGTCTCCTCGTTATGCGATGATGGCCTTATTTGGCACTATTGTTTTTCGCAGAGCTTCTTTGTCCTTCAGCTTTGAGGGTATAGGGATGGTAACACTGTGGTTTTGGGCAAAACCGAAGCTACACCGTAATACCAAACCGGCACACCGAAACCGCACCACACCGCTTCGTGACGGTGTACCATTATGTAAAACCAAAACCGCACTATGCGGTGTGGTGCGGTGCACCGTGGTTTATAATTATAAAGACAATTAATTATATCAATTCTACACTATATTATTATAATTTATACTTTTTATTTATCTTTTCAAAAATATACTAGTTATAAAGACAATTCATTATTTATTTATATGTTAAATCACTTATAATCTAATATATTATATGTTATATATTCGTACTAATTGGGTCAACTTGTCCGAATTGGTCAACCTGGACCCAAATTACAATCGGACAATCAGGATGGACCTGAGCTCGGATTTTGGACAAGAAATCCTTATACGAATTTGGTTTTTTTCAGGTCAAACCAGGTCAGTCGGACAGGTTGGACAATAAATTGCCATCCAACTGTCCTTAGCAGTCAACATGGCAAAAAGGACTATCAAAGCCTTAGAGTAGGGTATGCAAAGTAGTGTTGCTAAGTGGCATTGTATTCTATAATATCTTTACTTGTAGGTAGAAATAGATATTCTTTGTTTGGAGATCCTATTTGTATGTGTTAGTTTGCAAGCATGTCTGTGCATCTGTGATGTGTTGTCAATTTGTTTGTGGCATGACAACGCTATTATTGCACTCCAGATAACCCATATGAAGGGGGGGAATGCTTAGTATAATACCTTTTGAAGCCCAACTAATGAATTTTTTGTTGTATACGGTAGGAAAGCATAAAAAATAAAAGAGATGTGGAGACTGTTGTGATCAGAGGTTCTCGTGCAGTAGAACATGCCGTGCGTAGAAGCACCACGGTGGAGACGACCACCGACAAGACCGAGCGAATAGATAAACACAAGCAAAACACCCAAGAGTTTCTGGCAACGATCGATTAATGGATTCACTAGTATGGAAAAAACCCGAGTACAAGTATACTTGTCTCTAACCAATCGCTCATACACCCACAAAGAGATATCTCCAAAGAGAGTAAAACCCATAACCCTCTAAAACCCATAACCCTCTCACCCCAAAGACAAGAAACCCTTCCCGAAACCCTCCGGTCTCCAATGGTTTATTCTCTCCCTTGATGATGGTTACCTTTTAAACTCTCCCTTGGTTTGCTTTTGTTCCTCCATGATCCGCTAAGTTCATCATGGGACCGCCTATTTATAGGCATGCATTCGTATCCGATTTGGAGAAGGAATCACATACGAAAACGCAAGCCGAACCGTCTCACCCGTATGCTGCCAGCTCAGATTGTGCGCACGACCTTGGGAGATCGTGTGCACGATTTAGCAGTGCAAATCGTGCACATGACCTGAACAAGTCGTGTGCATGATCTTCCTGACAAATCCGATCTCTCCTTGTGCTGTCTTTTGCCGTTCCTTCACGTATGAATCTTGGAGTTGTATGTGGTTTGTTTGGGGCCACATCTTCAACAATCTCTACCTTGGCTTTAAACAAGACATGAGTACTCCTCGAACATAAACACCATTTTTTTAAATCGTGAATCCATCTCCTGTCCTGATCGTCGTTGCCGTTGTTGCTCCCGTATTGGGAGCCAAATCATTGAACTTGGTGATTGCTTAAGTCGTTAGATTTGGCTCACCTTTTGATCATCCTCGTATCTGAGCGTGCTCTACATGCACCCTTGTTCTTCACCGAACACCGTGCATATGCCATCGCTCTCCCGGCTATTGTTATGATCATGAAAGGTCCTCCATCGTCCGTCGACGATCCCACCGTGAATCACGATCTTTAATTCGCTCTGCGACGCTGCTCGTGCCCATCGCTCCCAAGCTGCTGCCCATCGGGCAATGCTTGGACATCTTCCGCACCCTGCTGCACCGTAGGTGTGCTCGAGGCTGAGCCTGTCGCCACCACGATCGTCGTATTTTTTTCATCGTTTGTCGACAGCCATCGCACTCTTTTAGACCGCCGGCTTGTCCGTAGCCGTGCCTGCCGCCACCGTACCCGTCATCGTCCACATCGTCCATTGGCGATGCACACTGGTGCCCATCGACACCTTCACTAGTCACTCGTCGACAAGTCATATCAGTCCACTTGTCGGCGGCTGAGCACGATACCGTTGGAGACTCCTTATGCCATCGAGGTGCTTCCCCTCAATCCGGCACTCACACATATCGTGCTATCATGACTTGCCATCGTGATCTGTCGAACCAGGGAATAGGTACCTAGACCACACCCTTCTCCAGGCCAACGCCTCCACTGTCTCGAACCGCCTCGAGGGAGGAGTTTCTCTACTGCAACCTCCCCTCGAAGTCTCATTCGAAGATCCAAACTACCTGGAGAGCACTAGACCGTGCCTCTCGCCATGCCATTCACATAGGCTATGCAGTCAAAGTCGGTAGTTGACCCTAGTCGACCAAGGGCCGACTAGGACTAGTCGGGACTAATCGGCCAAAACTTATTCTAACCCCTCCTCCCTCCCTAAACATATATAATATATGAACTAGCATAAATGTCAATAAGTATATGATATTAGTCGGTTAATAACAATACATACCTTCACACTTCACAGCATGGGTATAAATACATAAGTAATAGAACACAATTGTATTGACTTCATGCCCATATCAGAAGACTCAGAACTAAGAATTCATCACGATATTTGTTTGATGTTTAATCTGTGAACAACCCTAATTTTGATTATAGGGTTATATGGATATCAACAAATAAACAATAATTATTTGTCTATTTTTTTATCTGAGATTCTCAGGTGCTAAACATATGATTACAGGGAAGAGCCATAGTCGTGAGTCTTGCGACTCAAGACTTTGAGCCAATGTAAAAAGATCCAAACAAAATTGCAAAGACTCCTTGCAAAAAAAAAAATTGCTTGCAAAATGCTGTCCAAGGACTAGTCGGGGACTAATCGGGTATAGTCGAGGACTAGTCAGGTTTTCGCTTAGCAATGACAGAATCGGAATTAATCGATCGACAAAATGCTGCCTGGGGACTAGTCGTCGACTAGTCCCGATTTTGATAGCATAGCACATAGGGCGCTAGTCATTGTAGCAACAAGCCTCCCGAGGGGGAAGTGCTATACTGCAACCTCCCCCGGGCCTCCGACTTCCTTCTTGGACGCCGCACTCGGGTCATCCATCACATGTGTCGTGCATGCGTTTTGGCCCCCTTTCCTTGGTCTATCTTGTTCTACGTCATCGAACTAGAGCATCTTCGGATCCCAACAATAAGCTCTGTTACTAATTTGTTGCGATCCGAGACCCTTGCGTAGAGAAACACAATGCATGTAGAAGCGCCACGGTGGAGACGACCACCTATAAGACCGAGCGAAAAGATAAACACAAGCAAAACACCTAAGAAATTACCACAACGATCGATCAATGAATTCACTAGTATGGAGAAAACCCGAGTACAAGTGCACTTGTCTAACCAATTCCTCATACACTCACAAAGAGATACCCCCAAAAAGAATAAAACCCGTAGCCCTCTCACCCCGAAGATAAGAAGAAACCTTTTCCGAAACCCTTCGGTCTCAAATGCTTTCCTCTCCCTCTTCCTTGATGATGGCTACTTTCTAAACTCTTCATTGGGTTGTTTTTTGCCTTCATGATCCCCAAGGTTCATCCTTGGACCGCCTGTTTATAGGCATACATTTGTATCCAACTTAGAGAAAAAATCTCATGCAAAAACGCAGGCTGAGCTGCCTCACTCGCGTGCAACCAGCCCAGAATGTGTGCAAGACCTGGGAAGATCGTGTGCATGATCTGCCAGTCACGATCTTCTTGACAGATTCGATCTTCTCCCCTTGTGCTGTCTTCTGCCGTTCCTTAGTGCACGCACCTTGGAGTTGTATGTGGCTTGTTTGGGGCCACATCTTCAAACAAAGACTTGCTTCAAGGGAGCACCAAAATATAAGGATGTGTTGGAGTCTGCTTTCAGAGTCTATCCACATGCTAGTTTCTTGTCGTTCCTAATTTCTTGTCTTTCCTAAAAAAATGCTTTGTTTTGTTAAAATTCCTTTTTTTTAATTTTTGCAATAGTTTTAAATTCTTTTTGTGCTCACTGAATCATTGGCGGAGAAATAAAGCGGAGTCAATATAGATGGTACAAGTCTTGATGATTGTGGTTATCGTTAAAATTTATTGGGTTAATGTTTGGTCCTTAACTTATTATCGTGGCTTTCTTTGATTTGCGATGCTTTGGTCATAAGCTGCCATAGCTATTGTTTATACTTTATAGAAATTAGAACTTTAGTAAAACTTATCCTAGTTCTATTTTAATTCAGTTGCTTATAGGAATGAATATGACACAATTATCTGCAAATGCTACCTGCAACTTAATGCTAGTCTATTTACGATATCTAAGAACTATGTTTGATATTTTCATTGAATTGTGTATAGAAAAAAATTATGACATGATAGGCAGCTAATAAAAGTTTTTTGTTAAGTTCAATCTGGTAACAAGTCCTGTTGCAGTATATTTGTCTTGTCGTATGTGTGATGTTATTATGGCCCCCCACCTGCCCACCCAAGATGGCAGTATTATAAAATTCTATAATGCCTACTACAAGATTTTATAATTTTATATTCCCAGTCCTATGAAAGTACGGTAGATTATTGGAAACCAATAATGAATGTAAAATATTTTTTACACACATTTGCTACGTTGTGCTTCTAGAAATTGTTGGATCTTGGAATGTGGCTATTTTTTTAATCAATAACTTTATCTATCCGTGGGGGTGTAATTATACAATTTATTTTTTGGGATTTCATAGCCCATCCACTTCCCACATACGTCCTACAAAAGTTTCTTTAGGAGGTGAATCTTGCTAAGTCAGCCACATATTTTGACATGAATTTAGTACTTGTTTACTAGAATTCAATATATGTGAGGTGCTCGATGCTATGGACGTTTAGGATTAAATGCTTGGATCATGCTAGTAGATGATGTAGGACAAGTACGATCGGGTCGCTATCATATAAAACTAGTGCAGGATGGATAAGGGCCTTGCCAAAATTTGAATAGTTTGTTCTTATTGGTTTTAAAAATGGGTTAATGTGTGACAGGTCCCTGACAATAGATCCATCCTGTGAATAGGACCCGTTAAAGTTTCATTTAGCCTAAGGTCCCTGCATTTCTTGGTAAACTCGAAACTATCCCTCGGTTTCTTCTCCCATCTCTTCTGAGGAGCTTCGGCAACGATGGCGGTGGCTGCAGCAGAGGCAGCGGGGAAAGGGCCCTGCAGCTTCGGCGTGGGTGGCGTTCGGCGAGCAGCAGAGACGGCGGCAACATCAGAGGCAGAGGCGGCGAGCAGCTCCGGAGGCGTCGGCGTTTGGCAAGCAGCTCCGGTGACGGTGGCGTTTAGCGAGCAGCAGATCTCAGGTCTAGGGTTCATCCCATGGCCTGTAGATCTCAGGGCTAGGGTTCGGTTTGGCGGCGGCGTTCGATGGTTCAGTGGCGGCGAGAAGCTTCAGCGACGACGAGCAGTTCGGTGGTCGGCGTTCGGTGGCAAGGTGGTTCACTGGTTCAGTGGCATACCAAAAGAAAATTTGAAATGCTGTAGAGAACAATTTCGTCCACAATATTTCAAAGTCCTTAGGCTTAATCGTTCTTTGTCAGGGACAACTTACTAAGTCCTTAAAAATTTTAGAGCAAATTACAAAAAACTCCTTTGAACTATACATCGTATTTTATATTGGTCCGTCAACTTTTTTTTTAAAAACAATTTGATCCCCAAACTATGCTCTAACTGCATTTAGGCCCTTCCGTTAATTTTTTATCCCGAAAATACCCTTATCAATTTCCAATAAAACTAAAAAATATTTTAAATATGTTTTACTTTTGCTTTCTAGGACAAAGGCATTTTTGGAATAAAAGTTGACTGCTAAATGCATATGGAGCATAGTTTAGGGATCAAATTATTCAAAGAAAAAGTTAAGGGACCAATATGAAATGAGGTGTATAGTTAATGGGAGGTTTTTGAAATTTGCCCAAAATTTTATTTTGTGGATTTTCTGGATGGCAACAAGGAAAATGACTTTTTAAAAATTTGACCAGGATCATTGAGGGCTTCGAAATGACACGAATATTGCTCGAATCTGACTATTGGATCTAAAGTTATAGGCGCAACGTGCTTGTTTATGAAAAAGGGTATGTTTCAAGTATTTGGGTGGATGTTTGGTTCAAGTTTAAGAAGTTTTTAGTTCAATGGGATGTACTAGGTTTTGGGTTTAGGTTATAAGTCAAATCGATTTGGGTTGAATAAGATGCATGTTCCAACAGGTTGAAACCCACTAAATATATGCGATTGGATTAAGTGGACTTGGGGTTTTTAAGCTGATGTGTTTGATGTGTATTATTATAAAAGTGGAAATGCATATCTAAGGGTTTTCTGTGTGATATAAGAGTTTTAGAGGAAAACTAGAGGATTGATGAAATACGGGGAGATCAGAGGTGAGAAGAAAGAGAGCGGTGATGGTGATTTGGTGAGGCTCGAGTGGTTCGGCTAGCAGTGTCTGGGCAATGGTGGGCCACTGATGGTGTGTGGTGATTGGCTTGACCAGGCAGCAACATATTCCGCAAAGAGGGCTTGTAGGTTCAGAAGTATACTCCAGAGACAAGGCTCAATGTGAAGTTACCCATTGATGATGAGCCACATCATGATCCCACACAATATCAACGACTAGTTGGAGGCCTTGTTTATCTGACTATATCTCCTCCAGATATTGTGTATGCATTGTGTACTCTCAATTAATTTGTTATTGCTCCCAGCTCAGTGCACTATGCAAAGCTCATGCATAGTAGTAAAAGCGGCGCTTAGGTAGGTGTCTAGGTGTTTTGCACCTCTAAGTGTCTAGACGACCCCTTAGGTAGGCGGTTGTCCTTAGGCGCGTCTTGGCAGTTTTTTATTTGATTCCATTTGGGGTTTTTCCAAAATTGAGTTATATTTTGCCCAGTATAATAAAAAAATTTAGAGGTTTTTCAAAATTGAGTTAAATTAACTCAAAATTGAGATGCATTAACTCAAATTGAGTTGAATTAACTCAAAATCTTATTATAGATTCATAAGAATTCGGAGTTTTTTCAAAATTGAGTTCCAATCAACTCAAAATTGAGTTGAATTAACTCAAATTCTTATGATGGGTCAATTTTGAGTTTATTTAACTCAATTTTAGTTATAAGAATTTGTGGTTTTTTCAAAATTGAGTTGAATTAACCCAAAATTGAGTAGAATTAACTCAAATTGAGTTGCATTAACTCAAATTGAGCTAAATTAAATCTAAATTTAAATCCTAAACCCTAATATTTTTATTTTTATTTCTTGATTTTTTAGATTTTTATATTCTCTCTCTCTCTCTCTATATATATATATATATATATATATATATATATATATATATATATATATATATATATATATAGGCGTGTTAGGCTGCGGCATGCGGCGTCGCACTGCAGCCGTCTGATGCACCATTGCGGCAACGGTGCATCAGACGGTTGCAGTGCGACACCGCACGCCGCATTTTATCATCTCTCTCTCTCTCTCGATATATATATATATATATATAGGGGTATGCTAAAATGCGGCATGCGGTGCGTGCGGCATCGCACCGCAGCCGTCTGATGCACGCGCTGCGTGCATGCGATGCACGCAGCAGTGCATCAGACGGCTACGGTGCGATGCCGCACGCACCGCATGCCGCATTCTAGCACTTCCCTATATATATATATATATATATATATATATATATATATATATATATATATATATATATATATAGGGGCATGCTATAATGCGGTACGTGCGGCACTGTACCGAAGCCGTCTGATGCAAGTGTTGTGTATCGCATGCACCGCTACGTGCATCAGATGGCTGCGGTACATTGCCGCACTTACCGCATTATAACATGCCCATATATATATATATATATATATATATATATATATATATATATATATATATATATATATGGGAATGCGTAGGTGCGGTCCGCAGCCGTCCGATGCACCGGCCACGTGCATCTGCATCTGATGCACGGAGTGGTGCATCAGACGGCTGCACACCACACGGATCGTAGACTGCACCTATTCATTCCAATATATATATATATATATATATATATATATATATATATATATATATATATATATATATATATGGGTCAGGTTCAATGGACACTGTTTTTGCACTCAATTTTTTACACCGATTTTCAAACCATTAGATAGAGGTTTCAGAATTTCTTGATTTTTTGTGAGCATAATCACCTTACCTTATCTTAAATACCACATCTACAAAAAATCAGCACATTCTAAAGCCTCTAGACTTATTAAATGTGCTCTTCAAATTAATGATTAAAATGGACGGTTGATAAAGCCTTTTAGTTTTGATGTACTTGGAGGCTTTAGAATGTGCTGATTTTTTGTGAACGTGCTATCTAAGTCAAGGTGATTATGCTCACAAAAAATCAAGAAATTCTGAAACCTCTATCTAGTTGATTTGAAAATCGGTGTAAAAATTTAAGTACAAAAACAGTGTCCATTGAACCTGACCCTATATATATATATATATATCGCCTATGCGTTGTTTTGCTTAGACAGGCCAAAACGCCTAGGCACCGCCTTGACTATATTGCTCTCATGTGTGTTCTTCGCTATTTTTGAGGCATCATTACTTGCTTCCTATTCATGTCTGCTACCTCTTTGGTACATCGAGCTTCATTGATGCTGATTTCATTGGAGATCCCATAGATCGTTGCTCAACAACTAGATTCTGTTTTTTTCCTTTGCGACCCTCCGATCTCCTGAAGGCGCAAGAAGCAAGCCATTGTCTTTCGATCTAGCACCGGGGTTGAGAACCATGCTATGACTGACCCATCTGTTGAGATCACTTGGCTACAAGACGTCGACGCCTCTATGCAACCTTGGTCTTGAGTCTACTTCCCCCACTCCATTGTGAGATTGCGACAACCGAAGTGTTATCCACATAGTTAGTTATCCATTATTTATTAAGCGAACAAAGCACATCGAGATAGATTGCCACTTCGTTTGTTATCACTCTCTCTAGCACCATCATGTCTCGGGTGTCTTCTGATGTACAAATTGCGGACCTGTTCACCAGTCCCATTGCAAACTCTTGGTGTCTTATCCATCGTGTGTGTGTGTGTGTGTGTGTGTGTGTGTGTGTGTGTGAGAGAGAGAGAGAGAGAGAGAGAGAGAGAGAGAGAGAGAGAGAGAGAGAGAGAGGATTCCATGTGTGTATATGACATATGTTGCTTTCTGTCTTTTTTGCTCATATAGTGTGGTTACCATGTTGGTGATCATGCTCGCCTCTTTGTATATGTACTCTTAACTGATACCCTTATAGAGTTGATTTCATTTTTGGCTCTAATCATGTTACAGTCTAGTTACCATCCACATCTGACTAATAAAAGCACTAATAAAAGCTCAATTATATAACTTCTAATTTCAATTTGCACAAGAATTATAAAAAATGGCACAGTTTTAAGATATTGAGAAAACACAGCCTGTGTTTGTGTTTTCGCCAGTCTAACTTACGGGTAGTTATCTAGTAATGCAGAAAAACTTGTTCAGTATTTATTTGTTTGTTTTGTTCTTTAGGGATAACATAATCATGTTTCCTTCAGTCATTGTCTTTTTACTGTTAAGTTACTTGTATTTGTTTGATTGCTTTATAAGAAGCTAAAGATGGGCACATTGATTTTCCTTTTCCTTTTTCTTCCTTTTTTTAATCTGTTTGTACATGGAAGCAGAGATGGATGTTGGTAGAAGTGGATGTGGTTTCATGGTCTTTAGTATTTGGATAAGATCGATTGATATCCATTTCAGATTCCCATAGCTTCGGTTCAAGTCTGTTGCCTTCTTTGCATGCTCTGTTGTATTTAACTTGGATCTTTTGCCCCCATATCCAGCATCCATGGGCAGTGTGCGATCATAATGTTTGACGTCACAGCGCGGCTTACGTATAAGAATGTTCCTACATGGCATAGAGATCTATGCCGGTGAGTCTTGGGCGTTGATTTGAATTAGTTTCACTGTTTTCATCTTTCTTATTTATAGAGCATATCTAACTCTAGTACTTGTGGTTGCTATCAGGGTCTGTGAGAATATTCCCATTGTACTCTGCGGCAATAAGGTTGATGTCAAGAACAGGCAGGTGAAAGCTAAGATGGTTACGTTCCACAGGAAGAAGAATCTTCAGTACTATGAGATCTCTGCCAAGAGCAATTACAATTTTGAGAAGCCATTTCTCTACCTGGCTAGGAAACTTGCTGGGTAAGAGAGGGGGGGAGGCGGGGGTCTGATTTCCAATATTTTTTTCTCGGTGAAGTACAATGTTCGGATGCTTAGTACACGAAGACATCTTTCTTTCCTTTTTTGTCTGCAGGGATCCAAATCTCCACTTTGTCGAATCTCCAGCACTTGCCCCTCCTGAAGTTCAAATTGACATCGTGCAGCAACAGCAGTAAGTCAGATAGGGTCGGCATGATAGTGAAACCTTTATTGCATCAACATTTTAATTTGGATGGTTGCATTTAGTGTTGTCAGTCAATGTGAAAGGATAATAATATCATTATAATAGGATATTGACATTTTCTTTCGCAATTTTCCATCTCTCCCTTGTCCCATGCTTATCAAATTCTTGTGTATTTTTTTTTTTTGTTCTTTCAGGTATGAAGCTGAGATAGCTGCTGCTGCTGCGCAACCCCTTCCGGATGACGATGATGAGGTATTTGAGTAGACAGCGAGCTCATTCGGGTTCCTCCAGCCAGAGTAATCAGTGAGTGACTTTTGAGTCTCACTATGTACTTCTCCCGGTGTCTATTTCCTGGCGTGGAAGATGATTGGGTCTTTCATTGGGCGCTAGTATGCGTTGGTGTACTGCATTTGGAGGTTATTTGGTAGTAGTTTTTGTTGAGTGGTCTCCTAGGTAGGAACCATTTGGCAAGGCCTCTCTCTCTAGACATATGCTTGGTGGATATATGTATGCTGGTGTTCCTAAACGATGATGATGATCTGCTGCTTATCTTGACTTTTTCCCGTAAGATTTTTGTATTAAAAGGAGAGTTACAGCTGCTCTTTTATGTATCGCGGGTGCATTTGGTGTGATAACCTGTTGGTGGTCATTTGTAATAGTAGATCTTCATCAGGTGGGCGAACAACTGTCCTGGGCTCATTATAGCAGTTTTATTTTGCTGCTGCTGCTGCGTCTACGTCTTACACTTCAGATTATGTAGTGATGGATGTTGTGGTTCTATCATTCCCCTGATGTTATTAGGCTGGTGGCTGTAGGGTGGAAACTGCCATTCAGCTGGTGGGGTTTTATATGCTGCCCAATTATTAATATCTGACCGAGTTGGTGCAGTTTTTTGTCGATCGATTGGTTGTTTCTGATGAGAGACTTAATCGGGCTATTTGGCAAGTCACAGTTGAAACCGTCCTTTTCTACAAATTGAGGAAGCCATGATGAGGAGGCTGAGCCGAGACATCATCATCAATTAACTAAATAAATCTTGAAGTTGTGCAAGAAGGGAAACTTGACTGGACTGACATTGATCTTCATGTTTGGGGTCTGCAGGGGGGCTGGGCATATTGGATTTCATCCCTCGTATTGCTGCTGACAATAATTCTCTCTGAAGCTGGGATTTAATCCCTCAATTCTCCGCTGTGGGAGAGATTGGAAACCAATGGTTTGGTTAGCCGAGACTACCGATGGCTGTGCGATTTGTGTGGGTGGTGGTGGCAGAGACTTGTTCCCACTCTCAAAAGAACAAATTGATTCCACTTGATTCCAGTTTGCTGGAGTTTGGTCAAACGGGACAACAAATTGATTCCACTTGATTCCAGTTTGCGGGAGTTTGGTCAAACGGGACTGCCTGTAAACTTAACCCAGCACCCAAGCAAAAAGAGGGCCCTCTAGCAGGGATTCGGAGCCCTCATAATTTGACAGCCAATTTTCAAACCAAAGCGTCCAGCGAGGAAGCCATGTTCGGCCCAACAGTTCCAGACCACGTAGGTGGAGAGAGACTGACCGACATACATATCTGTAGGGAGCGATCGACCAGCACGTCTTCAGGAAGGAGGAAGAGGAATCTTGAAATAGTGCCCTAGGTTTTCCTATAACTTTATTAGCTCGAACGGCTACTGTTGGAACAATTGGTCCTTGTAAGATACGGGAGATAAATAGATGTTAGTAGTCAAAACGACGAAGCAACAATGTTACAACAAAAGATGATATGAGATGCCTCTCAAAAAAGAAAAGAAAAATGAGAATATGAGATTAAGAAATAAACTTTTGCAAGATTCTAGTCAATAAGAGATTTGCTTGCAAATGAGTTCGTGACTGACGACGACAATGCTAGCATTGTATGTTTGCATCCTAACTTTGCTCTCAAGATAGCATGGAAAACATCCTTTCCACTATCCTTCCTCTCAACATTCATTCTTTACCAAAACCAAATTCACCTCCTAAATATAAATAATATGATTTACATCCAGCCTCTCTCTCTCTCTCTCTCTCTCTCTTCCCCCCCCCCCCCCCTTTGTAATCAACAATACAGACTGTCATGCAGCTATTATCCCGCAAGATTATTCGTGTTTGTCTGTTCTTTGTTATATAAATTTGGTTAGAAGTGATCAACGTCTTTTGATTCCCAGAGAGCTTTCTCCATTACCTTTTTTTTAATAAAAGTTTCCATTCAAGGCTAGTCCGTTTGTTGAAATCTTTCTATTCATCTCTCATACCAAACCTAGTATGTATGTATGGCTTTCCGTCAAATTGTTTGTTCATTTCTCGCCAATTCTCTACATTTCCTTAATTAAGATTTCCTCAGCTCATAATTCCACCATCACGTAGTTTCCAGTGTGCTATTTTACCATATCTCGAAAACTTCACTACCTTTTTTTTAATACAAATTGCCATTTGATCCCCCAACCAATCCAATCAAATTTTATCGTTTCACTTTCCCTCCTATACAGTAAATCTTTTAAACATTCCGAGATTTTCCTTTTTTAATTCAACCATATCCTTGGGCTACTTCAGTTTGCTACTTCCTTCTTGCTTCTAACATGAACTTCCATAATTTACTGCACTGCATAAAAATTTCATTGCAAATCTTTCCGTACAAAGAACATTCCCTGTAGGAGATACATTATTGGAACCAAAAAACCAACACGAAAAATATCATTAAAAAATATGAACCAAAACCATTTCCTTAGGAGATAAAATCCTGGATGAAGATAATCAACAAATTTTTTTTTTTGAGACAAAGTCGACTTATAAATGAATGATGGGCTAACATTCTAATTAAATGAATATTGCAAAGCATAATTCATGTGTATACCACCATTTCAAACTAAAGAAAAGAAATAGAGAATGAAGATAACTGAGAGAAATTTGTTATCCTTTTAAAGCTTTCATACGTGACAGAAGCTTTAATGAAAATAGTAACCATTTGGATATGCATATAATTACAGAATGATCGCACCTAAAATGGGCTCCTTTGGTTTGATGCTGGTATATGAATTTTGGCTAATATATTTCACGGCCTGACTACTCAAATCACCTTATTCAACCTGTATCACAAGTCAAATATGGCATGAAATCTGTAATAGATTTGGTGAAAAGTTTAATTCCATGAAATAGATTGTATAGCCGAAGCATCATACTCTAACCCAAGCAGATTGAAATGTGAGAAACCAAGGATCAAAATCTCGAAATAAATCGCAAAATATCTCGGTTTTATGAAACCTCGACACGAAATCTCATATGCTATATCGAACGGAATGGGATTCACGAGAATATCGTGATATTTAGCACGATATATTTATCGGCATGAAATATCGTGATTTATCATGCCAAAAGACACCGAATCACATAAATTTCATAAAAATTTCGGAATATTTCAAAAAATTTCAAGATTTTGGCACCGAAATGTTGAGACTAATTGGTTATAAAAGGGGACTGGGGGCCTATTTCTCAGCAGCTTATTTACGTATAATAACATTTAAGTAAATGTCTCTATTTACTTTTAATTTATTAAATGTAAATAAGCAACACCCCCATTTGATTTCAATAAAAATATCAAAAAAAATAAAAAACCAAGTGAATCAAAAAGTATACTTTCAGTTTTATTAGGAGAAAACAGTTTTTTCAGTTTTTCATAAAATTTGTATGTTGAGAAAAGTGATTAAATCAACTCCTTTTTAGCTCAAAAATTTCCACAAGATGTAGAACTACAAGGACATCTAGAAAACCATGGTTTGTCAAAGAAAATTTTGAATGAATAAAAAAATTTCTTTATAAAAACTCTTTTTTCAAGACTTAGTAAAAAAAGTGTTTCGTATTTCAGTATAATTTTTGCATGATTTCAAACTTGCATAACTTTCTTGTTTTTAGTCCATTTTCAAAATCGTTTGAAGCATTATTTTAACAATCAACTAATCTTTATTTTGAAAACATTTTTATCCACAAAAAAGATTAAAAACCATTTGAAAATCATAGATCAAAATATGACCAAACAAGATTGCACAAGACTCACAGACTCAAATACAGAATACGTGTTTTGTGAAGCTTTACACCCCTAGATAGGGTACAAATATTATCTGAGTATTCCAAATTGTGTATATATACTTGGTTTATGACTATCCAAAGATTCACTAAAAAATTCCATTAAAAAATCAATATTTTATCATTTCTATAAAATCACAATATTTCCACACTATCGAAATATTTCCATATCTAGAGTGTCAAAATATTGACCGAAATGGAAATTTCAAAGCTTGTGAGAAACCACCAAAATATCTATGAGGATCCAGTGGATGCTGATTTGTCTAATTCCTCAACAAACTCAGTAGACGCTTGAGCCTCAATACCGACTATATCATTGACAGCAACAATCCAAACATGTACTGCACCTGAAAAGGAAAAACAGGTCCAATAAGGTTCAGTAGTGACAAACATGGAGTATCTCATGGGCAAATAGTAACAGCAGTGGTGTGTTTGGTTCTTAGTAATATCCTTTTTAAGTCGCCTTGAATTTCATAGTACCCAACAGAACAGATAAAGGAACCATTCATGATCATGTGAACTACATATTATAAGCAATGGTTGGCTACAAAGGTAAGAGCTGATACTCAATGTTTCTGTGTTGCAAGAAATAGAAGTAAAAGACATGTCATATGTGGGGAGAATAAAATAAAGTACCACAGCAACAATATCTGCAGACCCAACTGAATGGCTAGTATCATTAAATAACAGCAAGCTACAAGAAGGAAATGAGTACCATCAAAGAAAGATAACCTTGCACTACAAGAAATGATAAGTGAGGTTTCACAACAAAAAACACATAATTATCGAGGGTCATAGACTCACTGATTGGAGTACATTAAATGGAAATTGGGAACTAACAGTTCAAAGTTTCTTTCAAATTAGGACACTTGATCTTTCATGTGCTAATGGAATATATATGGCGATTGAGCGTGCAAGTGGTTTCCATATACACAACTGATTACACAGTAAAAATCCCGAGGCTAGATGATGACGAAGCCCTAGCATGAGTAAGGGGAGTTTCATCTTTTAAATCCATTGGTTGCTGCTACAAATCACTAGCATGAGTAAGGGGAGTTTCAATAAATGAAACAATGTGGAAAATCAACTAATCACTGTGTGCATCGGCAGCCTAAATTTAAGGCCTTCTTTTTCCACATCCATTCCATCTTCCTCTCCCCACCCCCATTCCTACACAGGAAACTTCCAATGGATTCTTTTTCCTCCTACATGCATTGCACTGGCCGAGTATGGCTCCCTATGTGGCATCACCACATCCTTCTTTCACGCAACACAGAGAGAAAGAAGGAACTAAAATTGTGGTTATCCTTGATATTGGATATATACATGAACCTTCAACAATTCAAGCACAATTGCATCAGGGCCAGTTATCTAACTATTTTCATAGATAAATATAATTTACACATAGCTCTCACCTACTCCATGGAAATTTAGATAAGACCTGATCTTTGATTCTTTATGCATAATTCAAGTTCAATTGTAACAAAAAAAATTTAGAACAACACATCATAACATATCCCTCAAGCAAACATATTTGAATTTTGAAGGGAAAAGGGGGGGGGGGGGGGGGGGGGAGGGACTTTTTGATTAAGTCAATATAACAAGTTACAATTTGCAATAAGGACGTGAACATGTCCCATTTCACATCCGGTCCCTGGACAAGGTAAAGAGCAGTCGGATTGAATGTAAAAAGGGTATGGGTGAGATGCAATTATCGTGGTTGTGTGTAAAAGTATTATTCGGTGCATAGTTGGGAACGGTCCAGAGGGACTTAACTCTAACAGCAAACATTAGCCATCTTTCGCAATAGTGATTCCTCTAGCTATCTTGAGCTCCACCCACCATATGATCAAGACTATCACTGAGACGTACCACTCAAAAAAAAAGACCATCACCGAGACCTTCCATAAAAGCCTACTCCAGCTTGTTTGAGCTAGTGAGTTCAACCGTTATGCTTATTCACCAAATTCTAGTGGAAAGTAATTCCAAAAGTATCAAATACCAAGCCTATGAGTTAAATGCCGAACCTTTTATTCAATACCTTTCCTGCGAAGGTGATGCATATTACTATATTCTAGATGTGATGCATGATATCAAACATGAACAAAAAAATGCATGAAGCCAAGTGAAGAACATTTGTTGCCCAGGAACATATCAGACGAAGGATTTAAGATTGTAGTTGCAAAGGTGATATATTTGTTCTATCCTTCTCTCCAGTCACAATTGCTTCTAACAAAAATCCATCACTCCAAAATATAGCTAGAGTCAAAGAAGGATAACAAGCCTACGACAAATGAATTTCATTCTCCTGATCATTCAAAGGACACCACACCATCTTCAGACAATCCAAGTATTACGACGACAACAATGCCAAAGATGGAAACAATATTATACTAGATCTTCAGTAATCGACATGCACAGAAGATGCAATGCAAACTAACCTAGCTGATGCCTTGTGACTCCTAAAGTTGCAGCAATCCAGGCGAAACAACTCTATCATAGCAAGCTCGTTTAGTTATTCTTGCACCAGATGGTCGTGCACTTTTTCAGTACTATTTGAGCATGGGCTCGCCATTGTTCAAGCCACCTCATTATCATGTCATAGAGACTTGACTTCCTTCACCAGTACGCGCGACTGCACCTTCCGACTACCAAGATTGTCACCAGCGTGCCACGTGCCAAGATCTAATACAACACACTTCGTACGCGGACTCGAGATGACTTCCTTGCCAGACGACATCCATTGATGGGTCTCTACTACCAAATGTTGATTTTAGGTTGACGCCATGATGACCCAGTTGATCCTTGTGGGGAGAAATTTCCGAGCCGCCTTGATCGAGAATCCCACCCCACAGCCTTGATTGAATTGGATTGCTTGTAGAGTTAGAGATTAGGAAGTTGAGAAGGAGAGAGATGACACATGGAGTTGTTGTCGAAGTTCGGTCTTACGACCTACGTCTCCGAGCGAGAGGTGCCACCTGATCTTCACTATAATATGAATATAAAGGGTTGAGCGTTCTCTCGACAGGCCGAGAGAAGCTTTTTTACAGTGGGGGTTGCACGGAGCAACAAGAAAAGGAACTAGGAGGAGAGAAGTAAGCTCTTCCACTTGCTCTGGAGCTGGAATCCCTCTTCCTCTGATCGAATGACCAACCCCGTTCCTGGATGCCTTGGGGGTCCTTTTATAGCGTAGGCACGTGCCCGATATGGCAGTGATGACGTGGCGATGATGACGTGGCACTGGTTCTGGGCCTCCTTGCTGGGCCCTTATTGGGCCGTTGTTCGGGCCCAATAAGGGGGAGGGCTTGATCTGCGAGCCTCGTAGAGTGGGCCCATGAACCCGGGCGGGCTTACCCACTTGGGCCGTTGCGCGGGCCCATGCCGCTCTGATCCGGTCCGGTACAATTTTTGCACCCACAATCCTCTACAACTTGCAGCCAGTGTATTAAGAACGTGCCCGAGGCGGGGCGAGGCGGTCCAAAAAAGCCTGGGACAACTCAATTCTGGGCGTTTTGCCTGTGGGGCGTACGCCCCGAACACCCAGGCGCGCCTTTTACGTCTCAATTGTCTGGGTTTATGCCCCACTGGAGTCTGTCTGCATAGTTTTTAAAAAAATTGATTTGATTGCCACTGTGTGATCTCTTATATACGCTTTACTCTCTTATATGATGATTATGATATTTTTGGAAACTAAAGTTGTTTTAAATTGGTTCTATATCATGTATGGAATGATAGAATCTATGGCATATGGATATCGATAGTTTGAATTTTGGTTAGAAACTTAGAATTAGATCTTAAATGAGTTTGAAAGAGAATGACAAGTTCATTTTTATTATCATTTTTGTATATTTATGATTTATTAACCATGTTTGTATGTTTAATTTGCTCATTGTATTTTGTTATTTTTTTAATCTAATTTCACTATTTTTATATAATAATTTATATTTTGTAAATTAAAAATCAAAAATTTGTGGGACTTACAACCTGCCCCACGGCAGGCAAAACACCCCTCCTTATGCCTCCGCCTCTGAAAACACTGCTTGCAGCTATCCTTTAAACTTGAGGATGGGTTCACACATAATAAAAGCTATGGTGCAAAGCGGGATCAGGAGCATGATTATCGGAGCAAGCTATTTTTACATGGATTCCGGAGCATGTCACGTTTTTTATGTTATTTTTCTATTATTATTTTTTTACTAATTTAAGTGGATTTAGGAGTCTTGTTCTAGTAGGAATATTTTAAAAGTCTTAATATAGTTGCATATTAAGTTAGGGAGGTTTTAAGTCTGTTAGAAGTAGTTTTTTGGGTTGATTTAGGAGTCCTAATATGCACATGTAATGAGAGTTACGAATTTCACCTTAGGAGTTCTCATCCTTTAAGGATTGGGAACTTGATATGAGTCAAGTACTCTTGTTATCTCTTTAACGGGCCCCTAGTTCTCCCATATAATTAGTTAAATTGACATTATTAATGAATTGGAGTTTTTTTTTTTTCATCTAGCTTCTTCTTTATGTGATTCAAGAAGCCCTTGGATAGAGGTCAGAGGGTGCGAGGCCCAAGTCATCATAGTTTATCCTTCTTTTTACCTTCATCTTCGTCTTTTTCTTTTTGTTCTGCATCCTTATCTACAGCTGAATGTAAACCTACAATTCATCGCCATCAAGCCTTCATGAAACCCATCGCTAGTGGACCAAAACTTAACACCCTGCTGAAATTCTCAAAACTGAACCTAATCCACCATCAAAACTTATAAAACCATACTCTAATACCATCAAAACATCACCTACTTGAAACCTTATCGTGACTTAAACACTCCTATGCCAAAGCCCTAGTTTTTAACACCGAAATTTCTTCCAATTAAACACAATTTCAATCTGAAACAAAATAGTCCAGAGTTGGAATTTCCCTTTTAAAAACCATAATATGAGCACTAAATTCCATCTAAAACCTATTTAATTCCCTAGCAATATCCTATCACAAATCCCTAACAGGGAACTTCATTTAATAGTTGTATCTGCATCAAATGAATCCTTTAACCAATGAATTTTGTTGTCATACCTCATGCATGGTTTGAGGATTTGTCTGAACCCGAATCGGTTTGGATTTTCGCTGCTCCGTACCGAACCTGCATTATGCACCAGAATCAGGTCTGATTCGTATGTGGGTCACATCAGCATTCTATTAATATATATATATATATATATATATATATATATATATATATATATATATATATATATATATATATATATATATATATTGTTGTTGTTGTTGTTGTTATTATCAGAAGACTTGGATCTGAAACGACCGATCCAAGCCTGAATTGGGCTAATCAGGCCCCAATGTCTGATTTTCTTTTCTGATTTTTTTGTAAGTTTGTCCGGGCCGGCCGAACCAGGATTTGTTTGTTTTTCCCCAGTTCGAATCCAATCCCGAACCTGAATTCTCAAACCTTGACCTTAAGCGAATCAATATTTCCATCCTCATAACTCATAAGCCTTATAATCCAAAGGAAGAATTTTTTAATTTGGGACACCCTCAACCGTCCTGCATCATTCTCCCACCTCATCCATCGCGTGGTGTCGTGGACTGGATCGTGTTCTGTCTCATCTTCCCTCTTCTCAATTTTCGGTTTAGCTTCGTTAGTATACTCATCCGCTCCTGGCCCTTGAGTTAACCTCATCTTTGGGCAGTCTCAAAATTGGTGACCGTGTTGATTACACTTAAAGCATTTGAAGGTGCCCGGAGCTGATCTCAATACTCCTCAACCTTCGTTCATTAATCCATTTATTGGTTTCAGAATTCTGTGGTTAGTGTTGTACTACAGGATGGGGTTTTGACTTTATTAGCAGTGGCCGACCTACTCGTAGATCCCCAAGGAATTCTAATAATGTCTCCTCGTCATGCTGGTCACAGTTGGTTTGTTTCGACTTTCTACATCGAGCGATAATCTGGTGAAGGTCATAGAGTGACACCACCTCCTGGATGGGGAGATCATGTCTGTTCACATACCGACCTACACTTTGCACTTCGTCTTCATAAAGATCCTTGTGGGCTTGGAGTTGGTGGACCTCATCGGTGTTGGTTTTGCTAAACCTATAAGGATCTTTCCTACAAGTTTCTAATGGAACAAGACAAGAGACAATATGGTGGAATTCTCTATTTTTTCTTTAACTTCTCATATTTAAACAACATCTTACATCACTTTATATAGAGGATTACATATGACATGAATAAGAAAATTCTAGTCTAGATACATCAATCTTCAGTTCATATAACTTTAATATAATTATGGCACTTTAATGTATCTTCATTTCCCATGCATAACTTCTTGTATGACACATCAATGTTTCATTTTATTTCTCATGCATAACTCATGCATAATGGCACATCAATGTGTCTTTTCATAACTCAAGAGATGTATTAACTCTTTGGTTTGAATGATAATTTCAACATCCTCCCTCAAACCAAAGAGGTCTTCATTCCAAGCATCGTCCTGAGCTTCTTGAATGTTTCTGTCGGTAATGCCTTTGTAAATATATCTGCAATCTGTTCAGTAGTAGCACAATACTTTAGCTTGATGATCTTTTCCTTCACTTGATCACGTAGAAAATGATAGTGGATGTCGATGTGTTTGCATCTTCCATGCTGCACTGGATTTTTAGCAAGTTCGATAGCCGATTGATTATCCACGTAAATGATAGTGGCTTCTTGTACTTGGTGATCGAACTCCTTCATAAGATTCTTTAACCACATAGCTTCACAAGCTGTAGAAGATGCCGCTATGTATTCTGCTTCACATGTTGATAATGCGACAACACTTTGCTTCTTCGATATCCAAGTGAAAGCAGTTGACCCAAGATAGAAAACATAGCCGCTTGTGCTCTTTCGTTCATCTTGGTCACCTCCCTAGCTAGTCGCTATCAGAATACCTATACAAAGTTGCATCATCTTCATAGCTGTAGAAAAGACCAAGATCTAGGGTACCCTTAATGTACCTAAGGATTCTCTTTGCCGGAAGCCAATGCGATTCCTTCGGTGTCTCCATATACCTGCTTAATAATCCAACACCATACACAATATCCGGCCTTGTGATAGTAAGATACCTTAAGCTTCCGATCAAACTTTTGTATAAAGTTGGATCTACAGATTTTCCTTCTCCTTTCCTTGTTAAACGGAGGCTTGTTTCTACCGGTGTGCTCACCGAATTGCAATTGCTCATCTTGAACTTCTCGAGTAACTCCTTCGCGTACTTCTTTTGTGATATAAAGATTCCTTGACTTTGTTGATGCACCTCGATGCCAAGAAAGAATGACATAAGGCCAGAATCAGTCATCTCGAACTCCTTGAACATCACCTGCTTGAATTCTTTGAACATATGTTCATTGTTGCCTGTGAACAACAAGTCATCAACATAAAGACATGCGATAAGTATGTCACCATCTGCATTCTTCTTGACGTAGACCGCATGCTCATATGGGCATTTAACAAAACCGAAGTTTTGAAAATAGCCATCAATATGAGAATTCCAAGCCCTTGGAGCCTGTTTTAACCCATATAGGGCCTTCTTCAAACGGTACACCTTGTGCTCTTGGCCTTTTATGATGAAGCCTTCGGGCTGATCTATATATACTTCCTCCTCAAGCGTGTCATTTAAGAATGCCGACTTCACATCAAGTTGATGGATCTTCCATCTGTGATGTGCTGCAAGAGACATAATCAATTTTACAGTGTCAATTCGAGCTACGGGAGCAAATACTTCTTCATAGTCAACGCCATATTTTTGCTTGTAGCCTTTTGCGACGAGCCTCGCCTTGAAACGATCGACCTTTCCATGGATCGTACGCTTGATTTTATACACCCATTTGACGCCAATGGTTCTTTGCCCTTTTGGAAGTGAAGTTAACTCCCATGTATTATTCTTCTTGATGGCTTGAATCTCTTCTCTCATTGCGCTTCTCCATGGTTCTTCCTTCACGGCCTCTTGAAAGCTAAGAGGCTCATGATCAGCATAAAGACAGAACAAGTTTGTTTCTTCAGTTTGCTCATAGAGATCTTGTAAGCTCCTCATCTTTAGTGGCGATATAGAAGAGGAAGAGCTACCTGATCCTTGGATCGATGAAGTGCGAGAAGATGAAGTACCCGTTGGAGATCTTCGAATGGGTGATGGTGTGCATGGAGGAGATGAACTTTGTTCCTCCACTCTTTCCGAGCTACCCTCTTCTTCTTCTTCGATGTCGACTTTGTTCTCCTTTCTAGGGTCTTCATCATTCCACTTCCATGCTTCTTCTTCGCAAAAAATAACATCCCTACTCACCACTACTTTATTTGTAAGTGGGTTGTAGAGTTTGTATGCTTTGGAGACTTTGCTATAGCCGATGAAGATGCACTTCTCGCCTCGATCATCTAGCTTCCTTCTTTTTGCTTCTGGTACTTGTGCATATGCGACACACCCAAAGATTCTCAGGTGTGCCACACTTGGTTTATAGCCGCTCCATGCTTCTTCTGGCGTCAGATTCCTCACGCTCTTCGTAGGGCAACGATTGAGCAAGTAAGCGGTACAAACAATCGCTTCTGCCCAAAACTCTTTCGGCAAATTTTTCTCCTTGAGCATGGTCCTTGTCATGTCAAGGATGGTTCGGTTCTTCCTCTCCGCGATTCCATTCTGCTGAGGTGTATAAGCTGTCGTGAATTATTGCTTGATGCCTTCTTGTCTGCAAAAATCTTGAAACATATTCGAGGTGTACTCACCCCCTCTATCAGATCTGAGCATTTTGAGTTTACATCCGCTCTCTACTTCAACAAGAGCTTTGAAGTTTTTAAATATAGTAAAAGCTTCTGATTTTTGCTTGATAACATATACCCATAGCTTTCTACTATAGTCATCTACAAAGGTAATAAAATATCTATTACCTCCATGAGATATCGGCTCGAATGGACCACAAATGTCCGTGTGAACCAGCTGCAAATGTACTGTAGCTCTCCATGATTTTCCACTTTGAAATAGAAGTCGGTGTTGCTTGCCGAGTGTACATGATTCACATACAAATTCTGGCTTCTCTATATTTGGTAAACCACACACCATGCTTGATGTAGAGAGAAGCTTGATCCCATTGAAATTGAGATGTCCAAGCCGAAGATGCCACTTCCAAGATTCGTTTTTCACAACACCTTGAAAGTATTTTTCCATCGTTGTGTTAAGATGCAATGGAAACATCCTATTGTGCGCCATCTGGACCTTTGTGATTAAACTTCCATGAGCGTCTCTTAGAGAAAGAGAGTTATTCTCCATATGTATGGCATAACCCTTTTCTAAGAGTTGCCCAATACTAAGAATATTGCTCTTCATGTTAGGCACATAATACACATTAGAGATAAATTGCAGAGCACCATCTTTTTGGTAAAATTTGATTTTACCTCTGCCTTCAACTGGAACCTTCGATGAGTCACCCAGGCTAACTTGTCCTTGAACATCTTCTGAGAGATCTTCGAAGGGCTCCTTCTTTCCGCACATATGGTTACTCGCTCCAGAGTCAAGATACCACACGTCTTGCTGAACATGTGTCGCTTCTTGTGCAAAGAGGAGAGTGCACTCCTCCTTGTCATTGCTTGATGCTTCAGCGAAGTTAGAGTGCTCACCTTGATTTGCTGATTTGTTATGCCAACAATCCGATGCATAGTGTCCGAATTTGTGGCAAACAAAGCACTCAACATGCTTGGTGCTTCCACGACCACTGGTGGATCTTCCTCTACCGGTTCCTCTTCTAGGAACATATGAACTTCTTTGCTGATTTTGATCTTGGAATTGAGGATTTCCTCTTCCTCGACCTCTTCCGCGGTAATTGTTAAAAGAATTACCTCGGTGTGATCCTCCACGGCCATGCTTGGGCTCACTAAGAGTCAATTTTGACTCTAGTGCTTTCTCAATTGTTATCAAACTTGTGCTCTTCTTCATTCGTTGCTCATGCACTTGGAGAGATCCCATTAACTCCTCCACCATGAGAGTCTCCAAGTTCTTTGATTCTTCAATAGCCACAACCACATGCTCAAACTTGCTTGTGAGTGAGCGTAGAATTTTCTCCACGATGCGAACATCTTCAAGCTTTTCACTGTTTCTCTTTAAATTGTTAGAGATGGTAAGTAAGCGAGAAAAGTAGTCAGAAATAGTTTCACCTTCTTTCATTTGAGCCGCTTCGAACTCGCCTCGAAGAGTTTGTAAGCGAATCTTCTTCACACGTTCAACTCCTTTGAAGAAAATCTTGAGTGTCTCCCATGCTTCTTTGCTTGATGTCGCTTCGGCGATCTTCTCGAATGTTGATTCATCTACTCCTTGATAGAGTAGGAACAACGCCTTCTTGTCTTTCTTCCTTTGATCTTTGATGGAGTTCTTCTGCTCTAGTGTGAAGGCAGTTTCTTGCTCCGTCGTAGGTTCTACATACCCATCGGTGACGATCTCCCATAGGTCTTGTGACCCGAACAAGGCCCGCATCTGAATATGCCAACTCTCATAATTGTCTTTTGTCAACTTGGGAATTTGGGGTTGAACTAAGTTGGAGGCCATGGGATAAAAAAAAAAAGCAAGAACTAACTTGTAGGTGGAAACCTAAGCTCTGATACCACTTATGTTGGTTTTGCTAAACCTATAAGGATCTTTCCTACAAGTTTCTAATGGAACAAGACAAGAGACAATATGGTGGAATTCTCTATTTTTTCTTCAACTTCTCATATTTAAACAACATCTTACATCACTTTATATAGAGGATTACATATGACATGAATAAGAAAATTCTAGTCTAGATACATCCATCTTCAGTTCATATAACTTTAATATAATTATGGCACTTTAATGTATCTTCATTTCCCATGCATAACTTCTTGTATGACACATCAATGTTTCATTTTATTTCTCATGCATAACTCATGCATAATGGCACATCAATGTGTCTTTTCATAACTCAAGAGATGTATTAACTCTTTGGTTTGAATGATAATTTCAACAATCGGGGTAGTTATCTACCGACCTATTACCCTATTTTAGGCATTGGAACTTCTAAATATATGTTTTGTTTGTAACTCGAGTAGAGAAATCCATGTTGCATTTTCGCCCATATGTGTTCCCGTGTGTTTATTTATCCTTCCAAACTCTTGAAGAGTGTATTTACTTCCACCAAACCAGTTCCTGACCCTTGAGCTGTACACTTACATAATTGATCTTTTTGTCAGCGAGAAAACTCTCTCCACTCAGAACTTATTGGTTAGATTGATCTAGTTGAGGAACTCCTCACGGTCCATTCAGCCCTCAAAGTTCCCAACATTTATTTTGATCCCATAATTCCACCACTTATGTGGCATCTCAGTTCGCTCGAGTCGACGCCTTAGTTGTCTCTGAGGAATTCCACCCCCATTAATCGATCCCAGAGTCAATGTCGGGTGCTCTCTAGTCGTCGCTCAAGTTAGGAGGGTCCAAGAACTGGAGACCGGTTATGACCTGAGTGATTTGGTCGAATTGATCTTGAATTTTATCCATGCTTTCTTGTTGATGCATGTAGGTATCTTGCAAAGTGTTGCGCAAATATTCATTTTTTTGGTATGATATGGGAGATTTTCTCTGTATTTTAGATTCCCTAGAAATTTTTTGAGTTCTCTGCTTGGATCTGACTAAGATTGACTCATGCTGAATTTGTCAGCAGAGGTGTTGTCATTCATAGCCAAAGTGATTATTGTTTTTGTTAGTAATGTCAACATTCGAGTGCCTAAAGATGTTTAACTATGCAACACAATGCAACAATAGAAAAGTTAATGCAAGGCAACAAGAATGTGAAGTGTTGGCAAAGGAAAATTATTGGAGCAGAACTTGGCTCTGGTACCAAACTAATGCAGACCAAATTGCTAATTGATGGGTTGGAAAGCTTAAGAGAAATTACTAGTTTTCAACAAGCAATTATTCCCAAAACATATTTGACACTAAAGATTCACAAACATAGCCCTAAACAGAAATGAATGTCCAAGAAGGATTCATAAAAGCCGACCCCAAGTAGACATGGTTTAAAATCTCGGCCGATATCGGTACATACTGGTTTTGAATGAGTCGAGCCTAGTCGAACCTCCGGAACCGAAACTAGGACTGAACCGGCCGGTACCAAACCATACCGGACCGAACCGGCCAAGTTAGGGTATCGGCCGATACAAACCAGTACCGGCCGATTCGGTACTTGTCCGACAACATTAGTGGGGGGGGGGGGGCATTATCATTGATTTAAAAGTGGGAGGGGGAGGATTTGGAGGCTATATAATCCCCCCCAAACCCATACCATTTCACCTCACCTCACCATTCACAAAGTCACCTATATCATCACCACTCCATAACCCACAAACCAGCAAGAAAAGATAGGAGAGAGAAAAAAAAGAGAGGAGACGAAAGAAAGAGAAAAGAAAAAAAAAAGAAGAGAAAAGAGACGAGAGAAAGAAAGAAGAGAGAAGTGACTCAAGAAAGGAAGAAAAAAGAAAGAAGAGCTCGAGGAGTCTAGGTGACACTGATGACCCTCTCTTATGTCTCGACCTATTCACTTTGACGAGGCGACGAGGCAACGAGCGCCACGAGCCGACTCAGCTGAGATGACGAGGTGAAGAGCAGCATGAACACGAGCGGCACGACCTATTCACTTTGACGAGGCGACGTCGCGACGAGCGGCACCGACACGAGCAGCACGAGGCGAGTTAACCGACAGGTAAATTTTTTTTATTTTTATCTCACTTTCTATCTCTGTTTCTCTCCTCTCTTCTCTCTTTAATTCTCTCTTATGTGTTTCTCTCTTTCTCCCCTCTTTTCTTTCTCTCTCATTCTCTTCTTTCTTTCTCTTTCTTTTTCTTCTCTTTCTGAGATAAAAAGACGAGAAAGAGGAGAGAAAGAAAGAAAAGAAGGGAGAAGGAGAAAGTGAGATAAAAAAAAAGAGAAAACGTGAAAGAATGACGCAAGAAAGGAAGAAAGAAGAGAAAACGAGAAGAAAGCGGGAAAGAAAGAAGCAAGAAAGAAGCAAGAAAGAGAGAAGTAAGAAAGCGAGAAAGAAAGAAGCAAGAAAGAGATAAAGAAGCAAGAAAGAGAGCAGAGAGAGAAAGTAAGCTAAATAAAAGGGAGGAAAGAAATAAAGAAAAGAGGAGAGAAAATATAAATAAGGAGAAATAAAGAAAAGTAAAAGCAAGAAAGAAAAGAAAACGAGAAGAAAGCGAGAAAGAAAGAAGCAAGAAAGCGAGAAAGAAGAGAGAGAAAGTGAGCTAAAAAGAAGAGAGGAAAGAAATAAAGAACATAGAAGAGAGAAAATATAAAGAGAGAAGAGAGGGAGCAAGTGAGGAAAAAGAAGAGATAGGAAAGAGAAACAAAGAAGAGAGCAACAGAGAAAGAGAGACGATTCTATTAAGTTAACCATAATAATGATGGCTACATTATAAGGCAGTAAAAGGCAACAAGCAGAAGGTCATATGCAACTACTGCGGCCAGACCATAAATGGAGGTATCACAAGATTGAAGGAGCCATGGATAAAAATACCAGTCACGGACAAATTATCGGACGGTCGAAAAAATGCTACGAACCTAGTGGTACGAGCCGGTATCGGTCTGAACCGGTCCATACCGGTGTGAATTGATTTTTGGTTTCAAAATAATTTTAAAAAATAACTAAAAAATCTACAATAATCTAAAGTACTGGTTTGTGATATTTTTTTTTATTAGTAAACTAGTTATAGGTATGAACCGGTCTTTTTAAGTTATAAAGTCACCGTTTTCACTGTATGATTCTAAATTATGGAATTTGATATAGTTATTAAATTGTATGTGTTAGATTAGCCTAGTATTATGCTTAGGGATTACAAAACACAATTCATGATCATTACACAAATATGAATTGCACAACTAACACGACTACATGAGTCATATTTTACAATTTCACATAATAAACACAAATTTATAGTCCTAAGACTTCTAACATGTTTAGCAAATAAAATGCATATCCATAACTTACAAGAGTAGAAAATTAGATATTTTTACCTACTTAGACTGAATAACTTAGTACCACATGGAACTTCGGGTAGACTGCATTTCATCATCATCATCATTGCCTCGTGGATGACTGGACACGGCAATGTCTGATATTTAAAGAAATCATACACAAATGACTGATATTGAGGCTCTCCGTACGAACTCCCAAGTTGGGAGTTCGTATGGGGAGTCCTAATGCTACAATTATTTGATTTTTTTTCAAAAAAAAATGCAACAAAAAAAAATAAAAATGAAAAAAATCCAAATTTGGATGAACCGATCATGCAAATTTGGAGATGATGCTTATAGATCTATAGATCTAAGGTTTGATGGCATAGATCTGGCCCTATCAACATTTTCACTATAATTATTTAGTTTTTTTCAAAAAAAAAGCAACAAAAGAAAATAAAAATGAAAAAACCCCAAATTTGCATGAACCGATCATGCAAATTTGGAGATGATGCTTATAGATCTATAGATCTAAGCTTTGATGTCATAGATCTAACCCATATCAATATTTTCACCACAATTATTTGGTTTATTTTTTTAAAAAATACAAAAAAGAAAAGAAAATTAAAAAATCCCTAAATTTGCATGAAATGATCATGCAAATTTGGAGATGATGCTTATAGATCTAGTCCATTTCAACATTTTCACCATAATTATTTTTTTTTAAAAAAATGTAATAAAACAAAAGAAAAAAAAAATTATAAAAATATATCTTCAAATATGATTTTGATCTTGCAAATCCGCGTTTTTGGCTTCAAATCTTGCAAATCCAGCTAATATGGAGCTTCACCTCATGTGAGAATGAAGAAAGATGCCCAATAAAATAAAACCGGAATGAAGAAACTACCCAAAACTATGCCTAATACTCGGAACCGGTTCAAACCTGCCGGTTCGAACCGGTATTTAGTCGAACCGACCGATATTTACGCGATTTGATCCTTGCGATCGATATCGACTAAATACTGGTGCGGTTCGGTTCGGTTCCCAATTTAAACCGACCGGTACGGTTCGTACCGGTCGATATTTTGATCCTTGGAAGGAGCATTTGACAAGTAAGAAAAGGCAAGTGATTGGTTGTGAGCATGTTCCAGCAGAGGCTCAATTCCATTAAACTTTTAGAAAAGCAAGTAAATATAAGAGTACTGTTCTTGAGCTTTCTGCTTCTAGAAGACCACCCCTTACCAAAATTCAGTTGGTAAGGGGTAATAAAGAAACAAACCTAGATGATGAAAGTTTTGATAATTCTGATTCTGAAGAGTTGCCGAAGGAGAATAGGGAGATGAGAACGATAATGAGACTTTCTCGTTAGGAAGCTCGTCGTTAAGAAATGAGAGAAAGAAGGGGAGACTAAAGAGGTAGATGATTAATGAGTGGTCTTGGTGGTAGTTTTCGCTTTGTACCTGGTGATATTGGTGGTGCTGGTGGTGGTAGTGGTAGTCTTAGTGCTAAATGAGGTAAAACTAGTACTGGCAGCAGTACATCTGTGTAGTTATCCTTAGACAACATCGAAAGTTTGCTAACATCGTGATGGCACCTTGCCATCTGAGGTGCATTGGAGGTGTGTTAGTACTCACCAATGTTGAGGCTTAATGATTTCCAAGAGCGAGGGTGGATGTTTTTCGCCAAGGTGGAAACCATCATATTTGACTCAAAATATCCACTTGTTTGAGCCATCAGGCTGGCAAGTTTGTAGGCTTAATGGGCCGATTTGGGCTGTGGGTTTGCTTGGAGTCATTTGTAGCTCAGGTTATAAGGGTATTTGAGGTGGGTTTTTCCTTCAAGATTCTTACTTCTATTCTCATCATCATATGAGAGAGAGAGAGAGAGAAGGTCTAGGATTCTTGTTTTTGAAAACCCTAGATGTTGAGGGAGAAGAGTGTGAGTTGCCGATTTAGAAGGAGGAGAAGATAGGAGTCGAGCGTATCTCCATTGCCTTGCAGCAATCCCCCACCAAGGTCCAAGCTTATCCTGTGGATGTAGCCCAACATTTGGGTGAACCAAATAAATCATGTCTCTCATGTGATTGTTATTTTCTCTCTTTGTGCTTTTATTTTTGAGTTATTAATTTAGACCTTGCCCCGCCAAATCCCCAAATTATATTCTTAATTAGACTTTGCTCCTCAAACTTATCACAATTTGACCTTGCGCGATGTACCCTCTCCAGCGTTGCGGTGCACAGTTCCTCCCCGCCTTCTCGAACTCCACGGGGTGACCATCTTCATCCTCCGTGTCATTGTTGCGAAGCAAGAAACCCTAAATGAGGAAACCCTAGCAAGAGTCTTCGTCTCCAAGCCGCCGGGAACCTTCAACGATGAGGAGAAACGAAGAAACGGGGGTCCTTATAAAGACCTAATCCCACGTGAATACGCGGGTCAAGTCCAAGCGCTACGCGTTTCCCGCGGGCGCACTCAAACTTGAGGGGGCATTTGTGGGCACCGAAATTAGCCCACGGGTCGAACTCGACCCGCACACATAAAACAGGCCCGCACACAACGGCCCGCATGCGAAACCCAGCCCGTACACAACGGCCCGCATGCGCTCGCATGCGAAACCTGGCCCGCACACAATGGCCCACATCGAACTCGACCCACACACAACGGCCCGCATGCGAACTTGACCCGCATACAAACTTAGTTCACGCGCCATAGCCCGACTTAACACAAACGGGCCCCACCGGACCAGCAACTCGAACACAAAAAGGGGGCCCACCGACCCCCCCTTCATGGAAAAATTGTGCCCCCTCCCTATGGGGAGGTGTGGCCGGCCAAAAAGGGAAGAAAAGAAAAAGAAAAAGAAAAAAAAAATCTTAACCGCCTCGATGCGCGGGGAGGTGGCGTGGGCGTCTACACAACCGTAGATCCACGACGATCCCTTGATCCGACGGACAAGATGACGTCGTGTCGCCATGCGATCCGAAAGTGCAAAGATGACAACTCAATCTTCAAAGATCAAGTCACATCTTGCCCGTAACCACCCCAACCAAAAAGGAAGGGATCAAGGTTGTTCCCCCCAAATAAGGGAACAATATCTTGATGGTTATGGGGGGAGATATTGGATGAAATAAAAATATTTCAGCCATATCTCTCCCAACCTCCCCCCTTTGCCTATAAATAGAAGGGGTTGGGGAAGGCATCAAAAGTCGAAGGCTGAAGACGAAAGGGCTCTGCAAGAGAAGCTCCAACGCTTGAAGACTGAAGGCTTCACGAGGCACGGCAAGCACGTCCTACGGGAATACTTGGCCCTTCAAGTCCTTATCAACGTGAAGACCTTGCACTCGAAGATCAAAGCTTTGACTCCTGGCACGAAGAAGAAAGCCCGGAGAAGAAGACCCGGAGTAGTCGTTACCTCGACTTCTCCAACGATCTTCATCAACTCCGAAGAAGCCATAAGCAAAGGCCGAAGAAGAAGATCGAAGCCGACAACACCCGTCGTCTTCAACAAAGGTGTCGATTCCTTGCACGAAGAACTTGGAGAAGAAGGCCTGAAGCCGGTGCTACCCCCGCCGTCTTCATCAACAAAGCCGACACTACAACCGTCGTATAGAGATCGGTGCTACCCCCACCGTCTTCATCAAGCAAAAGTCGATCCTACAACCGTCGCACGGAGATCGGTGCTACCCCCACTGTCTTTATCAATAAAAGTTGGCGCTACAACCGTCGCACAGAGACCGGTGCTATCGCCGCCATCTTCATCAACAAAAGCCAACACTACAACCATCGCACGGAGATCGGTGCTACCCTCGCCATCTTTAAAAGAAACCTTCGAATCCGCTCACGCCAAAGAAGCTCGGAGAAGAAGAAAAGCCAAGTCGATGCCACAACCATCGAGGAAGCCGGAAGAATAAAGAAGCCCTGAAGAAGTAGCCATCGCCGTTCGAGAAGAAGATCGAGTCAAAGCTAAAGCCAAAGCCAACGCAAGAAGCCAAAGCAAACGCACCGGTAAAGCCCGCGCCAAAGCAACACACGTGCCAAAGCCAAGCAACTACGACGGTCAAGAGCAAAGCACCGCACGTTCTAGCCGATACGACGCGAAGTCCAGAAGAACTAAGGCATCGCAAGCCTCTACCCCCCTACGTTCGAGCGCAAGCGCAAAAGCAAAGCAAAAGCCAGAGCCACGCCAAAGCAACACCGAAGTCAAAAGCCAAAGCCAAAGCTGACGCCAAAAGCACGATCGACGTCGCGAACCGAAGACCGAGGAACGAAGCCCCAAAACCTTCCTAGCTGAGAAAGCACGAAGCACGAAAGGGACAAAATCAACGGTCGATATTCCTTAGCCTCTCAAGAAACCCTCACCCTGTAAAGACCTCTGTCCTGGGCAACCCCTTCAGAGCTCTTGCACGAATACCACATGGAGACGCGGATCAAAGGGACCCTCTAGAGGATCTCTCCCAGAATCTCCTGATCAAATATTCACCGCACCCGGACTCGCCATCCCCGAGCCCCTGGGTCCCGACATCTGTAATCTTCGTGTGCTCGCAATAAAGACGACCCAGATCTTTTTCTGTGCATACAGACATCAAATCCCGAACTAATAACTAGATGATCGTTCGATCAGGACCTTCGACTCAACTCGATTGACTGGTCGAGCGGAGTCTTCGGGTCGGCATGGAGATCATCCCCCACATAGGTCCGAAGACCGGGGATGGTGTGCTTTAGATATAAAAATTTTCATCGAAACCCTGCATATGCGTGTATGAATCTAGCATGGCACCTATCTGACCCCCTAATGCCAATCTAGCACAAAGAACAATCTAGCATGCATGCATGTTCTATTTACACTAGATCTATATGATAGAGATCATACCTCCGTGCAGATTCTTTCATCGCGATAAATTTCTTCTTTGTCGATGGAGACAGCCTCGGATCTACTTGATATACCTCAGTAGAACGGCCATAACTTTTTGCTCAAAAATCTGATTGAGCAAAAATTTGGACTGAGATAGAGAACTTCGAGATGCAACTTTTTCAAGTGGTTTCAGATTGTTTGGAGTTATATAGCTCCCGAAGTTGTAGAAACATTGCTGATATTCTGTGCAAAATCTGAACAGTAAAAGATTGCGAGAAGTGCCTTCTAGTTCACCCGTTCTCGTATGATGTATGACATCTCATCGATAGATCTCTAAGTACCTCCATATTACGAGCCTTGTCCTTCTATGAAACACCACACAAGGAAAACAAGTCACCATCCAATGGCACAAGCGAGGGAGAGAAACGAGAGAGGAGAGGAGAAGAAAGAAGAAAGGGGTGGTTAGGGTTTCCCCCAATTGCATGGCCTGCCTCTCAATCTCCCCTTACTCTAATATAGGGCTGCCCTATCCTCTGAATAAATCTACTAATGGATATGGTTTGACCTATTCAAACATCTCCCTTTATCTTTTCTTTATTTCTATCTCTTCCTTGGTTTTGAAAATGATCAAAACTAGCCCATTTTCTATCCCTTATGACCGACCCCTTTATTAAAGTCAACAACCTCCTATAAACAAGGGGACCGTCCTTAACCTGTCTCCCAACACCTAGGGCCGGCCCCTTTAGTGCCTAGTGGTACATGGTTTGACCAAAACGCCCCTATGTCACTAGTTGGCCATCCCTCATATATGAGACTTTACAAGGCACACATAAGTAAAGTGCACTAGTGATTTTACTATTCTCTGAGTTGCTCATAGGGTGGCCCTAGTAAAGTCAACTAGTCAACTCACAACATGTCCTGGTGCATCGCACCCATATCGCAGAGTCCACTTATGGTAAGGGATCACTATATGCGTCTCTGTACTAACCTAGGATTTTCTCTTAGTGCACACACATAGTTACGCATCTACCGTGCACTAGTGCGAAGTACTAATAGAGCGTAGGTTTGGACTTCTCACTTCCTTTAACTGCATCCTATGTTTCAAGGAGATAGTACAAGGACCGTACATAATAAGGATAGAGTGGAACCTTCAGGGACCAGGGTTCATGGCTTCCAACTTGGACTCGATCGATATACTACTCGAGTGTACCATCGATCCTATGAGTCTGAGTTAACCTGTGTAGCCACCCAGAGGGCGACGTAGGCTGCACTCCAATTCCCCCAGACTTACTATGTTCTCTCGCATACCCCTACTCTCCGCTTAGTATAGTAAACCCGTTGTCCCTCCACTTGGTGCCATAATGCAACTCAAGTAGTGGAGAATACTGTCAGACTCGAGTGTACATATGACTCGGTTCCTTCCAGGTTAACCATATATGTCGTACCTCCTATTACTCTCCCGAGTAACCAGATCTGGTTAGCAGTCCAACTGATAATCACCTGTCCAGGGTTTAATACAACGTAAGTCAAACCAAGGAACGCACCTCCCGTTAGGGTTGTGGATGGCCTGCAGGAGTGGCATGCTGATGCGACGCCAGCCGGGTAACCCAGTACACTGCGGTTTTAGGTCACGTAATTGGACCCTTACACATTGGTGCACCAAAACACCACATAACTGGTTAGTCCACCAAACATGGTTCCTCAAGATTTATGACCGTTTTACCCTAAGCAGAAACACAGATTAGTGTACTGATGTCTGCTCATCGATCTGTGCACCGTGTTGGTTTTATTCGGCAATAGACACTGTGCCTGGTAATGACCGTAGTGGAGATACCCATGCTTTGTCACTCCAATAGCTTATCATGATAGGGCAACCAATCCTAATCAAAGTTGTGAACGTATTTAGGTTACATGGGACTAGTCCATTGAGTCTCCCACTCAATTAGATTACCATGTAGCCATGGCTCTCTGTTTTGTAATCAGAACACATACTAAGGTACTTACCAAGATGCAATCCTAAGCTATCAATCATATACAACTAAACTAATAGTTTTTACGAGTTGTAGACCTAACTAATTCCAATACAATATCACTAACAACCCCCCTCAAACTCAAGGTGGGTCATGCATCATTAGTTGCTAAGTATAAATTAGAAACGTGGAGCTAGATATGACTTCGTGAAGACGTCAGCACATTCTGCTCTCAGGAGGAAACGAAAGGGAGAGAGATGGTCCCGGTCTGATACTCCTAGCGAGAGTAGTAGCAATCGAGCTCGATATGCTTCTTCCTGTCATGAAAAATTGGGTTGCTGACGATCTGTATGGCACTTCAATTATCGCAGTGAATAGCGATAGACCCAGAGATCTCAACTCCTAGATCTTCAAGTAGACATCGCATGTAACATTCACCTTAAACACACAACAAATTATCCACTTTGCTCATGCTTGCACGAGAACTTCCTAGGGAATTATCCATCTACGTAATACTCTCGCCCGAGCATGCTTAACTATAGAGTTCTTATAAAATCAGTAACGACGTATGGTTTTAAAATGCGTCTTCTATGTTTGGGAAGGAAAATTATATAAGTAGCTTATGATCTCCTTCTCTGCCGGCGATGTGGGGCTAACTCGTGACCTTGTACACCTCACCTCACCACCTCACCTTATCCATCTTGGCATCACAGCCTTAGGAGTCTTGGTTTTTGGTTATTAGATCTTGGTCGTCATAATCCACCCCCCTTAAGGTCTACACGCCCATGTATAGGGTTAGACTCCCCATCGCGAGGAGAAGAGAAGGGAGAGAAAAAGGAAGTAGAGAAAAAGGAGAATAGGGAGAGGGAGCTAGAAGGTCCGTGTGCGCCCAAGGGTAGTGAGCTCCCGAGTGTAGCGTAGTTTGAATGATAATCCTTGCACTACAAGAAATAGGGTCTTTACCGACGGACATTATTTTCACCGTCGGTAATAATACACTTTTTACCGACGGTTACTATAATATCCGTCGGTATTATAACTTCAATTTTTTAAATTTTTTTTGCACATTTATTACCGACGGTCAAATAGTATTCGTCGGTACAATTATTTATACCGACGGTACATATATATACCGTCGGTAATATACTTTATCCCGATGGCTACATAAAGACCGTCGGTAAAATGTCACGACGAAACTCAGGGTAAAAACCAAGCCTCTGGAAAAAAATGGAACCCTGAGTTTCGTCGGAGATTTTTACCGACGGACTTTATATGTCCGTCGGTATAACTAATTATACCGACGGACATTTTATGGCCGTCGGTACCATACCGACGGTAATTAAATATCCGTCGGTAAAATTGTCCCGACAAAACTCAGGGTAAAAACCGAGCCTCTGGAAAAAAATGGAACCCTGAGTTTCGTCGGCGGTTTTTACCGACGGACGTTATATTTCCGTCGGTATAAATAATTATACCGACGGAAATTATATGGTCGTCGGTACGATACCGACGGTAATTAAATGTCCGTCGGTAAAATTGTCCCGACGAAACTCAGGGTAAAAACCGAGCCTTTGGAAAAAAATGGAACCCTGAGTTTCGTCGGCGGTTTTTACCGACGGACGTTATACTACCGTCGGTATAAAGTAATTATACCGACGGAACTTATAGTTCCGTCGGTAAAAACCCCTTACTTATCCACCGCGGCCTGCACCCTTTTCTTTTTGTGTTTCGACAGCCCCGCGATCCCTCTCTCAATCTCTCTCTCTCTCTCACCGACCCGACCCGCCGGCGACCCCGTCCCCCTCCGGCAGCCCCGCGATCCCCTCCAGCCACCCATCCCCCTCCCAGCCACCCATCCCCCTCCCGACCTCCGCCCCTCCCCGGCCTCCCGGCCCTCTCTCTCTCTCTCCCCGGCCTCCTCCCCCCCTCCCCGGCCTCCCTAGCCTTCCCTCTCTCTCTCTCTCTCTCTCTCTCTCTCTCTCTCTCTCTCTCTCTCTCTCTCTCTACTTCCTCCCCTCACCTCTCTCTCTCTCTCTCGATCTAAACCCCCCCTCCGGCCGGCCACCCATCCCCTCCCTTGCACCTCTGGCCACCCCTCCCCTTTCTCGCGCCACCGACTGCGACACCAGTGCTCCTCCTCCTTCTCGAGGACTGCCGACCATCGCTGGTGAGCTCCTCCTCCTCCTCCCTTTCCCCCTTAGGTTAATTTGTGGTAATATATTGTGGTAATTTTTATTTAGGTAAAATCACAGGAATTAAATATATTGTGGTATTGTTGTAAATCACAGGAATATATTACCACAATATATTACCACAACATATTACAACAATACCACAAAATTACCACAATATATTACAACAATACAAAATTACCACAATATATTGTGGTAATATATTGTGGTAATATATTGTGGTAATTTATTTAGGTAATATATTATGGTAATTTTTATTTAGGTAATATATTGTGGTAATTTTTATCTTGTGGTAATATATTGTGATTTACAACAATACCACAATTTGTGGTAATATATTTGTGGTAATATATTGTGGTTAATTCCTCATTTGGTAATTTTTACACTGTTTTATAACTCGCCGAGTCGACTCGAAACTCGGCCGAGTCGACTCGACTCGGCTGAGTTTCGATCCGACTCGGTCCAAAACTCGAGTTTCGATCCGACTCGGCTGAGTTTCGATCCGACTCGAGTTTTATCGGGTTTTAGCCGAGTTGTCGTGTCTACTCGACTCATTAAGGTTTCGAGTCGAGTCGAGTTTTCGTGTTTTAAAACATTGATTTTTATCCTATCAAAACTGAATTGAATGGGGGAATGGGGGGCAAAATGTAGTTTTTAGACTAGGGTGAGCGTCGGTTTTGTCGGTCGGTTTTGGTGTGGGTTTTGTCGGTTATATTTTTTTTCGGTTTACGAAAAATCAAAACCAAAACCGAAATCGAAACCGAAATGGTCGGTTTTTGTCGGTTCGGTATGATATGAGGTATGCTAAAGCCATAAATCTACTCGAGCGACAGAGAGAACCGTCATACCCCAAGTGTTTACTTGATGAGGCTCCCTGACTTGTTGACTTACTGTCGCATAACTTTGGTGCTATGCCTAGCATTCGAACTATCAGCAGTTCAAATGCTGGCCAGCAACCCTAGGTTTACTATGTGACTAGTCTACTCATCATAATACACTCATCCATTAGGGATATGGATGGCCTGTAGAAGTTTTGGTTCGGTGTTCCATACCCGGGAACCGAAACTGAAATTGTGCGGAGTCTTATAACATTGTTTGAAATTATATGTCAGGTGTTGTATAGCCAGATAGATGAAGATGTCTTCGATCGATAAGAGTTGGATGCGTAATTCGAATCGCATGAGCCAAGAGTACAGAGAAGGAGTCAGGAAATTTCTGGATTTTGCATTTGAGCGTCTTGCACCTCTTGATGGAAAAATTGTGTGTCCCTGTATAGACTGCAGAAGGGTGATTAGGAAGGTTCGAGAGGAATGTGAGGTTGATCTGGTAATGCGTGGCATTGACATTAGCTATACCCGTTGGTTCTCGCACGGTGAGGAGCTAGATGCAGTCCCCATGGCAGCTCACGGTGAAACTTCAAACACAGTGATCGCTGATGATAATATTAATACAGACGATGACGATGACATGCAGGGTATGATACATGATTTGCAAGGTGGAATAGGCACGGAAACACCATCAGGTGATCAGCCCAATATCGAAGCGGACAAGTTCTACAGATTGCTTAAAGATGCTGAACAACCTCTATACCCGGGGTGTGAGAAGTTTTCAAAACTCTCTTTCACTGTAAAGCTTCTTCATTTGAAGTGCCTCAATGGTTGGAGTAATAAGTCATTTAATATGTTGGTAGAGTTGCTGAAAAAGGCTTTTCCTATGGGTGAGACAGTACCGAAATCATTCTACGAGGCGAAGAAGACAATTAAAGATCTCGGTCTGGGTTATGAGAAAATTGATGCATGCGTGAACGATTTTATGTTGTACCGGAAAGAGTACGAACATGCGCGGTCATGCCACATATGCAGAGCAACGAGATATAAAGAGACGGATGCCGAGTCTAGTACCAGTCGAAGGAAGAAAAATGTATCTGCAAAGGTTCTCCTATACTTCCCGCTCAGGGACAGGCTTCAGAGGTTGTTTATGTCATCAAAGACTGCTGAGCACATGAGGTGGCATGCACGAGAACGTACAGATGACGGGATTATGAGACATCCGGCCGACTCTCTGACGTGGAAAGATTTTGATCATACCTATCCTGAATTCGCATGTGAAGTTCGCAACGTCAGGTTAGGGCTTGCTAGCGATGGCTTCAATCCCTTTGGGAATATGAGTGTGTCGTACAGCATTTGGCCAGTTGTCCTAGTTCCATACAATTTGCCTCCCTGGATGTGCTTAAAAAAGCCATACACAATGCTCTCCTTGCTCATTCTCGGACCCAGGTCGCCCGGTAATGATATTGACGTTTACTTGCAGCCGTTGATTGAAGAGTTGAACGAGTTATGGGAAGTTGGGGCCGATACGTATGATGCCTCGTTGCGCCAGAATTTTCGGATGCATGCGGCACTTCTATGGACCATCAACGATTTTCCTGCATATGCCAACTTATCCGGGTGGAGTACTAAAGGAAAATTAGTGTGCCCTACATGCAATAAGGAGACAGATTCATTACGGTTGAAGAATGGAGGCAAGTTCTGTTATATGGGCCATCGAAGATTTCTTGTTGACGGCCATAAGTGGAGGCAGAACAAAAGAGCTTTCAACGGCAAGAAGGAACTTGCAAAGGCCCCGGAGCAGCTTTTGGGGGTAGAAGTCTTGTGCGAATTGGATCAGCTTAATGCCGTGGCACTTGGAAAAGGTAAAAAGAAGAGAACGCATGAAGATTCTTTGCGTGAGCATAACTGGAAGAAGAAGAGTATTTTCTTTAAACTACCGTACTGGAGCAGCCTACTCTTGCGGCATAACTTGGATGTCATGCATATCGAGAAAAATGTGTGTGACAATATTATAGGAACACTGCTGAATCTCGACGGTAAGACGAAGGATAATCTTAAATCTCGTCTCGATCTTAAGGAGTTGGGCATCCGAAAATCACTTCATCCCCAAGAGATTGGGGATAAGTATGTGTTGCCAGTTGCATGCTACACCATGAGCTCACAGCAAAAGGCAGCCTTATGTGTATTCCTACGGTCTGTGAAAACGCCAAACGGTTATTCTTCGAATATCGCACGATGCGTGCAAGAGAACGGCCGGAAGTTATCTGGATTAAAGAGCCACGATTGTCATGTTCTTATGCAGCGATTGTTATCTCTTGCTATACGTGGGAATTTAATCGAACAGGTGTTCGGTCCGTTAATTGAGCTCAGCACTTTTTTCAGACAGTTGTACTCGAAGGTACTTAGAGTGGACCAACTTGAACAGATGGAGAGGGATATTGCGCTCATATTGTGCAAGTTAGAGATGATATTTCCACCTTCCTTCTTTGATGTCATGGTACATTTGACCGTTCACTTGGCAAATGAGGTCAAACTCGGCGACCCAGTTCATTACCGGTGGATGTATTTTATCGAGAGGTAATCGTCTCGTCTCATTCGCACAATGTATTTGATCGTTCTTGATATATTCATCCAAATATTTTTTTCTCAAATTAGGTACTTGCGAACATTGAAATCATATGTTCGTAATAAAAGTCGTCCGGAGGGATTAATTGCTGAAGGATACCTAGCAGAAGAATATCTAACATTCTGCTCAAGATACCTACATGGTATAGACACGCGATTCAATCAACTTGAGCGGAACTATGACGGTGGTCCAATAGACTTCGATGGGGGTCTGTCTATATTTGCCGAAATGGGTAGACCTGTAGGAGGAGGCAAAACCCGTCGATTGTCTGTAGATGAGATTCAACAGGCACATATGTATGTGTTGCGCCAATGTGATGAAGTGTGGTCATTCATTGAGTAAGCATTTTACGATCATTTACTCATTCTTTCAGTCCATTCATTAAGTATATGTGCTAATTATAATCTAATTCATAACCGGTAAAACAGGAAGCATAAAGCCATCATTAATAATCGGGGTACTCGAAATGCTCCCTAAATTCATGATCGTGAATTCTCATCGTGGTTCGAGAAACACGCAAGTATTCACATCATTACTGAATTTCATTGACATCCATTACCGAACAAAAATTATGTGTTCATATCATGAATGTCATGTGGTTATTATAGGCACAGGAGCTACACGACAACCACGATCCGTTGATGAATAAGGATCTCTGGCGCTTATCTTGTAGACCTTTGCAAGACGCAATATCGTACGATGGTTATATCGTGAACGGTTATAGATTTTGGACGAAAGATAGTGAAAAATCACAAAGAACCCAAAATAATGGGGTTGTCGTCAACGGTGAGCAAGAAGAATTAGAAAATATCGACTTCTACGGTGTCCTCAACGAGATTCTCGAGATTAAATTCCTTGGCCAAAATCGGATCGTATTATTCAAATGCGATTGGTATGATGTTAATAATCGCGGGACTGGTTATAATGTCGACAAATACGGTTTTATCAGCATCAACATTGGCAAGAGATTGAATACCCAATATGAAGATTCATTCATTCTTGCCTCTCAAGCGTAACAGATATTTTATGCACCGGATAATACCTCTCCAGGTTGGCAAATTATAGTCAGGTCACCATCCAGAGATTTTTATGACATGGGAGACAAGGATGCGGGGGTCGTCGATGATGATTTGGATGCATACCAGAATGATGAGATAATCATTGTCGACGCAGTGCACGACGAAAATGAAGATGTCGACAATATAAACTGGACAGCAAATGCAGATCAAATAATAGAAGAGGGAAGCGATGAGAGTGACAGAGATGAGACAGAAAATGACTAGACCGTATATAAATCAAATTGTTTCATATTTAAATCAAATTGTTTCATATATAAATCATATTGTTTCATATGTATATCATATTGTTTCATATGTAAATCATACCGTTTCACCGATTCATATGTAAATCATACCGTTTCATATGTAAATCATACCGTTTCACCGATTTACGATCCGATCGATTCACCGATTTAGAGTCTAAGAGTTGGAAAATCATAAGTTAGCGTGTTTCGGATATGAAATAGGTTTGGATTCGATCCGATCATCATCGGATCGGCATCCGATAATTCCAACTTGGAATTATTCCGTATTTCGGACTTGCGAGCGGGTTCTAATTGGATATTTGACCAATTTACGATCCGATTCACCGATTTAGAGTCTAAGTGTTGGAAAATCATAAGTTAGCGTGTTTCGGATATGAAATAGGTTTGGATTCGATCCGATCGTCATCGGATTGGCATCCGATAATTCGAAGTTGGAATTATTCCGTATTTCGGACTTGCGAGCGAGTTCTAATTGGATATTTGACCAATTTACGCTCCGATTCACCGATTTAGAGTCTAAGTGTTGGAAAATCATAAGTTAGCGTGTTTCGGATATGAAATAGATTTGGATTCGATCCGATCGTCATCGGATCGGCATCCGATAATTCCAACTTGGAATTATTCCGTATTTCGAACTTGCGAGCGGGTTCTAATTGGATATTTGACCAATTTACGATCCGATTCACCGATTTAGAGTCTAAGTGTTGGAAAATCATAAGTTAGCGTGTTTCGGAATGAAATAGGTTTGGATTCAATCCGATCGTCATCGGATCGGCATTCGATAATTCGAAGTTGGAATTATTCCGTATTTCGGACTTGCGAGCGAGTTCTAATTGGATATTTGACCAATTTACGCTCCGATTCACCGATTTAGAGTCTAAGTGTTGGAAAATCATAAGTTAGCATGTTTCGGATATGAAATAGGTTTGGATTCGATCCGATCGTCATCGGATCGGCATCCGATAATTCCAACTTGGAATTATTCCGTATTTCGGACTTGCGAGTGGGTTCTAATTGGATATTTGACCAATTTACGATCTGATTCACCGATTTAGAGTCTAAGTGTTGGAAAATCATAAGTTAGCGTGTTTCGGATATGAAATAGGTTTGGATTCGATCCGATCGTAATCGGATCGGCATCCGATAATTCGAAGTTGGAATTATTCCGTATTTCGAACTTGCGAGCGAGTTTTAATTGGATATTTGACCAATTTACGCTCCGATTCACCGATTTAGAGTCTAAGTGTTGGAAAATCATAAGTTAGCGTGTTTCAGATATGAAATAGGTTTGGATTCGATCCGATCGTCATCGGATCGGCATCCGATAATTCGAACTTGGAATTATATTCCGTATTTCGGACTTGCGAGCGGGTTCTAATTGGATATTTGACCAATTTACGATCCGATTCACCGATTTAGAGTCTAACTGTTTCATATTGTTTTATATTGTTTCATATTGCGAGCGGGTTCATATTGTTTCATATTGTTTCATATGTAAATCATACAGTTTCATATGTAAATCAAACTGTTTCATATTGTTTCATATGTAAATCTTACTGTTTCATATGTAAATTAAATTATTTCAGATGGCATCACGGTCATATGTTCGTAGAGGCAGAGGCAGGGGTGGGGTAGCTCGGAGCGCTCCGCCTGCCACCCCAGGGTCCGAGGCTGAGCCGTCCGGATCTGGTAGTGCTGTTCCTCTCTCCACACCAGCTCCTGCTGTGGTCGCAGCCTCCGGAGCTTCGAGCAGTGCTCAGCACTCGGCTACAGCGTCTACGCCCACAGGTAATGTTTAGATCTAAAGTTTTATACATGTTGTAAATACTTCTTCAGTACTGATGTATTTTTTATTTGCAGGGTCGACCAGGCACGTAGGCGACCGGGGCGTGACGACGGCCCAGCGCTTGTCGGCCTTACGCGAGCCGCTGTCCCTACAGTGGAGCGGTAGGACCTTTGTGGGCGAGCACGCTTCTGACGCCGCCACGTGGGTCGACATGATAGTACGGGAGGAGAGGAATGCCCCGATTGTGGGGTTAAGGGGGTGGAAGAACATTGATGCATCCTATAAGGAGAGGATGTATCAACAGTTTTTGGTACGTTAGTTTCATTAAAGCATTTTAGAATAATATCGTACTTCTTTATAATTTGATTTGATAAAATGACTTGTTTCTAAATTGATTTTACAAGAGAAATTTAAATGGGAGAACATGGAAACCGACACCCATCGGGAGGACTTGTGGAAGACGATGGGTGAGCGGTACAGGGATTACCGTCACGAGCTCTACCAGCTCTACGGTTACTTGGTCGGCCAGCCGGCTGAGGAGGTACAGGCTGCGGCCGGGACGAGAGACGCGCCACCGCTACACATTCTACAGTTTTTGGTCGCTCACTGGGCCACCCCTAGCTTTCAGGTATAATTATAATTTTGTTGATTCGTACTTGTTTTAATGTTATACTAAAAATTTGTATTGATGTTTCAAAATTTAATCGATTGACACAGGCAAAATCTGCTATAGGCAAGCAGAATAGAAGTGCCTCGACGACACCTGCTCCAGTGAAGAGGAGGACCTCCATGCCCCAGCTTGCCCAGCAGCTGGTAAATGATACAAACATTGTTATTATTTAAAGCTCTATACATGTTATATTAACTCATCTATTTATTTTATATGTCCAACAGACACAGTCCTTGGGCCACGAGCCTAATAGGATTGACCTTTTTGAGGCCTCTAGGAGGCGGCGTATCGATGGGGCATTTCTGGACGACAGGGTTGCCTCGCAAGTGGTAAGTAATTAAATTACTGTTAATATATTCTTATACATATGCCATAAAATATCATTGAATATCATTGGTTGTTTTTATATAGGAGAGGATGCGACTTCTGGTGACCCCGTCGGGCGAGGCCGGCTCCTCCTCCAGCTCAGTATCTGTCGACTCAGCGATGGATACTGTGCTGAGACCTGCCACGCACGGCCGTGTCCTCTGTACGGGCTTTGGAGTCACGCCCTCCTCCTACTTTGGACGAGAGGGTATGCGCTCGAGGGCACGGGACACCCAGACCGGTGCTATCACTCAGCTGCAGTCTGTGCTAGACGCGGAGCGAGAGCAGAGGCAGGCCCTCGAGCAGAGGATTGAGGCGGAGCGAGAGCAGAGGCAGGCCCTCGAGCAGAGGGTTGAGGCGGAGAAGAAGGCCCTCGATGAGGAAAGAGAAGCTCGCAGGGAACTGGAGCGTAAATTTTATGAATTCATAAACCGGTCTAGCGGTGGCTCATCCTCATGATCAGGTACTTACTAATCTTTATAATATTAGAAAAAAATATGAATCTTACTAATTTGAGTTTAGATCATATTATCACACTTATGATTTTCTAACACTTCGACTCTAAATCGGTAAATCGGATCGTAAATGGTCTTTCTCTCTCTCTCATGGTAATGATGTAGCCTCTGTTTTTCTTTTAAATGATAGAATTTTGTTTTTTAATCATGCTAGGAGTGTGCCTCGTTGGAAGAGGGATATCTCCCTCATCTGATGCCGATCCGATGACGATCCGATCGAATCCAAACCTAGCTATTTCATATCCGAAACACGCTAAGTTATGATTTTCCAACACTTAGACTCTAAATCGGTGAATCGGATTGTAAATTGGTCAAATATCCAATTAGAACCCGCTCGTAAGTCCGAAATACAGAATAATTCCAAGTTCGAATTATCGGATACCGATCCGATGATGATCGAATCGAATCCAAACCTAGCTATTTCATATCCGAAACACGCTAAGTTATGATTTTCCAATACTTAGACTCTAAATCGGTGAATCGGAACGTAAATTGGTCAAATATCCAATTAGAACCTGCTCGCAAGTCCGAAATACGAAATAATTCCAAGTTCGAATTATCGGATTCCGATCCGATGACGATCGGATCGAATCCAAACCTATTTCATATCCGAAACACGCTAACTTATGATTTTCCAACACTTAGACTCTAAATCGGTGAATCGGATCGTAAATTGGTCAAATATCCAATTAGAACCCGCTCGCAAGTCCGAAATACGGAATAATTCCAACTTCGAATTATCGGATGCCGATCCGATGACGATCGGATCGAATCCAAACCTATTTCATATCCTAAAACACGCTAAGTTATGATTTTCCAACACTTAGACTCTAAATCGGTGAATCGGAACGTAAATTGGTCAAATATCCAATTAGAACCCGCTCGCAAGTCCGAAATACGGAATAATTCCAAGTTCGAATTATCGGATGCCGATCCGATGATGATCGGATCGAATCCAAACCTATTTCATATCCGAAACACGCTAAGTTATGATTTTCCAACACTTAGACTCTAAATCGGTGAATCGGAGCGTAAAATGGTCAAATATCCAATTAGAACTCGCTCGCAAGTCTGAAATACGGAATAATTCCAACTTCGAATTATCGGATGCCGATCCGATGACGATCGGATCGAATCCAAACCTATTTCATATCCGAAACAAGCTAAGTTATGATTTTCCAACACTTAGACTCTAAATCGGTGAATCGGAGCGTAAATTGGTCAAATATCCAATTAGAACCCGCTCGCAAGTCCGAAATACGGAATAATTCCAACTTCGAATTATCGAATGCCGATCCGATGACGATCCGATCGAATCCAAACCTAGCTATTTCATATCCGAAATACGCTAAGTTATAATTTTCCAACACTTAGACTCTAAATCGGTGAATCGGATCGTAAATTGGTCAAATATCCAATTAGAACCCGCTCGCAAGTCCGAAATATGGAATAATTCCAAGTTCGAATTATCGGATGCTGATCCGATGACGATCGGATCGAATCCAAACCTATTTCATATCCGAAACACGCTAAGTTATGATTTTCCAACACTTAGACTCTAAATCGGTGAATCGGAACGTAAATTGGTCAAATATCCAATTAGAACCCGCTCGCAAGTCCGAAATACGGAATAATTCCAAGTTCGAATTATCGGATGCCGATCCGATGACGATCGGATCGAATCCAAACCTATTTCATATCCGAAACACGCTAAGTTATGATTTTCCAACACTTAGACTCTAAATCGGTGAATCGGAGCGTAAATTGGTCAAATATCCAATTAGAACTCGCTCGCAAGTCCGAAATACGGAATAATTCCAACTTCGAATTATCGGATGCCGATCCGATGACGATCGGATCAAATCCAAACCTATTTCATATCCGAAACATGCTAAGTTATGATTTTCCAACACTTAGACTCTAAATCGGTGAATCGGAGCGTAAATTGGTCGAATATCCAATTAGAACCCGCTCGCAAGTCCGAAATACGGAATAATTCCAACTTCGAATTATCGGATGCCGATCCGATGACGATCGGATCGAATCCAAACCTATTTCATATCCGAAACACGCTAAGTTATGATTTTCTAACACTTAGACTCTAAATCAGTGAATCGGAGCGTAAATTGGTCAAATATCCAATTAGAACTCGCTCGCAAGTCCAAAATACGGAATAATTCCAACTTCGAATTATCGGATGCCGATCCGATGACGATCGGATCGAATCCAAACCTATTTCATATCCGAAACACGCTAAGTTATGATTTTCCAACACTTAGACTCTAAATCGGTGAATCGGATCGTAAATTGGTCAAATATCCAATTAGAACCCGCTCGCAAGTCCGAAATACGAAATAATTCCAAGTTCGAATTATCGGATGCCGATCCGATGACGATCGGATCGAATCCAAACCTAGCTATTTCATATCCGAAACACGCTAAGTTATGATTTTCCAACACTTAGACTCTAAATCGGTGAATCGGAACGTAAATTGGTCAAATATCCAATTAGAATCCGCTCGCAAGTCCGAAATACGGAATAATTCCAAGTTTGAATTATCGGATGCCGATCCGATGACGATCGGATCGAATCCAAACCTATTTCATATCCGAAACACGCTAACTTATGATTTTCAACCACTTAGACTCTAAATCGGTGAATCGGATCGTAAATTGGTCAAATATCCAATTAGAACCCGCTCGCAAGTCCGAAATACGGAATAATTCCAAGTTCGAATTATCGGATGCCGATCTGATGACGATCGGATCGAATCCAAACCTATTTCATATCCGAAACACGCTAAGTTATGATTTTCCAACACTTAGACTCTAAATCGGTGAATCGGAACGTAAATTGGTCAAATATCCAATTAGAACCCGCTCGCAAGTCCGAAATACGGAATAATTCCAAGTTCGAATTATCGGATGCCGATCCGATGACGATCGGATCGAATCCAAAGCTATTTCATATCCGAAACACGCTAAGTTGTGATTTTCCAACACTTAGACTCTAAATCGGTGAATCGGAGCTTAAATTGGTCAAATATCCAATTAGAACTCGCTCGCAAGTCCGAAATACGGAATAATTCCAACTTCGAATTATCGGATGCTGATCCGATGAGGATCGGATCGAATCCAAACCTATTTCATATCCGAAACACGCTAAGTTATGATTTTCCAACACTTAGACTCTAAATCGGTGAATCGGAGCGTAAATTGGTCAAATATCCAATTAGAACCCTCTCGCAAGTCCGAAATACGGAATAATTCCAACTTTGAATTATCGGATGCCGATCCGATGATGATCGGATCGAATCCAAACCTATTTCATATCCGAAACCCGCTAAGTTATGCTTTTCCAACACTTAGACTCTAAATCGGTGAATCGGAGCGTAAATTGGTCAAATATCCAATTAGAACTCGCTCGCAAGTCCAAAATACGGAATAATTACAACTTCGAATTATCGGATGCCGATCCGATGACGATCCGATCGAATCCAAACCTAGCTATTTCATATCCGAAACACGCTAAGTTATGATTTTCCAACACTTAGACTCTAAATCGGTGAATCGGATCATAAATTGGTCAAATATCCAATTAGAACCCGCTCGCAAGTCCGAAATACGGAATAATTCCAAGTTCGAATTATCGGATGCCGATCCGATGACGATCGGATCGAATCCAAACCTATTTCATATCCGAAACACGCTAAGTTATGATTTTCCAACACTTTGACTCTAAATCGGTGAATCGGAGCGTAAATTGGTCAAATATCCAATTAGAACTCGCTCGCAAGTCCGAAATACGGAATAATTCCAACTTCGAATTATCGGATGCCGATCCGATGACGATCGGATCAAATCCAAACCTATTTCATATCCGAAACACGCTAAGTTATGATTTTCCAACACTTAGACTCTAAATCGGTGAATCGGAGCGTAAATTGGTCAAATATCCAATTAGAACTCGTTCGCAAGTCCAAAATACGGAATAATTCCAAGTTCGAATTATCGGATGCCGATCCGATGACGATCCGATCGAATCCAAACCTAGCTATTTCATATCCGAAACACGCTAACTTATGATTTTCCAACACTTAGACTCTAAATCGGTGAATCGAATCGTAAATTGGTCAAATATCCAATTAGAACCCGCTCGCAAGTCCGAAATACGGAATAATTCCAATTTCGAATTATCGGATGCCGATCCGATGACGATCGGATCGAATCCAAACTTATTTCATATCCGAAACATGCTAAGTTATGATTTTCCAACACTTAGACTCTAAATCGGTGAATCGGAGCATAAATTGGTCAAATATCCAATTAGAACCCGCTCGGAAGTCCGAAATACGGAATAATTCTAACTTCGAATTATCGGATGCCGATCCGATCGAATCCAAACCTATTTCAAAACCGAAACACGCTAACTTATCATTTTTTAACGCTTAGACTCAGTTATAGATATAAACCATTTTTTTAACAAATACATATTAATTACAAGAGCAGGGCGGCGTCAGGGGATCGATGAGAGAGCGTTGGTGGTGGGCGGGCGTGGTTGAGATAGGGCGGCGTCAGGGGATCGATGAGAGCACCAGCGTTGGTGGTGGGCGGGGGTGGTTGAAATAGGGCGGCGTCAGGGGATCGATGAGAGCACCAGCGTTGGTGGCGGGCGGGGGTGGTTGAGATAGGGCATGTATCATCTCTCAGTTCTGAATTGTGTAAATATTATTTTCTAATATGTGGTTATTTTTTGTTCTTGTCTATAATTGTCGGCCGGGTACTGTGGTAATATTTGATAATTTGTTGTAATTTTTTATCAATTTAGGTAATATTTTAAAATTTACGGTAATATTTTATAAATTGTGGTAATATTTGATAAATTGTGGTAATATATTGTGGTATTGTTGTAAATCACAGGAATTAAATAACATTATTTAGGTAAATTTATTAAAAAAAAACATACTTATTACCGACGGAAATTAATTATTCCGTCGGTAATAATGTTTTTATTTTTTTTAAATTATAAACAATTTGCCGACGGCATATAATATCCGTCGGTAATATATATATTATTACCGACGGGCAATATATATATTCGTCGGTAATATATATAGTATTACCGACAGTATAGACCATAACCGTCGGTAAAATGCTTATATATTACCGACGGATTCTTAAGTTTCGTCGGTAATAATATATTATATTAATTTTTAATTGATTAAATATTACCGACGGCTTTAATATTACCGTCGGTATTAATTATTATTACCGACGGTAATATTTGGTCCGTCGTATTGTTTTCCCCGACGCCTTTTTTCCCGACAGCCAGCGACGGAAATATCTTCCGTCGCTATAGAACATTACCGACGGAATGTTAATATTACCGACGGATATTGTCCGTCGGTAATAACTGTTTTTTTTGTAGTGATTGGTAGGGACAAGTTTAGGACAAATTTAGTTAGCCCAGTCCTGAAATTTATTCCAAAAAAAGTAAGTTGGGTCAGAGTTGCTCCACAGTGAGAGTCGAGAAACCCCACTTGGTCACTTGGGTGCAATATGATACTTTATTTGTGCACACTTCTTTTCCCTTTTAGTATACAGAAGGATAGAGTATATTTCCCTCTGATTTCTCTCTTAGTGCTATAGTAAGTCATCGGGACCATAAAAATCGTGTGCTCACTTCTTATGTTTTCTCCGGCCTTTTCTTCTCTCTTTCTGTTTTCTGTTTCACTCACTTTAGAAATTTCTCTCATGAAGCGAAATGGGACGCCTCATGAGGGAATTCTTTCCACAACCTAAAATATAGGATAATGAGTTCTCTCATGAAGTGATATGGGTCGCCTCATGAGGGAATCGTTTGTTAGAATCAAGTAAATAATAAGTGGATACTGTAGAGTAGAGTACTTAACTTAGATTTGTAGTACATTCTGGTTGTAGTTTGTTACAATTCCTTCACAGTACTTCTCTTGCAATTACTCGTTCTTTTATTGTTAGTTTTTATAGAAGTAAAGTTATTATAAATATATTGTTGTATATAGTTACTTCTACTTGTTTTTTTCTTAGGACCACTAAGTAATCGTACGTACTCATGGGGAGTTGTTTGTTGTTTTTCTCTCCCCCAAGTTTTCATCTATAGGTGGAGCGTTAGGAACACGACCACAGTTCTAGTTCTAATAGGAGTAGTAGCTAGCGTGATGCAGGAGTTAGCGAGGGTAGGAGTGATAACTGTAATTTCCTTTTTGTCTTTTATTTTTGTAAAGTTCTTTAATTCTTGATAATGTACTTGGACTTGAGACATTGGTTATTATGTTTAGTGGACTCGGTTATTGGTTTATTGTTAACCTCTGTTGCTTCTATTTATCTTTCTATAGATCAAGCTTGAGTTTTGGACTCTCTCTCCTTAGTCCGAAATTTCAGGCTAACTCCTGAGGTTGTGATGCCAAGATAGATAAGGTGAGGTAAGGTGTACAAGACCACAAGTTAGTCCCACATGGCCTGGAGAGAAGGAGATCCTGATTGAGCTACTAATATAATTATCTCACCCAAACATATAAAACGTGTTTTAAAACCGTGTGCCGCTATGGATTTCGTAAGAACTTCGTAGTTAAGCATGCTCGGATGAGAGTAGTACTAGTATGGGTAACCCCCTGGGAAGTTCTCATACAAGCACAAGAAAAGCAGATAATATCTTTTATATTTGGGATGGATGTTACAAAATGGTATCCGAGCCAAATTCTTCTCGCAATTGAGGGGTCCTATACATGGATGTGTAGCCCTTAAGGGGGGTGGATTGTGATAACCAAGCGTAGGGCTGACAATTTCGAACCCGACACGGCAGACCCGACACGAAGTTAACTGGTCTGGGTCAGGGCTAAATGGGTTCAGGTCGTAAACAGGTCGACACATTAGAACCGTTTAATAAATGGGTCGGGTCCAGGTTTAGGATCTAGACACGGTAGAATCGGGAAGACCCGTTTAAAATTCACCAGGTCATGTTGGGTCGGGTCGGGTCGAGTCTACCCACAATCCAATACTATAATATATAGTATCAGCAGGTCTATCGAGTAATGTCGGGTTAAGTTGGATCGGGGATCGGGTCAACTGAATAAACCCGTGTGATAAACGGGTCTTATCGGTTCTACCCGTTTATAAACGGGTCGGGTATAGATTTAGAATCTAGACATGATTAGTTAAACGGGTCGGGTTCGGGTCTAGGGGTTTTGGACACGACACGAACCCGACCCGACACGACCCATTGCCAACCCCAACCAAGAGCCAAGACTTCTGAGGCTGTGATGCCAAGATGGATGAGGTAAGGTGAGATGAACACGGCCACGAGTTAGTTCCACAAGGCCTGAAAAGAAGGAGATCCTGAGCTACTTATATAATTTTTCCTCCCAAACATAGAAGATGCGTTTTAAAACCGTGCGCCGCTATGGATTTCTTAAGAACTCCATAGTTAAGCATGCTCGATCAAGAGTAATACTAGGATGGGTGACCCTCTTGGAAAGTTCCCATGCAAGTACGGGCAAAGCAGATAATATCTTGTGTATTTGGGATGAATGTTACATCGTAAGTAAACTATCTCTTTGGTGGTAAAAGCCATGGCTCGAAACTCCTCCTTGGTATTAGAGGAGACAATGCTCTGCTTCTTGTTGCGTTATGAGATGAAAGAGTCTCCAAGAAACAAGTAGTAGCCAGTAGTCGATCGATGAGTAGTCAGATCCCTGCCCCAATTAACATCCTAGTAGGCATGTAGGACTAGATATGAAGTCGAGGATAGAAAGAGTGACTGAGTGTTGGTTCCTCTGAGATAACAAAGAATCTGATGGAGAGCAATGCAGTGAGCAGAGTAAGGGACGTCGAGGAACTGGCTGAAGATACTGACTGCGTGAGCAATGTCGAGCCGGGTGATGCAAAGGTAGACCAACTGACTAACGATCTGCCGGTACAGAGTAGGGTCTAGGAAAGGCTCACTGTCTATGGGATGAAACTTCATGTGAAGCTTATGTGGAGTAGCAGCAGAGCGATCATCGGAAAAAGCAGCTTGACTAAGAATGTCAACGGTGTATTTCTACTGGGAGAGCAGAATCCCTTGCTCTCTATGAGCGATCTTAAGCCCGAGAAAGTAGTGAAGAGGATCTAAATCCTTCATCTGGAACCGGTGTCGGAGATATTGCTGAAGAGAGCTTATGGCAGCAGAGTCATCACCTGGGATGATCATGTCATCAACATACAATAGGAGTATCGCCCGACCCTGAGAAGAGAATTGCATAAACAATGAGTGGTCCTGTGAACTCTCAACGAAGCCGACCTCAGTGAGGGCATGCCAAAAGTACTCAAACCAAACACGAGAAGCCTGCTTAAGCATTAGATGGCTCGGCAAAGATGGCAAACATGTTGAGGAAGAGTGTACTGAATGGGCAGCGGCTGCATGTAGACGACTTTTGAAAGGTCACCGTGAAGAAAGGTATTCTTCATGTCCATCTGAAGAAGAGGCCAGTGATGAACTGTGGCAACCGCCAAGAGGGCACGAACTGTGGTCATCTAAGCGATGAGCAAGAAGGTCTCATAGTCTATCCCGTATTTCTTAGTGAAACCACGGGCCACCAACCGAGCTTTATGCCACTCAATGGATCCATCAGGTTGTTGCTTGACCTTGTAGACCTAGCGACAACTGACAGGCTCAACATTTGCAGAAAGGGGAACGATGTCCCAAGTCTAAGTCTGCTCAAATTAAAACCTGGAATTCCTTGTCTATGGCCTACTGCCATTAAGGGAACTTGTCGGCCTTCCGATATGACCGAGGTTTTTGGTCAGAGTGGAGGGCAATAAGAAAAGCAGTAAACTGTAGCGAGTAGGAGATGACGGTGGTAAGACCAAAATAATCAGATGGCCCAAATCTAAAGTTAAAGTGATTAGGTGGGCGATGCTCATACTGAGGGTAGCGAGATGATGAGCAAGGATCCATGACCAGTGGAGACTGGCTGGGCGAAACAGATAGAGTACCAGAGGTGTCAGGTATACTAGGAGTACTAGAGGAACTAATTGCTGATGAAGAAGAGGAGGGTATGAAAGAGGAGAGGTGTCTGTGTAAGAGGTCATAGAAGTGTCTCTAGAAATATGGGGAGAGGCAAAGGACGAAAGAGGTGGTGGAAGAAGCTCAAGAGTCAGAGACAGGGTAGGAGGAGTCTCGAGAAAGGTGAGGTCACGAGTTGTAATCGAGTAGAAAGGGGCATCCTTGACAAAGGAGACGTGCCAAGACATGCGAAGGCGACGAGTCAAGGGGACATAGCAATGATACCTCTTATGCTCGGAATTGATCTTCAAAAGGACATACTTAACTAACATTTCGAACAGTTTTTTATGCTCGTGGGGTGAAAAGAAGACAAAGCATGTGCACCCAAAAGAACGAAGCATACTGTTGCCAGGAGGAGAGGAGAAAAGACACTCATCAGGGGACACACCACCCGGAAGGACAGATGAAGGGGCGATATTGATGAGGTTGACCGAGGTTAAGAAAGTCTCAGCCTAAAAGGTGCGAGAAACGGAAGCAGAGAGAAGAAGAGCATGCGTTGTCTCAAGGATATGACGGTGTTTCCTCTTTGCTACTTCGTTTTGCTAGTGAATCTGAGGCATAAGTATTGGAAAAGGGTCACATAGAACTGAAGAAGAGTTTGCATAGCAGTATAGAGGTACTCGAGGGTACAATTAGACTAAAAGGTCTTGATACGATAACCGAACTGTGTGTGGAATATCGAGGCAATGATCTGATAAACTTGGGGAACCTCAAAGAGATGCTGGAGGAGGTAAATCTAAGTGTACCGACTGAAGTTATCGACAAAAGAGATTTAGTAGTGATAACCACACATCGAAGGAAGAGGCGTTGATCCCCAGATATTGGAGTGCACGTACCGAGTCAAATGGAGCACAACTCTGAGAAACACTCAAGGAAAAAGAAAAGGTGGTAGCTTTGATAAGCTTGCAACCAATGCAGGTAGATAAAGAGGAGAAAGGGCCTTGACCTAGAGCTCCAGTCAGGAATAATTTTCTAAGTCGAGGTTTAGAAAAATGGCCGAGTCGTTTGTAACAATGGTTAGCATCAGGGAGAGGCAGTTCCATAGAAACCAGGAGGAGGGGAGGTGGAGGAAGGTGGAGGTATTCCAGGTGGTACAATCCATTTACTCTACGATCGGCTCCAAACATCCATCCGGTACATGGATCCTATGCAGCACGGGAGGAGGAAGTGAATGTCACAACACAACCAGAGTCGCAAAGGCTGCTAATGAAGATAAACTGCATGCAAAGCTGAGAGACATGTAGCACAGAGGGTAAGAAAAGCGGCCGCTGGGCTCCATGGTCGTGGTGATTGATCCACACTACGAGATGGTTAGAGAAGAACCATCGGCAGTGCGTATCGCAGGGATGTCCATGCGGTGCAGGGTGACATGTTGTAAGTAGTGAAGCTAGCATCGGGTGTCATGTGGTGCGAGGCCCCGGAGAGGATCCCTGTGAGAGGGATGGTGGTAGCGCCAGGAGGAAACACAGTGGAGCAGGTCACACCGGAAGACGAGGCATAGGGGCAGGTCCTCGAACTCCCTCAGAGCGGAGGGGTGGAGGGATCTTACGAGCGGCCATGGTGAGCAGGCGATGCGGCGACCTGTAAGGTGCCTGAGGCGGTAGGGGGTGCGGCTCGAGGCTCCAAAGCGGAGCGCGAAGTAGCAAATACCGCAAAAGCCCACCGGGGATTGGGTATGTGGTGCGGCTCAAGGCTCCAAAGCCGAGCTCGAATCATACGCGGATCCTTTAAGATCTTCCAGGGTTCAAAGATCTAGTGGAGATCCTCCAAGATCCTTCAAGATCTGCAGGAGTTTGAAGATCTGGTGGAGATCCTTGCGTCAGTCGGAGAAGAGACCGGATTGGCATGGGTTCGATGTCGCTCGATGCAGATCCATGGAGATTTGTCAATGCAGCAGATTGATGGCAGATCCGGCGGGAAGATCTGTTCCAAGATTAGAGATCGCAGGCCGGCCAGTGACGTCAGAGAAGAAGGCATGTGACGGATCTTTAGATCAGAGGTGAGGCTGTCGAAGAAGCGAAGCTCAGTGATCAGGTGAGGAGAGGAGCTCGTCAGAAGAGTTGGATCTGCCGCAGGAGCTCGCCGAAGGAGATGTGACGTTGCGATGTCGGAGAAGAGATCAACGTCGCTGCAGATTGACCTCAGATCTAGATCTCATCGATCGGAAGGGAGCTCGAAGTGGCATCGGAGGGAAGCTTGGCCGGGGTCGGACGGGATCCGATCTGACGGAGGCTGTGTCGGAGGGATGAACCCGTTCTGACACCATGTTACACAGCATTCCTAGCATAGATCGAGGTAGAGAGAGCTAGATAGGGAGGCTAGGGTTTTGGGGATCAGGATTAGTCTTTTCATTAGGCCAATGGGCCTAGCCCATTTATAAGCATGGCATGTACATGATCGAGTTCCTATTCTACAATGTACAATACCACTAACAAAGACGTTTAAATTTATTAAAGTACCGCCTAACACACACACACACACACACATAAAAAAGCAAACTCATAGAAGTGGGAAATTAAGTGTTACACTTAATAACTTTATGCCTACATATACCAAAACTAATTAAGCTTGCAGGTGGCCGAGGCAACGATATGATCTTTATTAGGGTATAGGGATCGAGCTAGCTAGAGAGGATCGGATCTATCCATCCATCCATCCATCATGAACGTCTATCTGCGAGAGCTCAGCAGCTTCACGTCGTCAATGACCGGCCCGCAGAGTACCCCGTCGACCCTGGTGTGGTAGTAAGAGCTGAAGAACAAGATCCGCGTGCGCTCGCTGACGGCCGTGAACCGGAGCATCCCCCGCTTGAAACCGCCGCTCCCCGCTGAGCTGTAGGGGATCATGGCGATGCCCTGCGCGGCGTGGGCCTCCACCACCATCTGCCCCTCGCAACCGTCGCCCGCATCCCCCACGGAGAAGGTGAGCGTGTAGAGCTTCCCCGGGATGGTGCGGGCCACCTGTGAGAGGGCGCTCTCCATGCCTGCCAGCAGCTCCACCGCGCGCCTCCCCTGCGGCACCGAGAAGATATCGGACCCCACGTACCTGACGGCCTTGAGGGACTCCACCATCCATCCGGGGAGCGGCGAGTGGTCGTCCTCGATATTGGGCGGGATGAGGACGCCGCACGAGCTTCTCGGGAACACGTATGGCCCTTCCTCAAAGTCCCCATTCTTCAATACATTCTCTGTACGTACGTTGTTAGTTAATATATTAACTGGACCATCGATCGATCGAGATGCAGCGCTAGCAGTGCATGCATGATTAATTTCTAATTACCTCGATAGATCGATAACAAATTAAACATCGACCAACGCGCGGGGACTTACGGTTTGTGAGCCTGGGCGGGTAGAGGGCGGTGATGGCCACGGCGTCGACGAGGGGCCCGCAGGCGGAGTCCTCCTCGGTGCCGCAGTTGTGGATGACGACGTCGACGGCGTCGAACTCGGCCCGGAAGGCCCACGCGTAGGTGTCCCATCCGTGGCTGCTGTAGAGGGTCTGGATGGGGAGGACGCCGGAGTCGGGGGTGACGGAGACGTTGAGGCGCTCATCTTGGGCGCAGGTTCGGGCGGCACTGAAGGTGAGGGAGTAGTGCATGCCCTTGGTGACCGACACCCGTTGCTTGATGGAGGCGTCGTTGCCGAGGCGGACGGCGAAGTGTCCCTCGGGGACCACCAGCAGCATGTCGCGCTGCTTATGGCCGGCCTCGATGAACTCGACCAAGCCAGAGAGGTCCCATCCGGGGATGGCGTGGGGGTCGATCACCACGGTTCCATTCAGCTGGTTGGGCTTGGGCCCCTTCTCGAAGTTCCCATTGGGCAAGAGTCCTGTTGTTTGGTGTTAGCAGCCAACAGGATACGATCCACCGCCCGTCCCCGTACGTCCATTATGGTCCCATGCATGCATGTAGCGCCCCTAGTTAGTGGTCGGTCAGCCAGCAGCCAAGAGAAAGATAAAGAAGACGGACAGTATGCGCGAGGCTGGCTAGCTAGCTAGCTAGCTGTATTTAAAATATTAAAAAATGACCCGGAATACGTACGGGAATACCGTGCAGACCCAAGGGTGCATGGGCGTGGGGCTCACTGCACGGGATTCCCGTATACGGGGGGCTCCCTGCAGGCATTGTCCATTATTTACGGTGAGGACTGCAGCCCTAATCAGGCAGGCCGAGTCCCCAGATCAAACGGGCATGCACCTCGTTAGGTGCAGAATGAGAGAGAGAGAGAGAGAGCGCGCGCCGGTGCACTTAACGGAGCTGTTGAAATAGACAACAAAAAAAGAAAGAAGAAAAAAAGATTTACCACCCCTATAATCAGGTGTAGCTCGAAAATCTTACCGTCCTTGAAGGCTACGGCCACCTGTGTGACGACGAACAATAATAGAAGCAGTCTCGCAGCGAAGTCCAACATTTTGGTGTTTGAGAGAGATCGAGTGAGTAGGACTGGTTATCTTTGTGTGTGTGTGTGTGTGTGTGTGAGAGAGAGAGAGAGAGAGAGAGAGAGAGAGAGAGAGAGAGAGAGAGAGAGAGAGAGGAGGAGCGGTTATCTTTGTGTGTGTGAGAGAGAGAGACAGAGAGAAAGAGAGAGAGAGGATTACGGAGCTAGGACAGGTTGTCTGGGTATATAAGGATGATGGACATCGGAAGTGCCCTCACTTATTTCTGTTAATCTCGATATTGCCACTTGGAGGTGAGGTTTGTTCACGTGTCCCTAACCCTGGTTTGAATGAGAGTTTAGTTTTCTTTTCGGGGAAATCGGTGTTGCGTCCAAAAAAAACAGAATTAGCTATTATTACATCTATTCCCACTTTAAGTTCATATTTACGATAAGTCCACCGATAGAATTAATTATTATATAAAACTTAATCCATTATCTATAGTTTTGCTTACAAAATGATCAAATCTTAGCCATTTTAGATAATATGTTTTTTTAAAATGGCATAAATATCTAAGATATCCTCCAGTATTAAATAAAGATAGATGATATATGACACGTTTTTTTTTTACAGAAATTGTGATACAGTTGCTATAGTGATTTTATTGTAGCTACTACAGTGATTTTACTGTAGCTGCAACAGTGATTTCGTTGTAGTTGTTACAATAAAATCACTGTAGCCACCCATGATTTCATCGTAGATATTATAGTGATTTTACTGTAGCTGCTAGAGTGAAATCTCTGCAGTTGCTACAGTAAAATCACTATAGCAAAGTACTCAATTTTATACAAATAATACTCAGTTAAATTGAGTATTATTTTGTATATTTGAGTACCATGCATGGATTGCTACAATGATTTCATTATAGCTGCTACAGTGAATTCACTGTGCCGGCTAAAAAGGCTTCCTTTTAGCGGTGTCAATGGGTCGTGTCGTGTCGGGTTCGTGTCATGTCTAGTTTCGGGTTGTGTCCAAAACCCCTAGACCCGGACCCGACCCGTTTAACTAATCGTGTCTAGATCCTAAATCCGTATAGCCGACCCGCTAATAAACGGGTATACCCGATAAGACCCGTTTACCATACGGGTCTATTCAGGTAAACCCCGACTCGACCCGACCTGACCCGATAGACCCGTTGGTACTATATATTACAGTATCATATTATGGGCAGACGTACCTGACACGACTCGACCCGACACGACCCGTTGAATTTTAATCGGGTCTACCGTGTCTATACCCTAAACTCGAACCCGACCCGTTTATTAAACGGGTCTATCGTGTCGACCCGTTTAACCCTGACCCAGACCCACTAACTTTGTGTCGAGTCTGCCGTGTCGGGTCCAAAATTACCAACCCTACTTCCCTACAGTGAATCATTGTAGCAAAGTACTCAATTTTATTTAAATAATACTTATTTTTGTTGAGTATTATTGAGACTAAAATTGAGTACTAAAGTGATTTTACAGTAGCAAAGTGTTTTTAGCAGTCACAAAAAATCACTATAACAACTACAAAGATACTCAAATATATGTTAATAATACTCAATTGAAATGAGTAATATTACTACAAAATTAAATACTATTGTTACAGTGACTCCACTGTAGCAATGTGTTGTTTAGCAGCCATGACAGAATCACTTTAGCACTACAGTGATTTCACTATAGCTGCTATAGCGATTCATTATAGCTGCTACAGCAGAATAGCAATAGCGCTACAGTGATTTCACTATAACTACTACAGTGAAATCACTGTAGCAGCTATAGTGGTCACATACGAGGTCTTGAAACTATACGTTTCATAGAGATCTGGTGAAGTTATATAGATAATGGTAGCTTGATAAATTTGGCAACTTAACCAAGACAATTTTAATCTTGCATTAGCCAAAAGAGTTGTTGCAACTAATCTGTTGAAATATGGACCTGGGCTTATAAGAAGGGGTTGTCGGGATCTATCCTAAAATGAAACCCTTAAAAATGACTATTTGCAGTCCGCCCCTTTACTTTTTCGATCTTTTGTTGTTTAGTTTCTGTATTATGTATTATTTTCCTTTGGGGGGTAGAAGAGAAGGCGCGGCCCTGCATGTATTCTAGGAAGTGGGTTGTCACACCGCACGCATGAAGTCTACAAATTAATTAGGGTTAATTAGTCAAAAATCCCTCCACAGGTCTTTATTAAAGTTAAAGGATATAAGTACGTTGTTAGGATATTAGCTAAAGTCTCTCCCGAATGACACGTTTGTACAACAAGTCCTTAATCGAAAAATGCTGACTTTTTATTATCCTTTAATTTACAAGACTACCTATCCAATAAGAATATCCATTCGTTTGTAGAAAGATTATCCATTCGTCTTTGGCATGAGTATTCATTCGACGATTAACACTATACATATAGATTGTTACAGTGATTCCACTGTAGCTATTATGGTGCAAAATCTGGCTAGCACCCAACAATGGGATCCACCAGCCCTGCCTGGGGTCCATGAAGACGACGGTGAGATATGTCAGCCCTGCCTAGCTGGGGCCCACGAAGATGATGGTAAGACCAGCCAGCCCTGCCTAGGGCATACGGAGAAGGTCTGGGGACCTGGTAAATCCCCCCGGGTATTTACCAAAACCTCAGATATTCCCTAAACTCTATAAATAATAGATCTTGTAAATAAACCAGACCATAATTTATTATTCCCAATTATATTTTATGTTTTTCAGAGCTTTTTGAGCCTTCTGGTAATCAGACTCTAGTCAAACCCGCTCTACCCTCTATCTATTTGTATAAGCACTACTCAGTCTGTCAAGAGTAGATCTACTTTTTCAAAGTTAGTGAATTCAAAGGTTGCGTCTTACCATAAGGAGACGTAGACTTCGACCGAATTTCGTCACCACGTCCTATGTCAACTACCTTTCTTTACCTCATATTTTCTCTGCCTTTCTCTACTCAACAGTGTCTACGTGACAGCTAAGCACACTATAGTACACCGCACTCGAATCCAACCCTCCATCGACTGTTAGAGGGAAACTATATACAACAGTCGTAATTTCCTCCCATAGTTTGGCACCGTCTGTGGGATAGGTCTCAATCAATCGGCAACCTCCGAGCTTTCCAACTCCTTCGGTCAAGAAGTAGCTACTGATAACCCGAGCAATCCGTTTGTCTCTATCGTTATACTCGAATAGCGAAGACACAACCTATGGATCAGTCAGAGGAAAACAACCTGGATCCAGACATTCGATCAACATCCTAATATGGCTCGTTCAATGAGTCGTAGGTATTGTGGGTGCAAATTTTGGCAAGAAGCCCAAAGAGACCATCGCAGGACCCACTAGCCCTGTCTGGTGGGTCCACGGAGACCATCGCGGGACCAACTAGCCCTGCCTGGTGGGTCCATAGAGACCATCGCGGGACCCACTAGCCCTGCCTGGTGGGTCCACAGAGACTATCGCGGGACCCACTAGCCCTACCTGAGGGGCCCACAAAGACAACAGCGGGACCCACTAGCCCTGCTTGTGGAATCCCCAGAGACGACAAAGGGACCCACCAGCCCTGCTTGGAGGATCCCCCAGATACGACAGTAGAAACCGCCATTTGCCCTAGATTTCCTCCTAGGAAATCCTATAAATAGCAGAGCCTTCAAGTAAAAAAGGATCTGAAATCTGATTCCTGAAATCAGAAACCAGAATCCAAAAACCCAGAGCTCTAACTTTGATATTCCATTACCTTTGATCTCCTTTTCGAAGAGATCAGTGACACTCGGCCTGTCGAGGTCACTCTGATAAAAGAGTTAGTGAATTCGGGTTGCTCCCTATAGCACAGAGACGTAGGCTTCGGCTGAATTCCGAGATCACGCTTTGTGTCAATCTTCTCTCTGATTGTATCTCTCTCTCTTTGTTTGCATATCGAAAGTGATAATTCAAAGTCACTAAGGCATCAACCTTTGAAGCCACCTTTCAATCAACAGATCTACCATTCAACCTTTATTGACTGGTGGATTGAAGTCTTCGGATCGGCACGAAGATTTTTCCCCCACAGTTTGGCGCCGTCTGTGGGATCGAACGAGAAGCCAAGTTTGCTCTGCAACAATCATCAGATCGATTGAGCAGACAACCGTTCTAAATAGTCAAACTTCCCAGCCCCTTCGGTTGAACAGACAACCGTTAGGATACCAGCAACCTTGTTGAATCCTTCGCTCTCTCCAAATGGCGAAGACAAAGCATCAGGATCATCCAGAGGGAAGTAACACATGTCAACCTCGTCCGGAGACTCGTTCGATGAGTCAATGGCTCAACTTCGGGCAGCCCCTTGCTATTCTCGAAATGGGGGTTCGTTCAGGGAGTGGAAGATCAGTCGATCGACCGATCGCACCACCTTCTCGACAGTCGATAGGACAGACTATCCTTGCTCCTACTGAAGACCTGCCATCTACTTATCAAATTTTGGTGGTCGACTTTCAGCTGCTACAATTGGCTAAGCAAAATGCCACCCTCACAGCTGAAAGGGATGCTTTCAAGAAGGCAGCCTCCAAGGCCGGAATTGCTCTCCCCATCCCTTCATTTGTCGAAATAGCGGATCTGCCACGGTAATTGATCCACTCCAAACCACGGAGGTCAATGGGCACCGCTGCCCTCGAGAGGATTCGACGTGACCCAACCCTCTCTGCTGCTCCATGGAAGTGTGTGGGAAAATCTTCGTGCCGACCCGAAGACTCTCGCAGCACCAGTCAATTGAAGGTTCGAGTTGAAGATCGTTGATTGATCTGTCAATTGGAGTTGAAATCTTTTGATATGCAAACAGAGGAATGCAATCAGAGAAATTATGACACGAGATGTGATCTCGGAGTTCAGCCGAAGCCTACGTCTCCGTGCTATAGGGAGCAACCCGAATTCACTAACACTTCAGTTGAAGTGACCTCGATAGGCCGAGTGTCACTGAAAACCCTCTGATCTCTTTTAAGGAGAAAAGAAGATCAAGGAGAGATGGTAGATCAGAAGTTGAAAATCCCAGAGCTCTGGTTCTGAAAGTCAGATCTCAGAGTGGAAATCAGAATTTTCGGATCCTTTTACATTCGAAGGCACTGCTATTTATAGGATTCTCTGTTGGGGAATTCCGAGGTAAATGGCGGTTTCTGCTGCCGTATCTGGGGATCCTCCAGGCAGGACCGGTGGGTCCTGTGGTAGTCCTCGTGGGCCCACCAGGCAGGGCCGGTGGATCCCGTGGTAGTCCTCGTGGGCCCACCAGGCAGGGCCGGTGGGTCCCGTGGTAGTCCTCGTGGGCCCACCAGGCAGGGCCGGTGGGTCCCGTGGTAGTCCTCGTGGGCCTACCAGGCAGGGCCGGTGGGTCCCGTGGTAGTCCTCGTGGGCCCACCAGGCAGGACCGGTGGGTCCCGTGGTAGTCCTCGTGGGCCCACCAGGCAGGGCCGGTGGGTCCCGTGGTGGATACATGCCAAAATTTGCACCCACAGTTATCCCCTCCAAGTTAGCTAGAGTGCATTCTGGCTGGCTTGGATTTGGTGCAAAGAACAGCAACTTCCTGCTTTTGAAAAAAGGACACGAAGAAACTTGTCGCGTGTTAGTGTAAAAAGGGACTGACCGGTCAATTTGGACCGATCGGTCAAATTTGACCGATCGGTCAAATTTGACCGATCGGTCAAATTTTGACCGATCGGTCAAAATTCAACCGGTCAAGAATCGGGTGATCGGTCAAAAAACATGGTTTTTTGATCGATCCAGTAGTAAATTTGACCGATCGACTGAAATTTGACCGATCGGTTAAATTTTGACCGATCGGTCATTTTTGACCGATCGGTCAAATTTTAGCCGATCGGTCAAAATTCAACCGGTCAAGAATCAGGTGATCGGTCAAAAAACATGGTTTTTTGACCGATCCAGTAGTAAATTTGACCGATCGAATGATTTTTGCCGATCGGACAAGTTTGTCCGATCGGTCAAAAATTATTCGGTCAAGGTTCGAGTGATCGACAAAAGACCTTGGTTTTTTGCCAAATCCAATAGAAATTTGACCGATCGAATGATTTTTTTGCCGATCGGACAAGTTTGTCCGATCGGTCAAAAATTATCCGGTCAAGGTTCGAGTGATCGGCAAAAAACCTTGGTTTTTTGCCAGATCCAATAGAAATTTGACCGATCGAATGATTTTTGCCGATCGGACAAGTTTGTCCGATCGATCAAAAATTATCCGGTCAAGGTTCGAGTAATCGGCAAAAAACCTTGGTTTTTTGCCAGATCCAATAGAAATTTGACCGATCGAATAATTTTTGCCGATCGGACAAGTTTGTCCGATCGGTCAAAAATTATCCGGTCAAGGTTCGAGTGATCGGCAAAAAACCTTGGTTTTTTGCCAGATCCAATAGAAATTTGACCGATCGAATGATTTTTGCCGATCGGACAAGTTTGTCCGATCGATCAAAAATTATCCGGTCAAGGTTCGAGTGATCGGCAAAAAACCTTGGTTTTTTGCCAGATCCAATAGAAATTTGACCGATCGAATGATTTTTGCCGATCGGACAAGTTTGTCCGATCGATCAAAAATTATCCGGTCAAGGTTCGAGTGATCGGCAAAAAACCTTGGTTTTTTGCCAGATCCAATAGAAATTTGACCGATCGAATGATTTTTGCCGATCGGACAAGTTTGTCCGATCGGTCAAAAATTATCCGGTCAAGGTTCGAGTGATCGGCAAAAAACCTTGGTTTTTTGCCAGATCCAATAGAAATTTGACCGATCGAATGATTTTTTTGCCGATCGGACAAGTTTGTCCGATCGGTCAAAAATTATCCGGTCAAGGTTTGAGTGATCGGCAAAAAACCTTGGTTTTTTGCCAGATCCAATAGAAATTTGACCGATCGAATGATTTTTGCCGATCGGACAAGTTTGTCCGATCGATCAAAAATTATCCGGTCAAGGTTCTAGTGATCGGCAAAAAACCTTGGTTTTTTGCCAGATCCAATAGAAATTTGACCGATCGAATGATTTTTGCCGATCGGACAAGTTTGTCCGATCGGTCAAAAATTATCCGGTCAAGGTTCGAGTGATCGGCAAAAAACCTTGGTTTTTTGCCAGATCCAATAGAAATTTGACCGATCGAATGATTTTTGCCGATCGGACAAGTTTGTCCGATCGGTCAAAAATTATCCGGTCAAGGTTCGAGTGATCGGCAAAAAACCTTGGTTTTTTGCCAGATCCAATAGAAATTTGACAGATCGAATGATTTTTGCCGATCGGACAAGTTTGTCCGATCGGTCAAAAATTATCCGGTCAAGGTTCGAGTGATCGGCAAAAAACCTTGGTTTTTTGCCAGATCCAATAGAAATTTGACCGATCGAATAATTTTTGCCGATCGGACAAGTTTGTCCGATCGGTCAAAAATTATCCGGTCAAGGTTCGAGTGATCGGCAAAAAACCTTGGTTTTTTGCCAGATCCAATAGAAATTTGACCGATCGAATGATTTTTTGCCGATCGGACAAGTTTGTCCGATCGGTCAAAAATTATCCGGTCAAGGTTCGAGTGATCGGCAAAAACCCTTGGTTTTTGCCAGATCCAATAGAAATTTGTCCGATCGAATGATTTTTTGCCGATCGGACAAGTTTATCCGATCGGTCAAAAATTATCCGGTCAAGGTTCGAGTGATCGGCAAAAAACCTTGGTTTTTGCCAGATCCAATAGAAATTTGACCGATCGAATGATTTTTGCCGATCGGACAAGTTTGTCCGATCGATCAAAAATTATCCGGTCAAGGTTCGAGTGATCGGCAAAAAACCTTGGTTTTTTGCCAGATCCAATAGAAATTTGATCGATCGAATGATTTTTGCCGATCGGACAAGTTTGTCCGATCGGTCAAAAATTATCCGGTCAAGGTTCGAGTGATCGGCAAAAAACCTTGGTTTTTTGCCAGATCCAATAGAAATTTGACCGATCGAATGATTTTTGCCGATCGGACAAGTTTGTCCGATCGGTCAAAAATTATCCGGTCAAGGTTCGAGTGATCGGCAAAAAACCTTGGTTTTTTGCCAGATCCAATAGAAATTTGACCGATCGAATGATTTTTGCCGATCGGACAAGTTTGTCCGATCGGTCAAAAATTATCCGGTCAAGGTTCGAGTGATCGGCAAAAAACCTTGGTTTTTTGCCAGATCCAATAGAAATTTGACCGATCGAATAATTTTTGCCGATCGGACAAGTTTGTCCGATCGGTCAAAAATTATCCGGTCAAGGTTCGAGTGATCGACAAAAAACCTTGGTTTTTTGCCAGATCCAATAGAAATTTGACCGATCGAATGATTTTTTGCCGATCGGACAAGTTTGTCCGATCGGTCAAAAATTATCCGGTCAAGGTTCGAGTGATCGGCAAAAACCCTTGGTTTTTGCCAGATCCAATAGAAATTTGTCCGATCGAATGATTTTTTGCCGATCGGACAAGTTTATCCGATCGGTCAAAAATTATCCGGTCAAGGTTCGAGTGATCGGCAAAAAACCTTGGTTTTTGCCAGATCCAATAGAAATTTGTCCGATCGGATGATTTTTTGCCGATCGGACAAGTTTATCCGATCGGTCAAAAATTATCCGGTCAAGGTTCGAGTGATCGGCAAAAAACCTTGGTTTTTTGCCAGATCCAATAGAAATTTGACCGATCGAATTTAAAGTTTTGAACCTGCACTTCAGAGAAGGTTTACTGCTTTGTTCTTCGATCTTTTGGCAGAGTTTTGAACATTGATGGAGATTGATTCTTCTTGTCTTGAATCCTTGGTTGGCTTGATCGTTGCTTTGAACCGGCGGTCCGGTTTACCCAGACCGGTGGCTTGCTTGGACCGTTGGTTCATGTGGACCGGTAGGTCCGACGTTTCGTCTGGTCTGACGGTTCGCCTGATTTTGCGCAAGCTACGGATGGATGCCACGTGTACCTACAAAAACACGCGATTTGATATGGTGAAGACACGTGTCTTCTCGATTTGCGCACCTGTTTTACCCTGGGTACAAAAGTTTTCACTGGCTGTCATTTCGCCTCACGCTTCCAAAATTTTTCGAAGTCCACTCTTGTTCTCCTGATTTCTGATCTGTTCTTGTTCTTGTTCGATCGGTCGAATGGCTTCCTCTGGCAGTTCGAAGAAGTCTGGTACGGCTCCCTCGAAGAGAAAGGGGAAGGAAATTGTCGAGGTTCAATCTCCTCCGAGGGGCCGTGGCAAAGGCAAGGCCGCTCTAGCTGAACTTGGCCAACTGGGCAAGAGGCACCAAGGAGTAGGGTTTGCCTCAGCGCCATCAAGGCCAGAGTTCATCCCTAAAGTACAGTCTGTTCTGGGTCCGCTCATGCCTCTGACAGAGGAGGTAGAGTATATGTACAATACAGGCGGTGAGTTCACGGATACGAAAAGAAAGAAGTGGCAAACATTGCTCTCTTTCTTCACCGAAGGGAAGTCTGCGCAGCCTTCACTCCCTAGCATCCAGGCTGCTTTTGGTATTGACAAGAAGACCGTCTTTACCAGCTACGCCAGCAACGAGAAGGTCATGGGAACCATTGTGACCATCGGCCAAATGAACTGCGGTCTGCGTTTACCGTTGCCACCCTTTGCGGCAAGATTGCTGAACACTTCTGGCCTTTGCCCGGGGCAGGTCACAGGAAACGCCTGGCGAATCATCTACGCATTCTGCCGTGTGGAATCGGATTTCCAGGAAGACTTGAAGGCTTGCTACTCTAGCATTCCAGAAGGAGAAGTTGCCAGGATTGAGTTAGGATATTTTTTCTTCCACTACCGATGGGCTTATAGAAGGGACAGCCCGTTCTACAACTTGACCGGCGTATCTCCGCTGCGCCCGCTCACTGATACAGTTCCTTCGGACAAGTTGTATACGGATTGGCCTATTTCCGTTTCTGGTGCATGGACATCCATGTCAGTGCCCGACACCCCCCAAGACAGCGTGCATGACGCAGTGAAGATGTACAGTGAGGGGGGCATCTTCGCTTGGACTTCTGAGAGGGCTGGAGCCATAGACAACTTATTCCTCGAGTTGACTTGCGGGACCAGGTCGTGGAAACAGTTTTCTAACTGTCCTGTGAGATATGGCAAGGCCAATCTCCTCCACCGATCAAAGGATAGATATGAGGACAACGAAGTTCTATACTCGGACTACGAGGAGGACCCTCAGTCGGGTAGGATCATTCGAAAGATTCGGGCCGAGAAGAAAATCTATGCTGCAAGGCGCCAACTGCCCACTGTGGATGAGAAGCTGGTGTTACAAAGAGGCCCAGCGAAAAAGAAGAGAAAAACCCTTAGCAAGCAAAAGGGAGATGAAGACCAAGGTAAGAAGAAAGAAGATGAAGAAGAAAAGAAGAATGAAGAAGAAGAAGAAAGAGAGAAGAAGGGGAGCGACGAAGAAGGCGAAGGGACTGAGAATGCCAGCCACGACAATAGTGGCGATGACGAGGATGAGGACGGCGATGGCGAGGATGATCTGTCTTCCACTCCCTCTGGTGGAGATGGCGAGAATGGGGGTGGTGAGGAAGAAATTCCTCCCACCCCCACTGTTGGTGCAACAGGGGAAGATTCAATTCCTGTTCCCATTGACGAGGCTAAGGCTCGTCAGATGGAAGGAGTTATGGATGCGGAAGGCGATGGCCAAAGAGTGGTTCCCGCCTACAAGTTTGATGAGTTGAAGAGGCCGATGCGCCTAAAAATAAAATTGTCGAGGAGTGGTGGGTTTGGAAGCAACCCCACGCCCCTCGATCAAATTCCCCCTGACGTTCCTCGCATTGAAGGAGCAACAACGAGCGGGGGTGTGGAGGTTGAGCAACCCCCACCCCCCTCTCGCTCTCTGCTTAACGAGGTGGAAGCCATGGTGGCAGGACTCATCCAGCCTGGCGGATCACAAGAGGAAGAGAGAGTCTCTCCTCCGAGGAATTCTTCCCCCCCTACTCAATTGGAGAGGGGAAGTCGAGTGGGTGATGGGGCTCCTCAACCTCAACCAGCGCCAACTCCTACTCAGGAGAAATCGACCCCTCAGGGTGGCTCTGATCGCCGGAAGGGCAAAGAGCCGAGGGTCGAAACCTCAGGTAATTGAACAACTTGCTTTGAATGTCTTGCTTCTGAAGCTCGAAAATAATCTAACACTTTGATCTCTTGTTGATTGTAGGTGCACCTGCTGGATTGACTCCAACAATAAGAAGCTTGGGTGACGTTGACATCAACCGCCCCACTGCTGCGATCAGGAAACTCATCAACCTCCCGGGGGCTACTCTGGATGAAGCTTTCGAGAGACTTGATCTGTTGGTAGGTGCATATGCTCGATCAATCATCTGAGTCGTATCTTTATAATAATTCTAACTCTTTTATTCTTTTGCAGAACTCAGCAGTTATGAATGTCGCAACCAAGCTCTCCAAGAGGGCGGGAGCAAAAGAAGCCTTAGCTGAAATATCTCGCTTGACTGCTGCACTGGAGGCTGTAACCACGGAGAGAGATGAGCTGAGAGAGCTCCTGACTTCGAAGAAAGCCTCTCTCAAAACCAAGATTGAGGATCTTCGCAAGGGGAAGCTGGAGATCAAGGGGCTGCAGGATCGTTGTGAGGCACAGAGTCACGAGCTCGCATCCTTGAAGACTCGACTCTCCAAGGTTGAGGAAGTGTCCTGTGGTCGCACTATCGAGATCCAAGAGCTGAAGCAACAACTTGCTACTCAGCACGCTGCCTTCACTGCCAGAGAGGAGACTTCTAAGAAGGCACTGGAGCATGCGCTGTCGGAATGCAAGGTTTACAAGGAAACAACAGAGAAGGCAGCAGAAGCGCTCAGGACTCATGTTTCCAGTGTCCGATCCTCTAAGGCATCAGTGGCGAGCAAAGCTCGTCCTGGATCTGAAGGGGAGAAGTCGCATGCGAAGAGTGTGGCCAAGCCTTGAGACTTTTCTCCTTCTTCGTTGTTGTACTTGTAAATTTTTGAAATGTAACAGCGCACTCTTGTATCTGGCATATTTTGATAATAGAAGATCTTCTTGGTGTTTGAAAATTGGATGTCTCTTGATTTGAATGCCTTTGACTATCATGATCTTAATAACATTAGAATAGATACAATCTTTTGAATGTAAGGGGTTGAGTCGCAACTCAATTACCCGAACTTATAGTAACTTTGAAAATTGGACTTGAATTCGTTTAACACTTGAATGTGAGGGGTTGAGTCGCAACTCAAGCACCCAAACCTGTTAAACGATGTAGAAATTGATTGAAATTGAATATCGAAATTTGAAAGTCAGTTTAACATTTGCCAGTAAGGGGTTGAGTCGCAACTCTAACACCCAAACTTGTTAAAAGACTTGGTAACTTGAATGTGGTCAGTTTTTAATATTTGCTAGTAAGGGGTTGAGTCGCAACTCTAACACCCAAACTTGTTAAAAGACTTAGTAACTTGAATGTGGTCAGTTTTTAACATTTGCTAGTAAGGGGTTGAGTCGCAACTCTAACTCCCAAACTTGTTAAAAGACCTGGTAATTTGAATATGAATATGAATAACTTGAAACTGCTTCAGAAATTGAATTGAAAAATTGAACACTTGCATATTTGAACACTTTGAAAGAGCACTTTATTTATCACAGAATTTACATCACGGATAGAACAACTTGAGATGTCTAGAATTCCAAGCTCGAGGCAATCTATCACCTTCTGGCGAGATCCATCTGTAAGAACCTTTGCCTCCCACTGATTCAATGATATATGGACCTTCCCAGTTGGGAGCAAGCTTTCCACTGCTGTGTTCTTTGGTGTTGTAGAAAACTGCTCTGAGAACTAAACTACCCACTGGGAATTGTCTCTTGTAGACTTTCTCATCGTAGGCTCTTTTGATCTTTTGTTGGTACTTGGCCACACGAAGTGATGCTTGATCTCGTAGTTCTTCAGAGAAGTCTAAATCATTGATTCGAAGTTCTTCGTTGATTCCTCCCTCAACTGCCTTAGTCTTCAAAGTATTTGATATATTTTCTGTTGGGAGTACTGCTTCCGATCCATAAGTTAGACGGAAGGGTGAGAATCCTGTTGATCTTCTTGGAGTTGTGCGATACCCCCAAAGAACTTCAGGTAGGACCTGTTCCCATAATCCTTTCTTGTCATCAAGTTTCTTCTTGAGTATACCAAGAATAGCTCTGTTGGAGGCTTCTGCTTGGCCATTGCATTGAGGATACCTTGGAGTTGAATAGAATAACTTGATACCGTTGTTCAGACAGAACTCTCGGAATTTGTCTGAGTCAAATTGAGCTCCATTGTCAGCAACAAGAACTTGAGGTGTGCCGAACCTTGAGAAGATGTTGTGCTGAATGAATTTGATCACTTCGTCGTCAGTCTCTCGAAAGAGGGGCACAGCTTCAACCCATTTGGTGAAGTAATCAGTAGCCAGCAGTAGATATTTCTTCTTGCTTGGAGTTGGAGGGAAATGACCCAAGAAATCTAACCCCCATTGATGGAAAGGCCAGGGGCTTGATAATTGATGAAGTTCATCTGCAGGGAGATGGATAGCTCGAGCGTGCCGTTGGCAAGGCTCGCATCTTTGAACGACTTGTTGAGCATCCCTTGCCATTGTTGGCCAGTAGTACCCTTGTAGCTTCGTCTTGGCTTCAAGAGATCTTCCTCCCGAATGATTTCCACAAGCTCCAGAGTGGATATCCATCAGGATTGACTGTGCTTGCTCTGGACCAAGGCACTTGAGCAACATCCCGTTGTGAGATTTGAAGTACAGATCTTCTCCTTGAATAGTGTAGCATGGGAGCTTCCTTTGAAGTCTTCGGGCTTGATTTGGATCTTCTGGCATTTTGCCATGTTTGAAGAAGTCAAGAATTGGTCGTCTCCAATCTTCAAGCTGATCTCCACCCCCAGATCCTTTTGTAGTAGTAAGGATCTGTTGATCGGGGATGGTCTTGGGCACTTCTTGATAATTGATCTGTATTTGCCTTCCTCCAAGCGAGTCTCCCAGAACTGAGGCAGCATTAGCTAAGGCATCTGCTTCTCGGTTTTCTGTTCTTGGAATTTGAACGAACTCAATTGTAGTAAAACGTTGTTGAAGACGTCGTACTAAGGCTAAGTAGAGTTGCATTCTTTCTTCACGAGCTGTGTACTCTCCATTGATTTGCCTTATGATCAACTGGGAGTCGCTGTAGATGATGATTCGATCTACCCCCAGGGATTCTGCCATTTCGAGTCCGGAAATGAGTGCTTCGTATTCAGCTTCGTTGTTGGTGGCATTAAATCCAAGGAGAGTGGCCTTCTGGAGATGATCAAGTTCGGGGGATATTAAGACTATCCCAGTTCCCGAACCGATCGAACTTGATGCTCCATCAGTATAAAGCTTCCAAGGAGGAGTTGCAGCAATAACTTCAAGACTTGGATCAATTTTTGTTGCAAGATTGATCGGAGGATTATCCTCATCTTCCAAGCGCATGTCGACATCCTCTTCCCAAGTGATGGGGTCTTCAACTGGAAAGTCAGCTAGAAAATCAGCAATTGCTTGACCTTTGATAGAAGTGCGAGATTCGAATTGAATCCCCAGAGCACTCATTTCGATCACCCATTTGGTCATTCGACCAGCTCGACCAGCTTTGTCAATGATATCTTTGAGTGAGTGTTCTGAAATGACAGTAATCTGGTGGGAGACGAAGTACGGTTGAAGACGACGCGATGCAGTGAGCAAGGCCAAGATGACCTTCTCAGTTTTTGAGTAGCGAGTCTCAGCTGGAAGGAGAGTATGGCTGATGTAGTAGACTGGATGTTCGACGCCTTCTCTTCTACTGACTAAGACCGCGCTGATTGCTTGATCGGTCACGGCCAGATAGAGCCACAAGTCTTCTTTTGGCATTGGAGCAGTCAGGATGGGAGCTTGCATCAGATATTTCTTGATGCTTTGAAATGCCTCTTCACAGATCGGACTCCAGCCGGATGTATCCGCCTTTCGTAGTTTGTCGAAGAGGGGCTTGCATTTGTCGGAAGATTTTGAAATGAATCGATTGAGTGCTGCTAACCTTCCAGTGAGGCGTTGAACTTCTTTTCGATTTGTAGGTGAAGGCATATCGATGATGGCTCGAATTTGATCGGGATTAGCTTCGATACCCCTCCTGGTCACAAGATGACCCAGGAATTTGCCAGATTGAACTCCGAAAGCGCACTTGGCTGGATTGAGCTTCATTCGATACTTTCGAAGGACTTGGAAGGTTTCAGCCAGATCAGACAGATGTTTGCTCCGAACGGAACTCTTGGTGAGGAGATCATCGACATAGACTTCGACGTTGCGACCGATCTGATCTTCGAACATTTTGGTGACTAGCCTTTGATAGGTGGAACCAGCATTTTTGAGGCCGAATGGCATGACATTGTAGCAATAAAGGCCTCGGCTAGTCACAAAACATGTCTTCTCTTGATCATCGGCGTGAAGAGGAATTTGATTATATCCAGAATATCCATCCATGAAAGACAATAGCTCGTGGCCAGCAGTGGCATCGACGAGTCTATCAATCCTTGGCATGGGGAATGGGTCCTTGGGACAAGCCTTGTTGAGATTGGTAAAGTCGATGCAGACTCTAACCTTTCCGTTCTTCTTCGGAACAGCCACAATGTTAGAGATCCAAGTAGGATACTCCACTTCTCGGATGAAGCCTGCGGCGAGTAGCTTGGTGATTTCTTCTTGAACAACAACTTGCAGCTCTGGGCGGATGGTGCGTGGCTTTTGCTTGACAGGCTTCACCTCTTCCTTGATCGCAAGTCGGTGACAAGCGTCATCTGGATTGATACCAGGCATGTCTTCGAAACACCAAGCGAAGACGTCGATATTGGACTGGAGGAAGGATACCATGTCTTGCGCTTCTGCGTCGCTAAGACCGGTACCAATAAATGTTTGTCGAGGGAGATCTCCGCTGCCAATATTGATAGGGATGATTTCTTCAATTGAAGGTGATGCTTCCCATTCGATTGGTGGAGGTTCGGTCAGCGGAATCTCCTTTGATTGCTATTTAGAAGAGGGACCAGCTTCATCTCGTGGCCGCTTTGGAGGAGCAATGTTAATCTTTCGATCTGTCTTTGCCGCAGCAGCTTCACAAGACCTTCCAGCTTGCTGATCGCCTCGAATGCAGACGATGCCTTCTCCAGTTGCAAATTTGAGTAGTTGATGGTAAGAGGAGGAGATGGCATTGATCTGATGGAGGAATGGTCGCCCAAGAATGGCATTGTAGCTAGACATTCCTTCGATGATTGCAAACCTCACCGAGACTCGAGTCTCTCGGCTGAGGTCGATAGTAAATCTGGATTCGCCCACTGTGATGCTTTGTTCACCATTGAAGCCGGTGATCACAGTCGGGACAACGTCGAGGCTTTGATACTTATGTCCCAGACGTTTGAAACAGTCTGAGAACATAATGTCGATGGAGCTTCCGGTGTCGATGAGGATCCGGTTGACAGTGCTGCCGTCGATAATGAGTTTCAAGACCAGAGGGTCTCGATGTGGAGTATGGACTCCTTGAAGATCGGTGTCGTTGAAGACGATTGATGGCCAAGAAAGACCTTCGATGGGTTTCTCGATCCAGGTATCTTCTTTGCTCGCAGTAGAACGAACGTGGAAGATGCGTCGAACTTGGCGATCCACCTCTTTCCCAGTCAGACTTTGATTGTGCAATGTTCCATGAATACCAAAAACATTGGCATTCACAGAGATAGTTTGCCGGTTAGAGGAGATTTGATGTATCCAACACACTTCTTTCCCCTTTGCAGAGGTTCGATGTTGATTGTGTCCGCCTCTAACGAACTCTTGAAGATGGCCTTCTCGCAATAGGTCTTCAAGATGGAATTTCAGCCGAAAACACCGATCGGTGGAATGGCCGTGACTTCGATGGAAGTCGCAGTAGACTGTCTTGTCTGCTGTGAATTTGGAATTCGGCTGAAGAGGATTAGGCCTCCGAACGAACTCTTCGTGTTGAATGCGGTCGAGTATCTGTTCGACCGGCATATTCCACTCGGTGAAAGTGGTCTTCGTCGGAGATCGACGCCCATCATTCTTTGATCTTTTGTTGGCCGGAGGGGCTGCTGCTTCAGCGTTGTGAGTCTTTGCAGCATACTTAGGAGCTTCTCTTTCAGCAGGCCTTCTCTTAGTTTCTCGCCCTTTCCGAGCGACTTGATCGTCTTCTACCTCAATCTCCCTCTGGATTCGGTCAAACATTGCACCCAGAGAAGGAGGGGGATTGCGGATGAAGTCGTTGTAGATGTGTAGATCGAAGCGGAGAGCGTTCTGGAAAGCCAACATGATGGCTTCATCATCCAGATGTCTTCCAGAGAGAGCAGCATGCTCGTTGCGAAACCTCCTCGTGAAGCTGCGGAGAGTCTCGTCTGCACCCATCCTCAGTCGGTAGAGAGAGTCGAGCTTCTTCTCTGGCTTTAGATTGAGTTGATAGTGCTGCACAAAAAGGTTAGCCAAAACACCGAACTGGGTGATGGACCCAGCTCGGAGATTGTGATACCAGTCGAGCGAAGGCTCATCGAGACTTCCCGCGAAGGTGCGGCAGAGCACGTTGTTTTCCTCTTCGTGTGGCGTTAGAGCTTGCTTGAAGGCAAGTATATGGAGGCTTGGATCTCCTCTGATGCAGTTGAATTTGGGGAGGATAGGAGTTCTCCATCCTCTTGGAAAGGTGGTCTCGAAGAGACTTCGATGTAGAGGCCCGGCAGAGGAGTAACCGTCCCTACAACCGTGTCCTCGACCTAGAGGCGGGTCAAGAGGCAAGATCGCAAGGTCTTGCTCAGGCATTGAAGTATTTGCCGGTTGAAGTCGGTGTCGAAGGTCCGATCCAAGTCCACGTTGGAGTGGAATGGAAGGGGAGACTCTGCTCTTTGAAGGAGCGCCTTTCATTTGGTGCCTCCTTGGTGCATTGAGATTTGATGGAGCCTTCTTGTCGCAGTTGCGGCCGGAAGACGATTGGGAGGACTCATCTTCAAGGCGATCCCAAACACTTTGCTTCCAAGGAGCAGCAGAGGGAGTTGGGTCGCGTCGAATCCTCTCGAGGGCAGCAGTGCCCATTGATCTCCGTTGCTCGGAGTGGATTGAGCGTTGTGGAAGATTGATCCTCTCGCTTGCAGATGGGATAGGCAGAACGATTCCAGCTTCGGAAGCTGCTCTCTTAAGAGCATCCCTCTCAGCTGTGAGGGTGGCGTTTTGTTTCGCCAGTTGGAGTAGTTGGAAATCGATTGCAGAGATCTGGTAAGTTGATGGAGGATCTTCAGCAGGAGCAGGGACAGTCTGCCCAATTGATTGATGAGGATGAGGGGCGATCGGTCGATCGACTGATCTCCCGCTTCCTGAGTGAACCCCCATCTCGGGGACAGCAAGGGGCTGCCCGAAATTGAGCCTTTGACTCATTGAACGAGTCTCAGGGCGAGGTTGATGTTGAGTGTTACTTCCTTCTGGTTGACCCTGGTGTTTGGTTCTCGCCATTCAGAGTGCGAAGGGTACAACGAGATTGCCGATGTCCGATCAGTTGTCTGATCAACCGAGGGGGCGAGGAAGTTTGGCTATTGATCTGGTAGTCGAAGTAGAGAGAGAGAACACAGCTTTTCGCTCGTGATCCCACAGACGGCGCCAAACTGTGTGGGAAAATCTTCGTGCCGACCCGAAGACTCTCGCAGCACCAGTCAATTGAAGGTTCGAGTTGAAGATCGTTGATTGATCTGTCAATTGGAGTTGAAATCTTTTGATATGCAAACAGAGGAATGCAATCAGAGAAATTGTGACACGAGATGTGATCTCGGAGTTCAGCCGAAGCCTACGTCTCCGTGCTATAGGGAGCAACCCGAATTCACTAACACTTCAGTTGAAGTGACCTCGACAGGCCGAGTGTCACTGAAAACCCTCTGATCTCTTTTAAGGAGAAAAGAAGATCAAGGAGAGATGGTAGATCAGAAGTTGAAAATCCCAGAGCTCTGGTTCTGAAAGTCAGATCTCAGAGTGGAAATCAGAATTTTCGGATCCTTTTACATTCGAAGGCACTGCTATTTATAGGATTCTCTGTTGGGGAATTCCGAGGTAAATGGCGGTTTCTGCTGCCGTATCTGGGGATCCTCCAGGCAGGACTGGTGGGTCCTGTGGTAGTCCTCGTGGGCCCACCAGGCAGGGCCGGTGGGTCCCGTGGTAGTCCTCGTGGGCCCACCAGGCAGGGCCGGTGGGTCCCGTGGTAGTCCTCGTGGGCCCACCAGGCAGGGCCGGTGGGTCCCGTGGTAGTCCTCGTGGGCCCACCAGGCAGGACCGGTGGGTCCCGTGGTAGTCCTCGTGGGCCCACCAGGCAGGGCCGGTGGGTCCCGTGGTGGATATATGCCAAAATTTGCACCCACAGGAAGCAGAGTGTTTGGGATCGTATCGATAATGAGTCCTCTCAATTATTTTCAAGTCGCAACTGTGCCAGATGGACAACATCGAAGCCCGACTTGCAAAGGAGGCACCAGATGAAAGGGGTACCCTCAAAGGGTAGAGCTTCTCCATCTCTCCCCCTCCAACATGACACTGGAATGGATCTCCGTCACCGACTCCATCCGGCCACTACTCAAAGACCCGGACAAGACCTCGCGATCTTACCTTTCGATCTGCATCCGGGTCGAGGGTATGGTTGTAGAGAGGGATACTCTTCTGCTGGACCTCTTCACCGGAGTTTATTTCAATCAACATTTCCAAAGGGGTGGAGAACTCCAACTCTCCCCAAATTCAATTGCCTCAAGGGAGATCCGACTCTCCACATACTGGCCTTCAAGCAAGCTTTGACACCGCATAAGGAAGAGAACAATGTGCTCTGCCGCACCTTCACCGGAAGCCTCGATGAGCCATCCCTCGATTGATACCATAACCTCCGGGATTGATCCATCACCCAGTTCGGAGTCTTGGCTAACCATTTCATGCAACATTATCAGCTTAACTTGAAGCCGGAAAAAAAGCTAGACTCCCTCTATAGGCTGAGGATGGGTGCACATGAGAGACTTCGCAGCTTCATGCGAAGATTCCGTAATGAGCACGCCGCTCTCCCAGGACGACATCTGGATGACGAGGCTATCATGTTAGCCTTCCAGAACGCCCTCCGTTTCGATTTGCACATCTATAATGATTTCATCCGCAATCCGCCCCCTTCCCTGGGTTTGATGTTCGATCGAATCCAGAGGGAGATCGAAGTTGAAGACGACCAGGTCACTCGAAAGGGGCGAGAAACAAAAGACCCACTGAAAGAGAAGCCCCAAAGTACGCTGCCAAAGCTCACAATGCAGAGGCGATGATTCCCCCTGCATCCAAGCGGTCGAGGAATGATGGGCGTAGATCCCCTCCGAAGAAGACTGTATTCACGGATTGTACTCTACCGATCGAGCAGATCCTCGATCGAATTCAACATGAAGAGTTCCTCCGTAGGCCTAATCCTCTACAGCCTGATACCAAAGTCACAGCTGATAAAACAGTCTACTGTGATTTCCATCGCAGCCATGGCCATCCTACCGACCGATGTTATCGACTGAGATACCATCTCGAGGATTTGCTACGCGAAGGCCATCTCCAAGAGTTTATCAAGTGTGAACAAGATCAATGCCAACCCTCCGCAAAAGGGAAAGAAGCTTGCTGGATCCATCAAATCTCTACCGATCATTCACCTATCACTGTGCGTGCTAGCATCTTTGGCATTCACGGATCATTGCACAATCAGACATTGATGGGGAAAGAAGTTGATAGGCAAGTGTGGCGCATCTTCAACGTTCGCTCTGCAGCGAACAAGGAAGGTACCTGGATCAAGAAACCTGTCAAGGGCTTAACTTGGCTCTCCATAATTTTCAATGGCTCTGACCTTTAAGGAGTCCATACTCCATATCGAGACCCCCTGGTCCTGAAGCTCATCATCGATGGAGCACTGTCAATCGCATCCTCATCGACACAGGAAGCTCTATCGATATCATTTTTTCAGACTGCTTCAAACGCCTGGGACACAAATACTCTAGTCTTGAGGTCGTCCCAACGATGATCACAGGCTTCAACGGGGAGCAGAGTATAACAATGGGGGAATCAAGATTCACCCTCGACCTCAGCCGAGAGACTCGAGTCTCTGTAAGGTTTGCAATCGTCGAAGGGACATCCAACTACAACATCATCCTCGGTCACCTATTCCTCCATCAGATCAATGCCATCTCCTCCTCTTACCATCAACTCCTCAAATTTGCAACGGGAGAGGGTATTGTCTGTATTCGAGGGGATCAACAAACTGGGCGATCCTGTGAAGCTGTTGCTGCAAAAACAGATCGCAGAGTAAATCTCGCTCCCCCAAAGCGACTAAGAGATGAAGATGGCTCTTCTTCAAGATAGCAACCAAAGGAGATCCCACTATCCGAACCCCTACCGATCGAGTGGGAGGCTTCACCTTCAATCAAAGAAATCAATCCAATCAACATCGGCAGTGAAGATCTTCCTCGGGAAACCTTCATCGGTACTGGTCTCAGCGACGCCGAAGCGCGAGATATGGTATCGTTCCTTCAAACCAACATTGACATCTTCGCCTGGTGCTTCGAAGATATGCCTGGGATCAACCCAGATGACGCGTGTCATCGTCTCACAATCAAATAAGGAGTGAAGCCCGTCAAGCAAAAACCCCGCACAATCCAACCAGAAAGACAAGTCGCAGTTCAAGAGGAGATCAGTAAGCTACTCGCAGCAGGCTTCATTCGGGAAGTAGAGTACCCTACTTGGATCTCTAATATAGTTGTTGTCCCAAAGAAAAATGGGAAGGTCAGAGTGTGTATCAACTTCACTAACCTCAACAAGGCTTGTCCCAAAGATCCATTTCCCATGCCAATAATAGGTAGACTCGTCGATGCCACTGCTGGCCATGAGCTCCTATCTTTCATGGACGGATACTCTGGGTACAATCAAATTCCACTACATCCGGACAATCGAGAGAAGGCGTGCTTTGTGACTGACTGAGGTCTTTACTGCTACAACGTAATGCCCTTCGGCCTTAAGAACGCTGGATCTACCTATCAAAGGCTAGTCACAAAGATGTTCGAAGATCAAATCGGACACAACGTCAAAGTTTATGTCGACGATCTCCCTACCAAAAGCTCCAATCGTGAGAGCCACCTCTCTGATCTGGCGAAAACATTTCAAATCCTCCAAAGATACCGCATGAAGCTCAATCCAGCTAAATGTGCTTTCGGTGTTCAATTGGGCAAGTTCCTGGGTCACCTTGTGACCAGGAGAGGTATCGAAGCCAACCCCGACCAAATTCGAGCTATCCTCGATATGCCATCGCCTACAAATCGAAAGGAAGTGCAATGCCTCACTAGAAGATTAGCTGCCCTCAACTGATTTATCTCAAAATCTTCCGACAAGTGCAAACCACTCTTCGACAAGTTGCGAAAGGCAGATATCTCCGGGTAGAGTCCAACTTGCGAACAAGCTTTTCAAGACGTCAAGAGTTATCTTGTATGTGCTCCCGTCTTAACAGCTCCGCTCCCAAAAGAATATCTCTGGCTCTATCTTGCCGTCACCGATCAAACAATCAACGCGGTCCTGGTCAGCAGAAGAGAAAGTACCGAACATCCAGTCTATTACATCAGTCATACACTTCTCCCAGCAGAGACTCACTACTCAAATATTGAGAAGGTCATACTCACCTCGCTCACCGCATCACGACGTCTTTAACCCTATTTTGTTTCCCACCTGATCATAGTCGTCTCAGAGCACCCACTCAAAGATATCCTCGATAAGGCAGGTCGAGCAGGTCGAATGACCAAGTGGGTGATCGAGATGAGTACTCTCGGGATTCAATTCGAATCCCGCACTTCACTCAAAGGGCAGGCAGTTGCTGACTTTCTAGCTGACTTCCCAGTGGAAGACCCCATAACTTGGGAGGAAGACATTGATATACGCCTCGAAGACAAAGATGAACTTTCGTTCAATCTGGCTCCAAAGACCAATCCAAGTTTTGAGACTCCTTCTACCTCGCCAGCTCGGTGGAAACTCTATACTGATGGAGCTTCAAGCACGATCGATTTGGGAATTGAGATAGTCTTAGTATCCCCCGAACTTGATCATTTTCAAAAGGCCATTCTCCTTGGATTCAACACTACCAATAATGAAGCCGAGTACGAAGCACTCATCTCCAGGCTCTAGATGGCTGAATCCCTGGGGGTAGATCAACTCACTATCTACAGCGACTCCCAACTAATCATAAGGCAGATCAACGGGGAGTATACAGCGCGAGAAGAAAGAATGCAGCATTACTTGGCTCTAGTGCGACATCACCAACAATGTTTTGCTAGAACAGAGTTTATCCAAGTCCTGCGAGCAGAAAATCGAGAGGCAGATGCCTTGGCTAACGCTGCCTCAGTTCTTAAAGACTCACTCAGGAAAATGCGAATATAAATCGACTATCAAGAATCGCCCAAGATTACCCTCGAGCAGCATGTCATCGCCACCACGGAATGATTTGTGGGTGGAGAACAGCCAACCTCCGATCTGGTCACAACACTTGAACCCGAAGATTGGAGACGGCCAATCTTTGACTTCTTCAAACAAAGCAGAATGCCAGAAGATCCAATTCAAGCCAAAAGACTTCAAAGGAAGCTTTCATGCTATAGCCTCCAAGAAGAAGATCTATATTTCAGATCACACAATGGGATGTTGCTCAAATGCGTTGGTCCTTTGCAATCAAAGGCAATCTTAATCGACATCCATTCCGGAGCCTGCAAAAATCATTCGGGAGGAAGATCTCTTGAAGCCAAGACAAAGCTTCAAGGTTACTACTGGCCGACAATGGCAATAGATGCTCACCAAGTGGTTCAAAGATGCGAGCCTTACCAACGACACGCTCGAGCCATCCATCTCCCAGCAGACGAGCTCCATCAGCTAACAAGTCCATGGCCCTTCCATCAATGGGGGTTGGACTTCTTGGGTCCTTTTCCACCAACACCAAGCAAGAAGAAGTATCTACTGCTGGCTACAGATTACTTCACCAAGTGGGTTGAAGCGGTGCCACTCTTCCGAGAGACTGATGATGAAGTCATCAAGTTCATCAAACATAACATCTTCTCAAGATTTGGTACACCACAAGTCCTGATTGCTGACAATAGAGCTCAATTCAACTCCGACACGTTCCAGGGGTTCTACCTAAATAATGGAATTAAACTTTTCTATTCAACACCAAAGTACCCTCAGTGCAATGGTCAAGCCGAAGCCTCTAACAGAGCTATCCTTGGTCTACTCAAGAAGAAGCTCGATGACAAGAAAGGATTGTGGGAGCAAGTCCTACTTGAAGTCTTATGGGGCTATCGAACCACTCCGAGAAGATCAACAGGGTTCTTACCCTTTCGCCTAACGTACGGGTCAGAAGCAGTCCTCCCAATAGAAACCATATTAAACACTTTGAAGACCAGAGCAATCGAAGAGGGGGTTAATGAAGAGCTTCGAGTCAATGACCTTGATCTTTCTGAAGAATTATAAGATCGAGCAACCATACGCGTTGCCAAGTATCAACAAAGGATCAAACGAGCCTACGATCAGAAGGTCAGCAAAAGACAGTTCCCAATTGGTAGCCTGGTCATCAGAGCAGTCTTCTACAATACAAAAGAGCACAACAGCAAAAAACTAGCTCCCAATTGGGAAGGACCCTACATTATCGAATCAATAGGAGATAAAGGATCTTATCGCCTGATTTCACCAAAAGGAGATAGACTACCACGAGCCTGGAATGCTAGACATCTCAAAATGTTCTATCCTTGATGTAAATTCTATGCTGAATAAAGATTGCATTTCAAACATCCATCTCGTCTACTCAAGTTCTCAAACTACCTTCAAATTTTTAGGTCGTTTAACAAGTTTGGGAGCTTGAGTTGCGACTCAAACCCTTACAGGCAGATGTTAAATGATTTCGGATTGTAAAACAAAACAACCTTCAAGTTACCAGGTCAATTTAATAAGTTTGGGAGATTATGTTGCGACACAACCCCCTACAGGCAGATGTTAAATAACCTTCAAATAAATAACCGTTTAACAAGTTTGAGTACTCGAGTTGTGACTCGACCCCTCATAGGCAGATGTTAAGCGATTTCAAATTATGATACAACTCAATCTTCAACTACCAAGTTACTTAACATGCTTGGGTGTTCGAGTTGCGACTCAACCCCTTATAGACATTTTGTCAAGTACATCCGAACATTCCATCCAGAGCACAAACAATGAAGGAGTTTAACACAAGAGACATTCAATCTCAAACACCAAAAAGAAGTCTTTATTTCTCAAAAATTTCCAAGTACAAGTGAGCTGTTACATATGCAAGGTTTACAGATACAAAAGCGAAAGAAAGAAGATGGATGACTTCAGGGCTTGCCCACACTTAGAGCGTGCGATTTGTCTCCTTCAAATCTGTCCCGAGCCTTGCTTGCCACAGACGCTTTAGAAGACTGGATGCCACTAGCATGAGCCCTGAGGACTTCCACCGCCTTCTCCGTTGTTGATCTTAAACTCTTGCACTCTTGAAGTGCCTTCTCGAGCTTCTCCTCCTTATTCGCGAGAATCGCCTCCCTCGCAGCAAGCTTCGCTTTCAGCTCATTGATCTCCGTTAGTCGGTTGAAGGCCGTAGTTTCCATCTTGAAGAACCTGTTCTTTAAGATGAAAAACTCCTTGTTCAAGTCGACGTAGAAGGCATTCAGATTCTTCTTCTCCAGCCGTTCCTGACGAACAGCCTTCTTGCTGGCAGAAAGAGCTTCCTTCAGCTTCTCCTTCTCCTCACTTGTAGCTTCCAGTTTGGCAGTCAATACAGAGACTTCAGCTGAAGCCCCCTACTCTCCGGCCCTCCTGAAAAGCCTGCTAGCGAGTTTCAGGACCGCCAAATTTTGCCAACAACCAAGAGAAAGTCATAAATGTCTCAGAAGATACAACTCAAAAACCAAGTCATGTTGATGCACTTACCACAACTTTAAGCCTGTTATAGGCTTCATCCAGGGTAGCGTCCGGAAGGTTGTAGAGCTTACGGATCACACCCGTTGGGTGGTTGATATCAACCTCACCCAAGTCTCTAAGCATCTGAACAAAGCCAACCGGAACGTCTGCAATCAATACAAAAGTTCAACAGTTAGAATCTTGAATGTCAAAAGTAATGCAGTCAAGAAGAGAAGTTAGCAGTAAAATACCTGTGGCGTCAGCTCGAGATGCTTCGGCCTTGCCCTTCCCCTGCTCGGAACTCTTACCCCCGGGAGTCGACCTTTCCTTCACGGGAGTTGCCACTGGTGGAGGTTGGGGTGTCCCAACAGCTATGCGACTCCCTCCCTCCTTTTGCAAAGGGGAAGTAATGTCGCACGGTGGAGTGATCTCCCCTTCCTCTGGATGTTCACCGGCCTGCTGAAGCCTGGCTATAAGAGCGACCGTCTCCTCTGCCATCTGGGCAGCCGAAGGACGAACAGCGGGCAGAGGTTGCTCAACCTCCAACCCACCGCTCGTTGAGGCGCCCTCCAGGCGAGGGACGCTCGGAGGCACTTGGTCGAGGGGAGTGGGGTTATTTGCAACCACATCACTCCCCGAGTACCTTATTCTGATGCGCGTCGGGCGCTTCAGTTCTTCAAAATGATAGATGGGCGACACTCACTTACCGTCACCCACCGTATCTATAACGTCCTCCATCCGACGGGCCTTAGCCTCATCGATGGGGGTAGGCGGAACCTCTTCCTCGCCACAGTCTCCTCCACCTTCCCCCTCATCATCACCATCACCACTACCACCTTCGCCATCGTCAGCGTCATCTTCATCCTCCTCCTCTTCTTCTTTTTCTTCTTCTCCTTCTCCTTCTTCTTCTTCTTCTTCTTCTTCTTCTTCTTCTTTCTTCTTCTCATCTTCTTCTTCTTTCTTCTTCTCTTTCTCTTTCTTCTCCTCCTCCTTGAAGACCCTTCTCTTCTTCACCTGACCCCTGCGGGTCACCACCAGCTTCTCCTCCGTCGGAAAGCGGTGTCTCGCCCCGTATGCCTTCTTCTCTACTCGGACGGTTCTGACTATCTTGCTCGATTGAGGATCCTCCTCATAATCAGAGTACAAGACGTCGTTGTCCTCGTACCTGGCCTGCAGCCTGTGGAAGAGGTTGGCATTGCCATGCCGGACCGGGCAGTTTGAAAACTATTTCCACGATCGGGTACTACAAGTCAACTCCAAAACCAGGTTGTCGAGAGCCCCAACTCGATCAGACGACCAGGCGAAGACCCCTCCTGCAGCGTACATATCAACCTCTTTGTGTACCTGAGAACGAGGAGTCTCAGGCACAGAAAGAGGAGTTCATGCCCCAGCAACGGAGATCGGTCAGTCGGTGTAGAGCTTGTCTGATGATCGGGCGGTGCGCGGAGATGCCATGTAGATTGAAGAAAGGGCTGTCCTTCCTCGAAACCCACTTGTAGTGGTAGAAGAAGTACCCCAACTCTATCTTGGCCACTTCACCTTCAAGGATGCTAGAGTAGCACACCCTGAGCTCCTCCTGGAAGTCCGACTCCACCCGGCAAAATGCATAGATTATCCTCCATGCATTCCCCGATATCTACCCCAGGCAAAGCCCCGAGGTGTTCAGCAACCGAGCAGCGAAAGGCAGCAGAGGGAGACGCAGCCCACAGTTTAGTTGGCCAATAGTGATGACCGTCCCCAGCACCTGCTCCTTGCTGGCGACCCCCGTGAAGACAGTCCGCTTGTCAATTCCGAAAGCTGATTGAACTCCTGAGAGAGCTGGTCGATGAGTCTCCTCAGTGAAGCAGGCGAGCAACTTCTGCCACTTAGCCCTCTTCACATCGGTAAGCTTGCCACCCACGTTATACTCGAAGACGGGCTCCTCCGATAATGGCATCAGGGGCCCCAGGACGAAGCTGGCCTTCGGGATATGCTCGGGCCTTAAAGGTGCAAAAGCAAACCCCACTCCCATGTGCCTCTTACCAAGCACACCAAGGGCGTCTTTGCCCTTGCCCCGGCCGATAGGCTTGGGCGACACCGGAGCTTTCTCCTTCCCCATCCTCTTAGACGAAACCACATTCTTGATCTTCATGCTGCTGGAAGATGCCATTTCGACCGATCGGGAGAACACGGAGAACAGGAAATTCGGAAGCAAAGAAGTTCAGGACTTGAAAAAATTTTGGAAGCGTGAGGCAAAAATGGAATCCAAAAAAAGCTTATAAACCCGAGAGAAACTGGCGCAAAAACCAAAAAGACACGTGGCATCACCAGGTCAAAAGCCGTATTTTTACAAGGGACATATGGCGTCAATCCAAAGGAAGCGCTCTTCCAGGCGAACCGTCAAAATCAGATGAAACGTCGAACCAGACGAACCACCGGTCCAAGCGAACAGCCAGTTCAGAAGAATCACCGGCTCAAGCTCAACCTCAACCTCAATCACCGTTTGAAGACTTTACCCGTTCGACAGGCAGACGATCGGGTAATTTTCCAAAGGATCGGACAAAAAACAGGCTCTTTTGCCCGATCACCTCAACCTCCACCGGTTGAATTTAATCGATCGGTCAAACTTGACCGATCAGACAGATTCAATTGATCGGTTCGATTTCTACTGGATCGGGCAAATACTTGGGTTTTTGCCCAATCGCCTTAACCTCCACCGGTTGAATTTAATCGATCGGTCAAACTTGACCGATCGGATAGCTTCAACCGATCGGCTTGATTTTTATTGGATCGGGCAAAATATTTAGGTTTTTGCCCGATCGCCTCAACCTCCACCGGTTGAATTTAACCGATCGGTCAAACTTGACCAATCGGATAGCTTCACTGATTGACTCAATTCTACTGGATTGGGCAAAATACTTAGGTTTTTGCCCGATCGCCTCAACTTCCACCGGTTGAATTTAACCGATCAGTCAAACTTGACCGATCGGATAGATTCAACCGATCAGTTCGATTTCTACTAGATTGGGCAAAATACTTATGTTTTTGCCCGATCGCCTCAACCTCCACCGGTTGAATTTAACCGATCGGTTAAAACCTGACCGATCGGATAGCTTCAACCGATCGGCTCGATTTCTACTGGATCGGGCAAAATACTTAGGTTTTTGCCCGATCGCCTCAACCTCTACCGGTTGAATTTAACCGATCGGTCAAAATTGACTGATCGGATAGATTCAATCGATCGGTTCGATTTCTACTAGATCGGGCAAAATACTTAGGTTTTTGCCCGATCGCCTCAACCTCCATCGGTTAAATTTAATCGATCGGTCAAAACCTGACCGATCGGATAGCTTCAACCGATCGGCTCGATTTCTACTGGATTGGGCAAAATACTTAGGTTTTTGCCCGATCGTCTCAACCTCCACCGGTTGAATTTAACCGATTGGTCAAAATTGACCGATCAGATAGATTCAACCGATCGATTCGATTTCTACTGAATCGGGCAAAATACTTAGGTTTTTGCCCGATCACCTCAACCTCTACCAGTTGAATTTAACCGATCGATCAAACTTGATCGATCAGATAGATTCAACCGATCGGCTCGTTTTCTACTGGATCGGGCAAAATACTTAGGTTTTTGCCTGATCGCCTCAACCTCTACCGGTTGAATTTAACCGATCGATCAAACTTGACCGATCGGATAGATTCAACCAATCGGCTCGTTTTCTACTGGATCGGGCAAAATACTTAGGTTTTTGCCCGATCGCCTCAACCTCTACCGGTTGAATTTAACCGATCGATCAAACTTGACCGATCGGATAGATTCAGCTGATTGGCTTGTTTTATACTGGATCGGGCAAAATACTTAGATTTTTGCCCGATCGCCTCAACCTCTACCGGTTGAATTTAACCGATCGGTCAAACTTGACCGATCGGAGAGATTCAACCGATCGACTGGTTTTCTACTGGATCGGGCAAAATACTTAGGTTTTTGTCCGATGGCCTGAACCTCTACCGGTTGAATTTAACCGATCGATCAAAATTGACCAAACAGATAAATGCAACCGATCGGCTCAATTTCTATTGGATCAGGCGAAAAGTGTTGCTTTTTGACCGATCGCCTCAAGCTCCACCGGTTGATTTTAACCGATCGGTCAAAATCAACCCATCGGTCGAAGTTGACCGATTGGCTTAATTTCTATTGGATCGGGCGAAAAGTGTTGCTTTTTGACCGATCGCCTCGAGCTCCACCGGTTGATTTTAACCGATCGATCAAAATTGACCGATCGGTCAAAATTGACCGATCGGTCAAAATCAATCGATCGGTCGAAGTTGACCGATCGGCTCAATTTCTATTGGATCGGGCGAATGGCGTTGCTTTTTAACCGATCGCCTCAAGCTCCACCGGTTAATTTTAACCGATCGGTCAAACTTGATCGATCGGTCAAAATCAATCAATCAGTCGAACTTGACCGATCGATCAAAATCAACCGATCGGTCGAACTTGACTGATCGGTCAAATTTTGATCAATCAACTATGCTCTTGACAGGGGTGGAAGTTTTGCACCAAGGATCCAAGCCAGTCAGGATGACCTCTAGCTAACTTGGAGGGGGTAACTATGGGTGCAAATTTTGGCAAGAAGCCCACAGAGACCATCGCGGGACCCACTAGCCTTGCCTGGTGGGTCCACGGAGACCATCGCGGGACCCACTAGCCTTGCCTGGTGGGTCTACGGAGACCATCGCAGGACCCACTAGCCCTGTCTGGTGGGTCCACAGAGACCATCGCGGGACCCACTATCCCTGCCTGGTGGGTCCACAGAGACTATCGCGGGACCCACTAGCCCTACCTGGTGGGCCCACAAAGACAATGGCGGGACCCACCAGCCCTGCCTATGGAATCCCCAGAGACGACAGAGGGACCCACCAGCCCTGCCTGGAGGATCCCCTAGATACGACAACAGAAACCGCCATTTACCCCAGATTTCCTCCCAGGAAATCCTATAAATAGTAGAGCCTTCAAGTAAAAAAGGATCTGAAATCTGATTCCTGAAATCAAAAACCAGAATCCAAAAACCCAGAGCTCTGACTTTGATATTCCATTACCTTTGATCTCCTTTTCGAAGAGATCAGTGACACTCGGCCTGTCGAGGTCACTCTGATAAAAGAGTTAGTGAATTCGGGTTGCTCCCTATAGCACGGAGACGTAGGCTTCGACTGAACTCCGAGATCACGCTTTGCATCAACCTTCTTTCTGATTGCATCTCTCTCTCTGTTTGCATATCGAAAGTGATAATTCAAAGTCACTAAGGCATCAACCTTTGAAGCCACCTTTCAATCAACAGATCTACCATTCAACCTCAATTGACTGGTGGAGTAAAGTCTTCGGATCGACATGAAGATTTTTCCCCCACAGGTATGCGATAAGTTAGTGCCCTGAGTAGTAACCCGCCATAGATTCAAGGAGTTATCGATAAGTTGACCATGCTGCTCATACTCAACCTTGATAGTCTCTTTAACTCATCGATATAATTCTTTAATGCCTAGGGAAGCGCATGTCTAATCTGTTGCCGACGCATAGGCGGCATGTCATATCACAACATAGGACTTCTAGTTCCTCACTTTCATAAAGTAGAATGTTGCTCTCATGGTTGAGAGAGACTCTATCCGACGGATCGCTATCGAAGAAGGGGTCAACCTCTCATGGTCAATCATCAGTATCAATAACCGAGCAGACATCCGCCAGTCGCTCGACCCGTCTCCTGCTCTTTCTAGATGGTCCATCGTTGACACCTCTCGATGGTCTCTCAAATCCCTTTCGAGGGGACCTTCGCTCATCCGTACTAGACAAACGGTCTAAGAGCACATTGGCGAGTCAGCTCACTATCCCTAACCTCTCAGTTCTGAATCATTGTCTGATCCCTACATTGTGAGGGATGTTTGGAGCAGTAGACGTCTCCCCAAAATTCAGCAGCAACATAATAAAGACCAAAACCTAGTGGAATATCACCCTGACGAGGAGAACTATGACACTTTTGCTGCCTCCCTTTCCTCCGAGATGCCCCTCCGATCAACGAGGTGATCATAAGAACAACCACGCCTCCGAAGGGCAGCTTTATCTATAGATCCTCCAAATTTATTTCCCTCAAAGTTGGAGAACTCCCGCTCTCCCCAAGTTCAACTGCCTGACGGGAGACTTGACGCTACACATCTTGGCTTTCAAGCAAGCGTTAACACCGTACGATCATGACAACCAAGTTTTATATTGTACATTTACGGGTAGTCTGGATGATATATCGATTGATTGGTATCCCAATCTCCCGATGGGATCCGTGAGTTGGCTCGGGAATATGGTAGACCTCTTCGTTCTACACTATCGATTGAACCTTAAGCTAGTAAAGAAGCTTGACTCCCTTTATCGACTCCGAATGGGTTTGGATGAAATCCTTCAAGAGTTCACTTGGAGGTTCCGGAACGAGCACACAACGCTCTCCGGGCATCATCTCAACGACGAGCGATCAACTGGTATTCCAAAACACCTGGTGCTATGATCTCCAAATCTACAATGACCTTATCCATAATCCACCAGCCTTATTTGAAGCACTATTCAATCAAATCCAAAAGGAGATCGAGGTGGAGGACAATCAGATTGCATGCAAGGGACGAGACCTTAAGAAGTGTCCTTCTGACAGGGAGCCCAGCATGACTGACAGCCCGAGCTCAAAACGCTCAGGCTAAGGAAGGTGGTTCCTCCACGAGGCCAAAGTAGGCAAGTGGTAGACCTGTGAAGCCTCGGAGAACCAAGTTCATCGACTAGAATCTGCCGATCGATATAATTCTCGAGCAGATCCAGCCCGAGGACTACCTCAGAAGGCCCGACCCTCTTGAGCTTGGCACCAAGCAAATGGAGGATAAGTCGGTCTACAGTGACTTTTACTGGTGCCATGACTATCCTACCATTCAGTGCTTCCGTCTGGAGTACCACCTAGAGGACCTTTTGCAGGAAGGCTACCTCTAGGAGTTCAAGGTAGAGGTCGACAAAGCAAATGATTTACTTCCTCCTCCTCCCCCTTCTCAGAGGAAGAAGAAGATATATTGGATCCGCACGGTTGTGTGTCAATCATCCCCCATTGTCATCCAAGCAGAGATCTACAGTATCCACGATAATCTTCACTACCAAACTCTTGCTTAGAAAGAAGTCGAGCGGCAAGTACGGCATGTCTATCACATGCGCATTGTGGCTCAAGTTGAGGAATCTTGGATTGAAAAGCCATCAAAAGCCTCCCGTGGCTGGTAATCATCTTCACCAACCAAGAACTCAACGGAGTCTACACTCCACACCGCGACTGTAACATCCACCCCAAACACACAAGATTTTGTCTGCTTTGCCCGTGCCTGCATGAGAACTTCCCAGCGAGGTCACCCATCCTGGTACTGCTCTCGCCCGAGCATGCTTAACTACGGAGTTCTTACGAATTCCGTAGTGGCGCACGATTTTAAAATGTGTCTTCTATGTTTGGGAGGGAAAATTATATAAGTAGCTCAGGATCTCCTTCTCTCCAAGCGATGTGGGGCTAACTCGTGGCCTTGTACACCTCACCTCACCTCACCTTATCCATCTTGTCATCCCAGTCTCAGGAGTCTTGAGTCTTGGCCTATTGGATCTTGGTTGTCACAATCCACCCCCCTTAGGGCTACACGTCCTCGTGTTGGGTTAGACCCCCCCATCCCGAAGAGAACCGGCTCTGATACCATTTTGTAACATCCGCCCCAAACACACAAGATTTTGTCCGCTTTGCCCGTGCTCGCACAAGAACTTCCCAGGGAGGTCAGCCATCCTGGTACTGCTCTCGCCCGAGCACGCTTAACTACGGAGTTCTTACGAATTCCGTAGTGGCGCACGGTTTTAAAACGTGTCTTCTATATTTGGGAGGATAAATTATATAAGTAGCTCAGGATCTCCTTCTCTCTAGGTGATGTGGGGCTAACTCGTGGCCTTGTACACCTCACCTCACCTCACCTCATCCATCTTGGCATCCCAGCCTCAGGAGTCTTGGCTCTTGGCCTATTGGATCTTAGTCATCACAGCGACCCTATTGCCCTATGGCTCGTCGTCAATGGAAACTTCGTCAACCAAATACTCATCGACACTAATAGCTCCATCGATAACATATTCTTCAACTATTTCAAATATCTTGGCCACAAGTACGAGAGTCTTGACATATTCCCTACAATCATCATCGGCTTCAACAGTGAGTAGAGCATGATGATTGGAGAAGCAAGATTCATACTCAATCTCAACAGAGAGATACGAGCATCTGTCTGGTTCACCATCGTCAAGGGGATGTCGAACTATAATTCCATCTTGGGTAGACCCTTCCTCCACCATATAAGAACCATCTCCTTATTTTATCATCAACTTCTTAAATTTCCAACTGGGGAGGGCATCAGGTGCAACAGATGGGCAGATCGTGTGAGGTGGTAGCTGCACAGATTCAGCTAGTACTTAACGCAACACTAGCAAAGTATTCAGTCAACAAAGTTGGTCCCTCGAGTGGATAACAATTAAGGAAGCCTCCAGTGCTAGAGTCTTTACCAATGGAGTGGGAGGCTCTACCTTCAGTCGAAGAGATCATCTAAATAAACATTGACAATGGCAATCTTCCTTGAGAAACATTCATCGATACCGGTCTTAGCAACGCAGAAGTGCAAGACATGGTATCCTTGCTCAAGTTCAATATCGATATCTTTGCTTGGAACTTCGAAGACATGCCCAGGATCAGTCTGAACGATGATGTCATTGCTCACCATTAAAGAAGGGGCAAGTGTGGTCAAGCAAAAGCCCCGAACAACCAAACTAAAGCGGGTGATTGGAGTTCAGGAGGAGATCAGCAAGTTGCTCTCGATAAGCTTCATTCGTGAAGTAGAGTACCCAACTTGGATCTCAAGCATCGTCTTTATCCCAAAAAATAATGGGAAGACCAGAGTCTATATCAACTTCACCAACCTTAACAAAGCCTGCTCTAAGGATCCATTCCTATGCTAAGGATAAATAGAATCGTCGATGCCACCATCGGGCACGAGCTTCTGTCTTTCATTGACGGATACTCAGGCTACAATAAAATCCTATAATATCTGAACGATCAAGAGAAGGCTTGCTTCGTGACAGATAGAGGCCTCTTCTATTACAACGTTATGCCCTTCGGTCTCAAGAATGTGGGCTGACTTATAAAAGACTAGTCATGAAGATGTTCAAAGAACAGATTGATCACAACGTCGACAACCTGCTCACCAAGAGTTAAAGCCAAGTAGAGTACATCTCTGACTTTATTGAAACCTTTTAAATTCTGAGGAAATATCACATGAAGCTAAATCCAGCTAAGTACGCATTCGAAGTAAAATCGGACAAATTCCTGGGTCACCTGGTGACTAGGAGGGGCATCGAAGCAAATCTTGATCAAATTTGAGTAATCATCGAAATTTCATCACCTTCGACCCGAAGAAGATGTAGAGGCTCATAGGATGGTTGAAAGTGCTCAACCGATTCATCTCTAAGTCCTCAAACAAATGCAAGTCATTCTTCGACAAGCTTTGCAAAGCTAACACTTCAAGATAGGACTCGGCTTGCGAGCAAGCCTTCCAAAGCATCAAATTCTATCTCACTCAAGCTTCCATCCTAACCGTGCCATCATTAGGAGAACCACTCTAGGTGTATCGAACCATCACTGATCAGGCTATCAGCGCAACCTTAGTCAGTATAAGGCATGTGGTTGAGCACCCTGTCTACTATACCAGCCATACCTTTCTACCGGCTGAGACTCGCTACTCAAAAATGGAGGTCGCTTTGGCTTTGCTTATAGCCACTAGACAACTTCGCCCCTACTTCGTCACATACTTGGTCACCATCACCTCCGAGCATCCTCTCAAAGACATCCTCCCAATTCTACTATCTATTTTCCAGAGATCCTTGAGCCTTCTTGTAATCAGACTCTAGTCAAGCCCACTCTACCCTCTATCTACTTGTATAAGCACTCCTCGGCCTATCAAGAGAAGCTCTACTTTTTCAGCGTCAGTGGATTTAAAGGTTGTGTCTTACCGCACGAAGACATAGGCTATGGCCGAACTTCGTCACCACATCTTGTGTCAACTCCCTTTCTCTACCTCTTCTTTTCTCTGTCTCTCTCTCTACTCAATAATGTCTGCGTGACAACTAAGCACGCTATAGCTCGGCACTCTACAGTAAACCGTACTCGAATTCAACCCTCAATCGACTGTTAGAGAGAAACCATAAGATGGCCATAATTTTCCCCCACAACTACTACAGCGAAAGCACTATAGAAAGAGTATACATTCGTCTCCAGAAAGTGTATCCATTTGTCATCAACCAGAGTATTTATTCACCAGGTGACACTATGCATGTTGCGGTTTCTACAATGATTTCACTTTAGCAAGAGTATCCATTCATCTTCAGAAAGAGTATCCATTTGGCTAATTGTTACTCTTGCTATAGTGAAATCATTGTAACAGCTACAATGAAATCACTGTAACAGCTACAATGAAATCACTGTAGCAACAAACAATTCGATAAATTTATACTCTTACCAAATCGAATTGATACTCTTGCTACAGTGATTTCAATGTAGCAGCTATAGTGACATCACTGTAGCAACCGTTACATGTATAGTGTCAACCAGTGAGTGGATATTCTTTCTAGAGATGAATGGATCGATACTCTTTCTGTACCACGTGAGGGGGTAAATAAGGACGATGGTGCGTTTCGGACGGATGGTGCGTTTCGGTCTGTAGAGGAGGTGCCGGCAAGGGCTTGGGTTATAACCTCTCGGAGGGGTTACTTGAGTGCTGCGGCTTCCTTCCAGTGTCATGCGACTTCCCCACTCCACGCGGTGCTTTTGGCGCTGAAAGCGGTATTGGAGGAGCTGGCTCAACATCGTGTTGGTGATGCGGTGGTGGTTACAGATGCTCAACATGCTTGTGATGCTTTGGTGTTGAGTAGGGGTAACTCGGTGGAAATTTGTTTCGAGATCATGGGGTGTCTGGTGGCATGGAGTCAGCTGCAGAATGTGATGGTTCATTGGGTGCCTCATGTGGCGAATAGTGATGCGCACTGGTTAGCTCATGAGGCGATGGATAGTCAGTATTCAGTTGGTGGGTTATTGGGAAGAGGAATTCCCACCTATCCTTGAAGCTCTCGTTCTAGAGGACCTCTAGGTCGTGGTGTAAATGACCCTTGTTTGACATACCAAAAAAATAAAAAATAAAAAGGACGAGGGACTTGATATAGCACGCAATGTCCGGGAGGGTTTTGGTGCAATATTGAAACATTGTATTGTATTGTATGACCTTTAGCTAATATATCGTATGCTAAAAGAACTTAAGACAAAGTCTTCCAATTAATTAATAAAAGTTTTAATTAACCGTACGTCTGATATGGTTGGACGCTACCTGGTTGGTTTCCAGTTGTCACGTTGGGTTTTGACTGGCTGTCTGTACTCAGAGTGTCCCGTTCAGTCCAGCCTGGCCAATGCGCTGCAGGTTTGGCATATATCATTGCCGTTTCCTCTCATGCCTAATTACGCACTAATCTCTTAGCGATAAATAAAAAGAGATCGAGAAAAAAAAAACTCCTGCTTATTATATTATATAAAAGTATATATATATATATATATATACATACATTAGTAAATATGAGTAACACTAGCTATTTGTACAATGTCCAGAGACAAAAACATGGACAAACCAGACTCATGCAGGCAGATGCACTGAGCCATTGTTCTGGTTTGTCCAAGATTTTGTCAATGGAGATTGTACAAATAGCTAGCATTAATACTCTATTATTATTTGCATGGCTTCAATTCCCCTTGTTAATTGTCCTCCTCCCCTCTCTATCTATCTGCTAGGGTAACCAACGCCTTCAAAACAATTAATGGATGGAAGTTTCATGCATGGGTGGTTCCGTTGGAAATGTCCATACTGCCAATTTCAATCACGCAAATATATATATAATATATACAAGTTTAATTGTATATATCTATATGATGATCATATCTCTCTCTCTCTCTCTCACTTTTCTTTTCTTTTTTTTTTTCTTCTTTCTTCTTATTCTAAAGAATCCCTACTAACCAGCTAGTTCCTACTATTACTAGTACTCTCTACCAACTGAATTTCGTATTATTTGCTCGGAATCAAGCATAGAACAAGCAGGAGTCCCACTTGATATGGATTCATAACCATCTTGTCTTCCATCATCTTTCTATTATAGCATGTAATCTCTCTCTCTCTCTCTCTCTCTCTCTCTCTCTCTCTCTCTCTCTCTCTCTCTCTCTCTCTCTCTCTCTCTCTCTCTCTCTCTCTCTCTCTCTCTCTCTCTCTCTCTCTCTCTCTCTAAATATGCATAATCAATTGGTCTTCCTCATGGAATCGCAATGACTTTGTCAAGTATTCATGCATGAAGCCTTTTTTTTTTCTCTTTGTTGCGGAAGCAACTGATCATTGAGATCGATCCATACACGAGAACAAACAAACAACAATTACAAAAAGACAGATTTTTAGGTGGTTCACCCCAATTTGGGATACATCCATTGTCGTTAGAGCACTCGGAAGATATCATTAAGACTGAGAACAAGATATACACCAGACACCTTCTTCTCTAGACATAGCACTCACTCCGCTCCAAGCCTCATTCGACTCTAATCTTTATTGGGTTTTCTACTCTATTATGGCATGCAAACGATGACTAGCCAAAGTATTGAGAGATTACAAATCTACTGCAGAAAGTTGTAGAACAAAAGTAGAGAGATTTAGCATGCAAAGTTTAGCACAACAAAAAAGCAATCTTTACGTTGTGTCCTAAGGCTATCTACAGATATGGCTAAAAGGTGGGGAGGAGGAATAAGAATAGTGGATTTAGCAGTAGTCGAGACTTGTGCTAGCACAATGCTCTGAAAGCTATTTCACCGCCTCGATAGGTGCTTCAAGGCCTCCGACGAACGCTCCCCAGGGTACAACGACTGGATTCCTTTTCAGCACCGAAGGGAACCCCTTTGGGACTCTCAGCGTACTCCAGACAGCAACCGAATCACGAACAAGAGAGAGAAATAGAGAGAGTGGAGAGAGCTCTTTGCTTTTGGTGTGTCTTCTAGTTTCACAGGACCCTGTCTTATATAAAGGTCCTTAGCCATAATGTTCCCACACTCACAGTCCATCGCATGCAGTAATGATTCCCGCACTGATGAGCATTCACTGCTCTGTCGGGTGTAACGGTTGCATGCGACAGTGCAGAGGTTCAGGTTCAACGAACCTAACTTAGCCTCGTGAAGAATGTAACGGAAGGAATAACTCTCCATTAAAAATATTAAAACGCAATGTAAAAGAAGGCCCAAAGCCTGAAGCCCATTCGCGTCCACGCGGCTCGCGAGCCGTAATCTTGGCCCGTGCCCGACCTGGCCTTGCTCGGCTTGGTGCGCGCATCCACGTGTATGGTGGGCTATGGCTTGGCTCTTGGAAAGCTACAAAGCCCAATATAGGGAGTTCTATTATAAATGCATTAAAAGATCTCCCCACAGGCAATATGGGACTAAACACAAAAATCGGTTTTTTTATTCTATTGTCAAAACCAATTTTTGTAACAATCCCCCACAATAATAAAAATATTGAAAAACAAATCGAAAGAAGTAGTCTGGAGTACTTATAAGAAGTATGTATAGACACAAGGTGTCTTTCGATGTGAACCTTTGCTTAGTGTAAACCTGCAGGACTTACTAGCTGACTGTGAACTTATGTCTTTAACGGTACAGCTATATATTGTAAGTCTAGTCGATATGTCTCACCCATACTCTCATATACATCATAGAGTCCTATGCGATTGTACTCTTTATGGCCATGAGCCATCCCTAGTTTTCTTGAGTGTTCTAAAGAATTAGCCTCAATTTTTATAGAAGCGGTCATACTTCTACACTCATATATGTACTTACTATAAAGAGTGCTCTGTATCTTTACACCCTACTGGTATACCAGCTATAGTTAGCATTAAGAGTCTAAAACTCAATATCTCGGCGATACAGAATGTACTATCACATCATAGGGAGGGGAAAAAATTTTGATAGCACCCCCACAAATCCTTCGAATAACTTGTTTTTTAATCGAACCTCGATCTTGGGATCTTTAGTCACATAGGTTGGGTTACCGTTATCGGAGACCTATTAGTTTATAGGCCTTAGTCTCATCCCCCTCGATGTATTTAAAACTAACTCTCTAGCTAGTCCTTTAGTTAAAGGATCTGCTAAATTATCTTTTAACCTAATATAATCAATAGCAATTATCCCATCTTTCAACATCTATCGAATAATTTTATGTCTATGATAAATATATCATGATTTTTCATTATAGGAGTTATTCCTAGCTCTCATTATGGCTGCTTGGCTATCACAATGAATTGGGACAATAGGAATAGGCTTTAGTCAAAAGGGAATATCCATAATGAGATTTCTTAGCCATTCACCCTCTTCACTAGCTTTATCGGCTATGAACTCCGACTCCATAGTGAATCGGGCAATGCATATTTGTTTGGATGATTTTCAATAAATTGCACCCCCTCCAAGGGTAAACATATACCCACTAGTGGATTTGCTTCCTAAGGAATCTACAATCCAATTAGCATCACTTTATCCCTCTAGGACAGCGGGATATCTACCATGGAAAATGCCATAATCTAATGTATGTTTCAAATACCTCAGAACTCGGATTAGAGTATCACAATGCTCTTGGTTAGGATTAATAGTGCATCTACTACGTCTACCTATCGCATAGGCAATATCGGGTCTCGTGCAGTTTATAATATACATGAGACTGTCAATTACCCTAGAATATTCTAGTTGTGATACACTAGGCCCTAAATTCTTCTTCAGGTATACTGAAGAATCATATGGCATTCTGGCAGGTTGACAATCAAAATGACCAAACTTTCTAAGCACTTTCTCGATATAGTAGGATTGAGATAAATCTATGCCATTGAATCTCTCTTAATTTTGATACCAAGAATGACATCTGTAGATCCTAAGTCCTTTATATCGAAGTGCCTACTCAAGTAGTCCTTGGTCTTGATCACTACTTCTACGTTGGTTCCAAAGATCAACATATCATCTACATAGAGACATATGACCACACAAGTCAAGTTATTAACCTTAGTGTAGATACATTTATTTGATTCATTAATACTGAACCCACTTGAAGTTAACACATGGTCAAACTTCTCGTGCCATTGCTTTGGAGCCTGTTTGAGACCATAAAGAGATTTCTTTAGTCTATAAACCTTATTCTCCAAACCTTGCACTATGAAGCCTTTGGGCTGATCCATGTAGATCTCTTCCTATAATTCTCTATTTAGGAATGCAGTCTTTACGCCCATCTGGTGAATTACGAGGTTATGGATAGCGGCTATAGCTATAAGCAACCTAATGGATGTAATCCTAGTCACTGGTGAGTAAGTATCAAATAAGTCTACTCCCTCTCGCTGTTATAGCCTTTAGCTACTAACTTAGCTTTATATCTTTCTATGGATCCTTCTGCCCTAAGCTTCTTCTTGAATATCCATTTACATCAAACTGTTTTGAAACCAGGAGGTAGCTCAACTAGCTCTCAGGTATTGTTGGATGTTATGGACTCAAGCTCACTAGTTACAGCTTCCTTTTAAAAAATAGAGTCAGCTGAGGTCATGGCTTCATCATAACTAGTCGGATCATCTTTCACTAGATATGTGATGAAGTCAGTCCCAAATGAAGTATCAGTCCTAACTCGCTTGCTCCTTCTAGGTTCGATCTCTTTATTATCTGAAGAGTCATCCCTCTGTCTAGGAGCAGGCCTCTTAAGTGTACTGGGCTCATGAGGTTTCTCAAACCTCTCTCTATAAGGAAACCAACTTTCAAAGAATTCGGCATCCCTAGTCTCGATGATGGTATTATCATCTATGCATGGGTTTTTGGAATGTATTATTAAAAACCTATATGCACTACTGTTCTGGGCATATCCTATGAACACAGAGTCAATTGTTTTAGGACCCAGCTTGGTCCTCTTAGGGTTAGGTATGGATATATTCGCTAAATAACCCCACACTTTGAGATATAGGATGGCTTCCTACCTCTCAGAATCTCATAAGGTGTCTGCTCAGATTCCTTAAATGGGATCCTATTAGGAACATATGTGGTAAGAGCATAGCTTTCCCCCATAGGTTCGTAGGTACCCCTGAACTGATCATCATGGCATTGACCATATCCTTTAAGGTCCTGTTCTTTCTCTCAGCTACTCTATTAGATTGAGAGGAATATGGAGCAGTGGTCTAATAAATTAAATCATTGTCTTCACAAAACTTAGTAAAGTCTCCGGACTCATATTCACCTCCTCTGTCCGACCTAAGGACTTTGATCATCTTCCCTAACTTGTTTTCTATCTCAGACTTATAGGATTTAAACTTAGACAAGCTCTCATCCTTACTCTTAAGGAGAAAGATTGAATAATATCAGGAATAATCATCAATAAAAGTAATAAAATATTTGTTCCCTCCTCTTATAGTGTAACCTTTAAGGTCGCACATGTCTGAGTGGATCAAATCTAAGGTTTCTAGGCTACGCTCTATACTCTTAAAAGATTTCTTGGCAAATTTTACCTCTACGCATATGCCACACTTTCCATTTAAGGATGGAACACATTTAGGTACACTACATAATTTAAGTAACCTTTTAAGGGATTTAGAGTTAACATGTCCTAGTCTAGCATGCCACAGATCAAAAGAATCACACAAGTAAGTAGAAGAAGATACTTTATTATCATTAATAAAAGAAGTTACATTTAGCTTAAATAAGCCCTCATCAAGATAACCCTTTCCCATAAAAAGATCCTCCCTTAGTCAGAACAAATTTATCTGACTCAAATATAAGCTTGTAGACCTTCTTGCTCAGCATTGCTCCAGAGACCAGATTCTTTCGAATGTCTAGGACATGCAGCACCTCTTCAGAGTTAGAAGATTTCCAGAGGTGAACTTCAGACTCACGTTCCCTTTCCTAGCAACATGAGCAACTGAGGAGTTCCCCATGTGCAGCGACTCTCCTTCTTCTGCAGGTGTGTAGATAGAGAAGTAGCTCTTCGACCCATAGATATGTCGGGTAACTCCCGTGTCCACCCACCAGTCTGCAAGGTTGCTAACTAGGTTGGCCTCAGTGACCACCGCAGAGAAGTAACCACTCTGAGCCACGTTTGTCTCGGACTTGTTCTTTGGTCGATTAGCTTCATTGAAGCGACACTCTTTAGCTAAGTGGCCTAGTTTGCCGCATACAAAGTAGTCTCCTTTCGGCTTCTTTTTGAATTAAGACTTGAAAAGCTTGTACTTCTCCTAGGGTTTAAGAGCATGAGCATTCTTTTTGGAAGACTTTCCCTCCACCAGGTTAGCCTTTCCTTTTATCATATGGGCTCGCTCCCTTTGCTCTGACATTCGGTTATCCTCCTCTATACAGATTCGGACAATAAGGTCTTCCAGGGTCACCTTCTTCCTCTTATGCTTTAAACTATTCTTGTACTCCTTCCACGAGGGAGGCAACTTCGCTATGATGGTTGCCACTTGGAATCCCTCGCAGATTTTGTAGCCCTCAGCGAGAACCTAATGGATGATAATTTGTATCTCCTCAAGTTGGGAGACCACAACTTCCCATCTTCCATCTTGAACTCCAGTAGCTTCCCGACTGTGAACTTCTTTGACCCGATGTCCTCTGTGGTGTACTTCTACTCTAAAGAGTTCCACAGGTCTTTGGCGGACTTACAGGTGAAGTAGACATCATAGAGCGGGGACAAGGCAGTTAATGATATAGTTCCTACACAGATAATTCTGCTTCTTCCAGGAGTCTAAGTCGGTTTAGTTAGATGAGCCATCATCCTTAGAGGTAAGGGTAGGTTTCTCCGAAGAAATAAGGTTAACAACCTTAAGGACAGTCAGATAGAACCTAAGTTTCATTTATCATCTCTTAAAGTTCTTCCCATCGAATGGTTCAGGCTTCTCACTAGACTTGCTAGGTTTCCTCTCCATCTCAGTAGTCATCTAGGAAGAGTTCCTTTTGACTTTTCAAAAATTTGATAGCCAGGTCAGCTCCAGGAAGGAGGTGGAGCACTTGGCTCGGTTAAATACCAATCTTCCTAGGGTAATTTAATATCGGTTTGTCAAGCTTTCCTCGACACCGCCAAACTTAAGAAAATTCAGAGGAATTCTAACAGTTAACAAGAGACTAGATCTAAACACTCTCGTATAGGATCTAGATCTAAACAGAATAGAATAGAATGACACAAATAGCTTTCAGATTGTTGGGTTTTCTACTCTATTAGGCATGCAAACGATGACTAGCAAAAGTATTGAGAGGTTATAAATCTAGTGCAAAAAGTTATAGAACAAAAATAGAAGGGTTTAGCATGCAAAGTTTAGCACAACAAACAAGCAAGGTTTAGGTTGTGTCCTAAGGCTCTCTACAGATATGGCAAAAAGATGGGGAGGAGGAAGAATAGTGGACTATGCAGTAGTCAAGGCTTGTGCTAGCACAATGCCCTGAAAGCTATTTCGCCGCCTCGATAGATGCTTAAAGGCCTCCGACGAATGCTCCCCAGGGTACAACGACTGGACTCCTCTTCAACACCGAAGGAAACCCCTTTGGAACTCTCAGTGTACTCCAGACAGCAACCAAATCATGAATAAGAGAGAAAGAAACAGAGAGAGTGGAGAGAGTTGTTTGCTTTTGGTGTGTCTTCTAGCTTCACATGACCCTTTCTTATATAGAGGTCTTTAGCCATAATGTTCCCACACTCACAGCCCATCGCATGCAGCAATGATTTTCGTACTGATGAGCATTCACTGCTCTGTCGGGTGTAACGGTTACATGTGATAGTGCAAAGGTCCAGGTTCATGCAAGTAACCTAGCTCAGCCTCTTGAAGAGTGTAACGGAAGGAATAACTCTCTATTAAAAAAATTAAAACACAATGTAAAAGAAGGCTCAAAGCCCTAAGCCCATTCGCGTCCACTCGGCTCGCGAGCCGCGGCCTCGGCCCGACCTACAAAGACATGTTGGTTTTGGAGAGCTTTTGTTGTTTGTGAGAAATACTACACTACAGAAAGCAAGTGACTCACTAAAATAGTTAGTCATTGAACAAACAAACGCAAGCCTAGATATTTTTGGGCCTTCATCACCAAATCCTCGGGGAAATTTGTAGAAAAGCAACAATCGAAACCGAGATGAAAAACTCATCATGCTAGCGAGAAGATCAACCACAACATTGCCTTCCTCTAAATATGAGAAAAACAAACTCAGTTGAAAGCACGCAAAAGACTGCAGTAGTCCAGTAATAATGGTTGAGAAGCTTGATAGGACTGAAGAGAGTTAATTGTCACCAAAGGGCCACCCTCCACTCATAGGTTAGCCCTAAGCCACAGCTAAATCACTACTTAAAGCCCAGACCAGAGGATGTGACCCTGACTTTCCCAAATTGAGCCACTGAGCCAGCTGCTTAAAGAGGTTGGAACATTCTTGGCTCTCTCATTGGTCCATTTCAAAGGCTTTTTCTGATTTAACCATGATGAATAGCATGACATGACATACATGCCCTTTAAATGGACCAATGAGTAAGCCAAGAATGTTCCAACCTCTTTAGGGAGGTTGAAACAAAATCGTTTTCTTATTTTTGCTACCCGATTGGTTTGCTTCCCAATCGTGATCTGCCACGCCTTCCAAAGGAAAGTGCATAATGGGGACTACACTTGCCCATTATGCCCACTCTTTTGGATGACATGGTAGATCACTATTGGGCCGTAAACAAGTGTAGCAAATTAATCGGGTAGTAAACAAAGGTTTTTTTCGAAATGACCCTCAACTGCCACGTATTGCTCCAACTGACCCCCCTTGCTTTATGGTTTACTGTTGTGACCCTCGGCACATGGGAATTTCACCGCACGCGTACAATAATTCCACCACGAACGACTTTGCCCTTTGGTGAAAATTTGACTGCAACTTCGTCTTCCCCAATACCGACTCACCGAGCGCTGTTTGAAACTGCTAGAAACCGCAATAAACCGCCGGAAATCACATTGGAAGATGACGTCGACCCTGCGAAATCACACAAGGTATTCCCTCTTGTTTAAAACCCTTTTTTTTTTTTTGCAAATCGCTCCCGCTTTCCCCAAATTCTAAAACCCAATTTTTTTTTCTAGTTTTATTTTGATTGTAATCCATGAGGTTAGTGTATTTTTTTCATTTTTGTTTCCAATGTTCAATCAAAACGCAACAATATGGCATTTGGAACCATGAAATTTGTGTTTCTTGCGATCTATGGTATGGGATTTTGGTATATCTAATTTTGTTAAAAAATATTCCTCTTTTTTTCCTCAAAATTCTAAACCCTAGACATCTCATTTTTTTTATTACATATGTGATTATAAAATCCCTCTTCAATCCAAACACAACGATATTGCGTTTCGTTTGATTACATATGTGATTCAAAAATCTTTTTTTTGTTTGTGTTTTGTTTGATTACGTATGTGAATCATATCCATTCTATACCAAAGGTATTGGGATGTGGTATTGGATTTGCTAAATTTTGAGTATGGTATGGATATTAAAATTATATATCTAATGACAATTCATTGGCTTTTAAACAAAAAAAAATCCTATATCTAGCACCCATTCTATATTAAAATAATTCCAGACAATTAGTTAAGACTTTGGCCAATGGACTAAAGTTTGGATTTCAAAAAATTACCCAATGATGAGTCGATAACTCTATAGGCGCATGCAAAAACACTTAAAACAATTTCATTAGTCGTTGTTCATAGAGTCGATAACTCTAAAATCCTATAGGAATTTGAAGATATAGAACTTTATACCTAAGGTATGCCCTTTTGTTTAAGACCTTTTTTTTTTACAAATCACTCCTGCTCTCCCTGAAATTCTAAAACCCTATTTTTTTTCCCATTTTATTTCGATTATAATCCATGACGTTAGTGTATTTTTTTCAATTTTGTTTCCAATGTTCAATCAAAATGCAACAATATTGTGTTTGGAGCCATGAAATTTGTGTTTCTTGCGATCTATTGTATGAGATTTTGATATATCTAATTTTGTTAAAAAATATCCCTCTTTCTCTCTCTGAAATTCTAAATCCTAGCCATCTCCGTTTGTTTTTTTTGTTTGATGTATGTGATTCTAAAATCCATCTTTAATCCAAATGCAACGATATTGCATTTCGTTTTATTACGTATGTGATTCTAAAATCTCCGTTTGTTTTTTTTGTTTGTGTTTCGTTTGATTATGTATGTGAATCATATCCATCCTATACCAAAGGAATTGGAATGTGGTATTGGATTTGCTAAATTTTGAGTATGGTATGGGTATTAAAATCATATATCTAATGACAATTCATTGGTTTTTAGATAAAAAAAAAATTATAGTTAAGACTTTGGCCAATGGAGTAAATTTTAGATTTCAAAAAATTGTCCAAGGATGAGTCAATAATTCTAAAAAAATTTCGATACTTAAAACAATTTTATCAATCTTTGTTCATAGAGTCGATAACTCCGAAATTCTATATGACTTTAAAGATCTTTGGAATTTAGGTATAAAATTATATATCTTCAAATTTCTATAGGATTTCGGAGTTATCGACTCTATGAACAACGACTGATCAAATTATTTTAAGTGTTTTTGCATGCAACTATAGGGTTATCAACTTATCCTTAGATAATTATTTGAAATCCAAACCTTACTTTATTGACTAAAGTGATGTTGCTAATTACTGCTGATGGGTTGTTGTATTACCATACTCACTTTTGAGTACTACCATACTTCATTGGCTAAAGTGATATTACTAATTATTGATTCGTGGGCTGTGGAAATGGGTGTGGTATTACCATACTTAATTTTGAGTACGGTATGGGTATTAAAATCATATATCTAATGACAATTCATAGGCTTTTAGACAAAAAATTCTTATATTTAGAATCCATTCTGAAATATTTTTGAAAATAATTTTATCGATCTTTGTTAATAGAGTCGATAACTCTGAAATCCTATATGACTTTAAAGAGCTGTGGAATTTAGGTATAAATTCTATATTTTTAAATTGATATAGGATTTCAGAGTTATCGACTCTATGAATAACGATCGATAAAATTATTTTAAGTATTTTTGCATGCGCCTATGTAGTTATCGACTCATCCTTGGGCAATTTTTTGAAATCCAAAGCTTACTTAATTAGCCAAAGTGATGTTATTAATTTTTAATTCGTGGGCTGTAGAATTTGGCTGTGGTATTACCATACTCAATTTTGAGTATGGTATGGGTATTAAAATCATATATCTAATGAGAATTCATGGGCTTTTAGACAAAAAAAATCATATATCTAAAACCCATTCCATCTTAAAACAATTTTATCGAATAATACGAGAGTTAGAATATTTTTGTTGATATTTAAATTCATAATTTTATTGGCTTGTCTAAATGTTTGCGTGCTACCTTTTTATTTATTTTTTCAGATGGCTCGTAAAGGATTTAAAAGAGAAAGAGGAAGTACAAGTGAAAGAAGTCTTGTAAAGAGAAAAGAACCTCCTCACCCATCTGTGGCTGAAGAAAAGAAGAAAAAAAGAAAGGTGTTTGATGGTCCTCCATGCCCCATCTTGGATTATACAGCCATTCCGTCTGCCAGGAATACTACTTCTTTCTTCTATCAAATTTTAGACACGTATTAAAAATCAGAGCGGCGTATGAATTTATTTAAATAATCATGTTTTAGATTTTTACATAGGTTTAATATTAGTAAGCCTATGTTTATCCCCTAATTAGCTTATTATTTTTTGCAACATCACGTGTCAAACCTATTATTTGTGATTAAGGATATACAAATCCGGTTATAGCCAAAAAAGTTCACCCTCATTAAAGGACTGAAGTATTCTCTATGTGAGGTTCCACATATCCTTGATGAAGAGGGGAAGGGACGACTTAGAGTAAAATATTTTGAAGTCAATAAGTCTTTTTATCAGGATGACCTGCTAGAGCAAATACTTACCTGCAAGTATGATTTGGATACTATCAAAATGGATTTGGTGCTTGTGCTTACAACTTACTTTCTAGAGCAGAACAGAGCAATCAAAATGTCAAGAAATTATTTGGACTTTGTTAATCAATATGAGAATTTTAATAGATATACTTGGAGGAATTTGGTATATATAATTTGGTAGAAAGTATAACAAAAGCAGTTGCACCCATAGCAAGATCGAAAATATATAATATCTGGTGATGTGTATATGCCTTGCAGGTAAATTTTTTTTACTTATTCATATATGTTTTTTCATGAATGTTATATGATACTAACTATGGTTTATTAATAATAAATGATAGGCATGGGCATTTAAGAGGATTCCCAATTTGGGAGAACTTTGTACTAGCAAGGAAGACCCAGAACTTTTTCAAGAATCATAAACTGGAAAGAAATAACACAAGTTGGTTACGACATAATCAAAGAGATTATTGAGAATGAAATGGTAAATAACTCCAATATAATAACAACATAATATGACTTGATGTTATATTAAATTGATTAATAATATGATTTTTTATATATGTTTAACAGAATGAGATAAATGATGAGTTGATTCTGATTGAAGATGAATCGAAGGAGCAACTGATGTTGCCCTTCTTACAGAAGATGAATCGAAGGAGCAAGTGATGTTTCCCTTCTTACAGAATTCTATTGCTGGAAAAAACGGAATGCGAGGTATTGATTCAAAACATCTATCTTTACCTCCAGGTGAAAATACTGAAATGTATACCTCGACATTGGAAAGAAGGGTGAAAGTATTGAAGGATGCAAAACTTGAATAAGATATAAAGAATAAAGCATTGGAAGAGACAAACACATATTTTCGGAGATAACTTAGGAGCTGCTGGTGAATGATAAAGCAGCTATCTCAAAGGAAAAAAGTAATAGAATTGTCAGATTCTTCTTCCTCCGATGATGACACTGATACCTATAAGGTGATATTATATTCTATATCTTAAATCATATCATTTTTTATTAAATATTTCTTATTTTTATTATATTATTCTTAGTTTCAGAGGAGGAATCTTGTAACACCAAACCGATAGTGATCCATTTATTTGATTTGGACACCAAGGATAGGGCCAAAGCAAAGCCCGACAATGGAGAGGGTGATGATCATGGTGATGATAATGATGAAGAGGAGGATATGAATGATAATGATGGGAATGATCATGATGAGGATGATGATCATGGAGATGATAATGATGACCACCAACATGATACTTCGGGGCTGAGCCTTTGACTAGGGTCAAGGGGGTGAATATCAGTATGGTGCTGGGGCTCTTACTGGGTCCAAGGAAGGTCAAAATCAGGAAGGTCAAGGTCAAGGAGTTAGTGAGCCAAGCACGAAAGTATATTTTTTATTTCCATTATATTTTTGCATACACCTATGCATAGTCCATCTATTATTGACTATAAATGTTGAAAAATATGCAACTGACGGATTCTGAGATTCAGATGGTGGGGCTTTTACATGAGTTAGGAAAAAATGCAATCTAGAATCCTATGATAGAGGAAAAGGAGCCCGACTCTTTAGAAGAGAGATTAATGCTTGGATATAATCTATGTGAAAAAAAACAACTCGACAAACTTATTAGGACTCCTTATACTAACTCGAATCTACCAGATAAGAAACAAAATTTGGGATATAAGAGAAGGAGGAAGACTCAAGTGTCAAAGGAGGTGACCCGCTATTAGAGGATGAAAATATGGTAAGAGCGTTGCAATTATGTTAAAATGTTTTTGGAGTTTCGGTGATAATATAATAGTTTGCTATCTAATTTATAAAAATGATAGAGATTTTCAACTGTGCATATTTCTACAAATAAAAGATTACTGAAACAGCTATCCGATTAAGAAAGAGAGGACTTGTTCAAATTTATAAACTCAAAGGATAAGGATGTGTAAGTATTTTTAAAATAACTAATAGTTTTAAATTGTTTTATAATTTTTTAATAGATATTTAATTCTTTTGTTTTATCTATAGCCCCCCCCCCCTAAAAAAAATATTTATGGAATAAGTATACAGCCAACGATAATTCTGGATTTATATGCTAAGAAATCGTGGGTCGCTAGCTATGTAAGTATATCGAATTTGTAATATTATCTTTCATTACTCATAGTTGATTTATCAATTTTCTTTTGTTGTAATAGCATATCGATGATTACTTAACCTTCTTGAAAGAAAGGGCTAAAGATGCAAATGTTAGCATTGCATTTCTTAAATCATACTTCTGGATATGTATACCTTGTGATTAGTTTATAATGTTTGTAACTCAATATTAGTTTGTAATATTTTTCCTATATCTTTAATATTAGTTTGTAATCCAATATTTAATACATAATTAATTATGATTTTGGCTTAACAGATATTTGCTTTGGGTGATTGTAAAAAATTTAAAGAATGGCTAGCGACAAGAGATGATCGAGAGAATTTGAACAAACATGTCCCCAGCTTTGTAGTAGAACACAAATGAAGTTCTTATATTTCAATAGAATTTGGTAGAAAGAAAGATAAAAATTCTGAATTGGAGAACAACTACTTTGTCGTACCCGTAAATCTTGCAGGCGCTGATTGGTATTTAGCTAGTTTTTATACACCAGGGAAGGTACTTGTATTGATTGATTCATTTCACAAGAATCCCCTAGTATATTACCAAAAAAGAAACTATATTATCGTACCCGTAAATCAAATAGACACTCATTGCTATCTGGCTAGGTTTTATATACCGGGCCACGACTTAATCTAGGGTTTGTAATATACTAAATACAACAAACGCTATATAGTAACGTTTCTTCACTGTTTTGACACAACAGACATAATATTGTTGTATTTCTATTGGATGAAGCTAATATATATTTTATCTTTTGGGTCAAAACATAATAAACGCAACTATGTTGCGTTTGTTCACTATTATAACGCAATGAACACAAACAGGTTGCATTTGTTTACTATTTTGACGCAATGAATACAACTATCTTGTGTTGGTTCACTGTTTTGACGCAATGAATGTAAATATCTTACGTTTGTTCACTGTTTTCACTGAAAATGCAACTATGTTGCGTTTATCCACTGTCTTAGCGCAACGAACATAAGTATATTACGTTTATACTGGATTCTACCATCTGCTATGATTATAAACTATAGATTTAGATTTTTAATGAAAATACCTAGAATATACATCGAAGCAAAATACATCCAAGCAAAATACATCAAAGCGAATTTATATCGAAGAGAAATACATTATGACTAGAAGCGAAGTACATTGCCCAATACCCAGAAGCGAAATACATCAAAACAAAATACATCATAGTCCAAAGCCTTTACATGATTTTAGTTTCATTCTACAATAGAAAATTTATATGATTTTCTATTATGACCAGAGCGTTTAAATCTTCCACACTTTATTGTCCTATGGTCTTCACCTTGTGATAAAATTCTTTTCTTCTTTGGTCTTCTAACTGGATTCGTCCCAATAGGAGGTTTAAGTTTATCAGTTTTGATAATGCTTTCAAGAGTCTCCTATTTATTTTTGTCAGCTACTAGATAGATGGATTCTTCATATATTGAAAGATAGTTTGCAGCTGAATAAAAATAAGCACTAAAAAAATATAGATCCATCTTTTACTGTAAAATTCTAGCTAGAGCATTTGAGTATAGCATCGCCATCACGTTAAATTTTTGGCAACTGTATTATCTTTTGTTTAATACCATATGATCCTCATATTCCCCAGATCCTATTAAGTACTCATCAAAATTGAAAGGATAAAAATGTGTGAATTGAGCAATTTTTATGTCCTTAGCTAACTCTTTTTCAACCCATGTTGTAAGTCGTGTTGTTAATTATGTAGTCTTCTTTCATCTCTTGCGCCATATTTCTTGAAGTTTCAAATGAAACTCCTCAATAATCATTATGATGGGATACTCCCAAATATATTTAAGTACACTATTATAACTTTTAGATGCATTTATAGTAATAATATTATGCATTCTCTAAGAGAAATATATAATTGTCCACTTTTCGTTCTTAATCTCATCCAGCTATTTATAAATATCCTAATTGAACTAGCATACGGTTTCCATTATCTAGTGTAACACTGTATGTCGTGTTACCTTCACAGCCATATAGAAATATTGATATAGTCTAATTTGTTTAAATTTTATATACATATTTTGTGATATGTGAAAAACACAGCATCCATGATAATCATATGGGAACACTAAAGGTACTTGGGTTATTAAAGCTCTATAGCAATTCGATATGATCACTAACCTCTAGACATGACCCATGATATCTCGCATTTGTATAAGAAATCAATTCCAGCTGTGATTATTTTTCAGATTCTCCAATTCCAAGTATAAAAGAGAATATATGATTATCACCATCTAAAGTTGTTGCAATAAATAATGTACCTTTGGAACCGGACCTGAGCTGCTGCAGGGGATGTTTGTGATTTGAAGTGAGTCCCTTCTGTTGGCTGTCTTGGAGTGCAGTAATTTGGCTAAGCTGCAGCCTTATTGCTACTGGTGTTGGTGGATCTGCTCTGATCAGTTGAGCCTTGGAAATGGTGGTGTAGAGTCTTTGGTGAATTTGGAGGGCTCAAGAACTTCTTGAACCTCGTTCAGCTGAAGTTGGGAGGAGTCGGACCTGGTTTGTTCTGTTTACCAGGAGCTTGTTGCTTGGGCTATGGAGCGATTGGGATCCTTTTTTGGGTTTTCGAGTGATTTGGATTTTTTTGGGTGTTGCAGTGATATGGGAAGGTGGACCAGGTGCCTTCTAGTTTGGGGAAATTGACCATGGGAAAACTTACCATTGGGGAAACTTACCATTGGGGAAATTTACCATCGGGAAGACCTTACCATGGGGTAACTTTTCTTGGGGCTGTTGTGGGTGCAGATAGTGACTAGTCTACGTTTGAAGAGCTTTGCGGGACTGTCATCGATTCTTTATGGCAGGACCAACACTTAGCTGCATGAGTTCTAGATGCTCGTTAACAAGAAATCTGGAGCATTGTCTTCTTTCTGAGGGAGATACTTCGGGTGTAGATCGATGGATGAAGACCTTGGCATTTTGGAGGGCCCAAGCCCTTCTAGATCCTCGTTGATAGCAAGAGAGATACTTCAATGGTTGAAGGGGAGATTCTTCACCTGTTGAAGGGGAGATAAATCGATCGATGAAGACCTTGTCCTCGAGGATTGCATGGGAGATACTTTTCCACCTCTGCTTGTTTTGTGGTCTAGTGGTGTTGTTTTGGATGTTTGTAGTCCTTTAGTTTAGGATTCAGAACCCTTTGGTAGCTACCTTGTTGGTCTGCTTACTAAAGGGATCTGAATTCTTGTATCTCTGCTTGCTCACTCAGAGTAAGCCGTGTGATGTACTGTTTTGACCCATTTAAATTATTAGTTTTTTACCTCTAAAAAATAAATAAATAAATAAAATAATGTACCTTTGTACTTTCCTTTTAAATGTGTTCCATCAAAAGCTACTACAGGTGTTACGTATTATTGTTGAAAACTTCTTAAGCATGAACCGAGAGCCATAAAAAAATATTTAAATCTTCCTCCATCACTGAAAATCTTTGTAATAGTTTCAGAATTCTTCTTCTTGAGCTCATGACAATACACTGGAAGAATGACATATGAATCCTCGTATGATCCTCTTAATTGGGTAATTGCAATCTTTCAAGCCTTTCATGCTTTTTTATAACTTATTTTCATGCTAAACACTTTCTGAATATCGACAATTATCGCTCTAGGGACATATAATATACGTGCTGCTAATTTATGCTTTACAAACTTACTAATTAGAATGTTTGTAGCTTGTCGATGATCAATATCCTGTGAGAGCAACGAATAACCATGGTGATTATTCAGAGATTTTATTTTAAAATTTTTTATCCCTTGTATTCTAAATACATAAAGTCTCCAATAATAGTTGTCACCATTGCATTTAATTATATATCTTGTACGGCTAGACTTCAAAATCTTATACTCAAAGTTCGAAAGCAGAGCATACTGACTTAACATCTTCACCATCATCGTTTTGTTGAGAAACATTTAATAGAGATGAATTGCACGATGATCATCAAAAAATTCTATTTCAGCCTTAATATCATTATATGAATATGTGTCTTCACTTATTGCCTGATTGTTATTCTTCTGTATCCAACTCTGTATAACAATGCTGAGTTGATTATCTTCAATCTTGACCTTTGTGAAAGGATTAACAAGTTCACTATTCTCAATTTTGGTTTTTATAGGAGGAGTCTTGAGCTTCTTTTCTTCTATCTTAACATTTCTTGGAGAATTGACATATTTATATTATTTGACCATAACCTTTGAGGGAGGCTTCCTGCAAACGAAACATAAATTGATCATAATAGGAATAATCTAATAAACAATATTAGTTTTTTTATAAAAAAATATATGGCATACCTGAACGAGGATGATTGTGGCATTGGTGTATTTCCCCAGGATTCAATATAAGCAGGCTTATCACCTGAAACTAAAGAAGTAGTATCACCAAACAATTCATCTAGTATACCATAATGCTGGTCATTGATGATAGTTGGAAATTTGCGATCATTTTTTATAGATAGTAGGAGAGTAGGCTCGGCGTTTAGGTCTATAACAAAGTCGTCATCATTTTTGTTTTCATCACTTTTGTCAAAGTATGGATCACTTCTATCAAAGTATTGATCATCATAAGGATCAGTTTCAAAAAAGAACCTATAAAATACGTAATATGTTTATTAATAATGAATGTATAATATATCTTATAAACAATTATAAATTATAATTATTCAACGTACCTTGGATTTGGTATAACAATATCAGACATGGAAGGGTCCTGTGTAGGTACACAGTCATAATTATTTGATAAAATATTTGGCGTACTAGTTTCAGTAATATTCGCAGTAGGTATATATGAAGGTACCTATGATGAATCCTAGAATACTCTACCGACTCTTTGATATTAGTCTCTAGAGGAATACTTGCAATACAAGCCTGAATCGCTTTAAGGAGAACCATGTGTGTATGATCTAATCTTCTCTTACTTGATGGCAAACAAAAGTAGATTTTTTTTTAGGTATCTGATTTACCAACAAAGAGATATTTGAATTATTCACGTTATGCAAATTATGCTGAATAAACATGGCTATATCAGCATCTGTAATCTATGCAGGTGGACTTGGGATTGAAGATGGATATAAAACCTTTAGAGTAATGTCATAATCTTCAACATTGCACTTTATAATCTGATACATTTTTTGAATTAGTTTGTCATACTTAATGAGTGACAGCAACATGAAAGTTTTCGTAATTCCACCCATGTACTCGTACTTGTTATTGATGCAAACCATTTCTCCATAATAAATGCATAATTCAGGGAGTGCTGAATCCATGCTTGCTTAAGAATAAACAAACAAACCAAGAAGTAATTAACTCTGTTAAAATCGATAATTATGAAAAGCATCAATATTAACCAAAATAAAACATATATACACTGCGGCCGAAGAACCAGATATGAGAGAGAAAGCAGTTGCATATATGATTATTGGGACAACGCCTAAGACAATTCGACCATTAGGCCAGAGTTTCTAACTCTCATATCTTCCTATTGTTAGATTTAATCAAATCGATTTGCATCTAACATAAAATGCTAAATAATTATAGATGATTTAGATAAGATTTTTCTCTCCTTTAGAAAAATTCGGCAAGGTGAATGACAGTTCCATAGAACCCGCTCTACCTTGGCAAACCATTTATAAAAAAAATTTGTAACTTGTCTTTCCTTACAAAAATAATATTTGCTAATCAAAATAACCTTTTGTCTATTAAGAATTTAATTAAGTCCTAAAATTACTAGTTTAGAACGGTTAGATTCCAACATACAAGTCTTACTAACTAATGCTTAAAATCCTTAACGAAACTTTCGTGGCATATCCTAGTTTTCTCACTTGCTCCATGTTGCCAATTTAAAGACATTTTATACATGAAACATCTTATATTAATATTTTGAAAGAGATCCGGAAAGTCCCAGCAAGCTCCAGAAAGCCCTGGTGTGCTCTAGTGAGCCCGACAAGTTTTGGAAAACACTTAGTGCTCCGATGAGTCTCCTCAAATTTCAAAATTATTCAGCAAGCGCCAGCAAGCCCAAGAAAACTCTATAAAAGCCCCAAGGTGTTGAGTGAGATATGGTCTAGGGCTTATAAAAACTATGGTTGATTAATAAATGAGTTGATATTTATATTAAAATTGTTTAATTGGTGCGTATTATACGTGTTCTATATACTGAACTGTAAAGAGCCATGGCTGCATAGTGATTTATCTGAGTGGGAGACTCAGTTGACTAATACTATTAGCCTAAATTGTTCGCAGTTCTGATTAGGGTTAGTCACCTTATCAGGTCAAGCTGTTGGGATGACAGAGCATGGGTTTCTCCACCATGGTCATTGCCAAGCATAATATCTGTGGCTGAACAGAACTAATACGGTGCACAGATCGGTAAGCAGATACCGGTGTACATAGCCATATTTCTACTTAGGGTAATCGGTCCTAAAACTTGAGGAAACATGATCGGTGGACTAACCAGTTTGCATAACTTTGGTTCACCAATGTGTGATGGATCTAACCAAGACCCAATACCACGGTACACTGGGTTACCAGCTGGTGTTGCATCGGCATGCCACTCCTGCAGGCCATTCACATCCCTATTGGGAGGTGCGTTCCTTGGTCTGACATACACCACACTAAAACCAGGCCTGATGGTTAACAGTTGAGTTGTTAGACCGGATCTGGTTGTTTGGCCAAAACGACCGGAGGTGCGATGTGTTAATCAACCTGGAAGGAACCTATGCTCTCTACCGCTCAAGTTGAAACATGGCACCGAGTGGAGGGACATCGAATTACCAATACTAAGCAGATAGCAGGGGTATGCAAGAGAGCTTAGTAAGTTTGGGAGAATTAGAGTACAGCCTGTGTCGTAGCCTGGGAGGCCACACAGGTTAACCGAGACCCAGAGGATTGATAGGGACACTTGGGTAGTGTTTCGATTGAGTCCGGTTGGAAGCCATGAATCCTAGTCCCTGAAGGTTCCACCCTTTCCATGATCATCCTGTGTTCCGTGAGTGTATTACACTAGATCATAGTGGTTGCACAGAACTAAGTGTGTTCACTAGAGGCAACCCCAGAGTAGTGTAGGGATACACGATGTTGCCATAATACCATGAGGAGTCCATTCTGTGTATGCGTGTCGCACTAGAACGCGATATGTGTGTTTAGTAATTTTTACTATAGGGGCACCCTATGTTTAACTAAGGGCACCCTAATAAATAGTAAAAATACTATTCATCACTCCACGGTATGTTAAATAGGTACGGATGAGGTGCCCTAAGTGTTAGGGTACTTTATCATGCACGGAGATGGACTAACTCCCGTATGAGGTGAATGGCCACTAGATGCATAGGGGCATTTTGGTCATTTCAAAATGTCCCGCATGCCCTAGTGGCCGTCCCCCACATTAGGGCAAATTTTCATGGCCATCAAACTCCATAATTAAGGGATTAATTTATATTTAAAAAGATTTGAATATATTTCCTTTAATTGCAAAACTTAATATAGCAACAATACATTAGTGGGCATTTAATATTGAGATTTAATGAGATAGAGAGAGAGGGGAACGGTTCAAACAAAAAGTAGAGAAGGGGGCACGGTTTTTCAAGGCATTTTAGGTAAGGAAAACTGTTCCTCTCTCAGATTTATATGAGAAAGACTGATCCCCCTCTCCCTGGGTGTCTGTGTGTTCGGTTTTGCTTCCCTCTCTCTCTTGGGTTCTCATCTCTCTCTTGAATTTGATCTAAGGTGTGAAGAGAAAAATCTCTCCATATTCTTTTTTCTCCTCATAGTGTGTGTGTGAGAAAGAAGAGAAAGCTTGCACTCCGAAGCACTCAAAGATTGGAGTGCAAGGATCCGGGTCAATTCACAAGATCGGGTGTACCCGAAGAAGAACAAGGCTTCTCCCTTGCACGTGGATACTTCTGTCATCATCAACTTGGAAAATTAACATCATGGTGCTAAATCCCGCACGAAGGTATAATATTCTAAACCCTAGATCTATCGAATGCATAATATTTATGGTGTATTTCGATAGATGACCATAGGGGTTCGTTTCCATTTGTTTCGATCTTTGCACATATGATTGCTTCATATGAAAATTTAAAAAAATATAAGGCACACCGTATCAATCCTATGATCGAGTCCGGTTTCCTTTGCGCCTGCGACATCATTTTCAACAAATAGTATCAGAGCCAAGTTTGGTGTGCGATTCATGAAAAACTTTTTATGAATTGAATCAAATTCACATTTGATGAACGAATGCGTTCATCGAGGTTTGCATGCGCTAGAACATATATACATATGTTTTGCATACTATGTTTTTCCTGCAGGGCGCCGCTACAAAATAATAATTATGATCATATGGTTTCGGGGGTCGGACGTCGGAATATGATTGCATGGTTATTTTATGTTCTTTCTGTGATGGATGTTTTTAAGGCCTAATAGGACAAGTACGTACGTGGGGTTGTTCCACAGCTTGGTTTTTCCTGGCTAATTTATTTTGTTCTTGTAATTTTGTTATTCTTCAACCTAGGAAAAATATGTATGAATGAGATATTGCTCGGAGCGTACTAGTTTTTTCAATTACAGGTCGAAGACTTAGAGGACAAGATTAGATGGATAAATCCATTACTGGAAGATCGGATACGGTGGGCTAAAGGAAGATATATCCGGAAGATGCCATGAACAGGATCATCAGAGCATTGCTAGTCAGGTTCAGGGGTCGGACCCTAAACTTGATATCAATGGATGTTTATTTTTGTGGTTGGATGTTTTCTAAGACCCCGGTAAAAGAATATATACTAATACTATAGGTATTAGATTGTGGGATGCCCTTTCCCTACTGTTTGAGGGATGCCTATTCCCCACTTGGTCCCTGCGACCATTAGGTTAGATCTCTATTTAATGACACCTGTAGTCTAATTAGTGTTTGATGGTAGTTGGATCCCATAACACTCGGTTATGCCACCATTAGGTCGAAGTCCAACGGAGGTTGTCGGATGTCCCTAATTGGTTTGACATCGAAACCAATAGTGATGTGGTGATCATCTACGACATCAGACATCAAATTGTATACGAGGAGTCATACTAATTGGAGACCTTTCCTTATACATCTAGACCATAGGTTAGGCTCTAGAGCACAAAGGGTAATGATCATTTTATTTAGTATCGAAGGTTTGGAGAGCACTTAATGTGATTCTCGGGAGAAAGGTGACAACTGAGTATCCACGGGATAAGGACTATGATCATCTCCAAGTCTATCTATACTTCATAACAAGTCTAAACTCTAGTGGGAGCACAGTATGACCAGGGTCTAGGTTGTCGCAACATAGGATCTAAAATACTTGCATTAAAATAACCCTCACCATGATTAAAGGATGTGTAAGAGGACTCAGTATGAATTCCCCTAGCCTCCATGGCCAACTGCTGAATTTTTGGGTGATAGGATATGGCTCAATATCCCCCTCGGGTGAGAGTTATGTTCTGTCATGCTAGAGGCTTAGTAGTCTTCTTCGGGATATGGTGGTCACAATGCCATAAGAGAAGGGCTTTTTTTGCCCTTGCGGGGGCTACATGAACTCCCGTGTTATGATTGCCTAGGCTCGTGGGTAAGCATCCGAAGCACCCGTGAGGCTACCTGTTGCGTCGCATGGAGATCACGGGGGGCTGACCAAAAGGAAACCATGGTCCATTATAGCCCGTCTGTGGCAGATTTGGATTAGGTCTGAGAGACCTGGTGTGAGCATAGGACGCTACACACTGCCTCATTCGGTGGGTGTATCTGAATTCGAGATCTCACATACATGGTAAAATTAATCCATAGATATGTCTCCGCTTTGAGGGTAGCGTTGACATTTGGATATAATTTGACTCATTTTAAAAATACCATAAAATGAGTTTAATGAAGTAATTTAATATACTCCTATTTATTTTTCAAATAACCAAACTAGACCCCTTATCTGCTATCCTAAATGATATCAAGCTTACGGGTCCTAACTATGAGGACTAGAAATGCAACCTCATACTAGTTCTGAGGATCGATAACACTCTATGGATCTGACCACTCCAGAACCGAACCTATCGGGTCCAGATGCCACTGAGGCAGAGATCAAGACTTTCTTTGACTGGCGAGATTCTAATGAGATGTGAGTGTTATATTATAGCTTCCTTGCAAACAACTCTACAGAAGCAACTCGAAGAAATGCTTGATGCTTCTGACATGATGCTATATCTCAAAGAAATATTTGAGGGGCATAGCCGTGTAACGCACTACCTTACAATGAAAATGCTCGTTAGCACTAAGATGTTCGAAGGGGCACCTGTTCAGGAACACATGCTAAAAATGTTTAGGTTCTAGAACGAACTGGCTACCATGAATGTTTAGGTTGCGTCTCTGTCTAAAGCCTTTGAAGGCTTTGTCACTAACTTCAACCTTAACAAGTTAGAGATGACAAATGCAGAGCTTCTTGGAGCTCTCCAGGCAGTAGAAGACGGGTCAAGGTGAAGAGTAAGGCATTAAGCGTTAAGTGCAGGGCTACTTTGAAAGCTAAGAAGCCTATGAGTAAAAGGCCCAAGAATAAGAAACTGAAGGCAGGGCCTCTGCAGAGCCATGTGGGGACCTCTAGGTCAAGAGAGATAAAGTCACCAAGCATGAAGTGCTTCAGATATGGCGAGAAGGGCCACTGAAAAAAGGACTGCACAAAGCCTCAGGATGCTAGAACAGGTAATTCTCAGCTACTTGTAGTTGAGTCACTTCTTTCAAGTAGCAGTTCTTTTGCATCTTGGATTATGGATTCTTGTTCCACTGACCATGCCTGTAACTCTTTACAGGGGTTCCAGGTAAGTAGAAGGCTACTTGATAAGGAGGTGGTCCTAAGCATGGGTACTATGCTATTGCTGTGGCTGAAGCAGTTGGAGATGTTTCTTTATATTTTTCTAATGAAAAGACTTTAATATTAAGATACGTATTATATGTATCGTCATTAAGACATAATTTAATTTTTATTTCTTCTATGGTAAATGATGGTTATTCAGTTCTTTTTGATACATCTGGTATGTTTATTATAATGAATGAAACCTTCATTATTAAAGGAATAGTTTAGAACAATCTCTATATTATAAGTCCTAAATTAGAAAAAGAAAACATAACCTTTTTGAATATTAACTCGTATAAACGTAAGAAACCTTCAAAAAATCGATCTCTATTGTGGCATCTAAGACTTGAGCATATTGCCTTAGATAGAATTCATAGGTTGGTCAAGGCCGACTTCAGGAAACAAATCCCTCGGAGATCCTTCCAACCTGTGAGTCTTGTCTGGAGGGCAAAATAACCAAGAGGGCTTTTAAAGCCAAAGGTAATAGGGCCACAAAGATATTAGAGTTAGTTCATTTTGATGTATGTGGACTTATGAGCATCCAGGTGATAAGAGGCCATGAGTACTTTATCACGTTTACTGATGATTACTCAATATATGTCTATATCTACCTAATGCATCGGAAGTCTGAGTCCTTTGACAAGTTCAAAGAATTCAAAGCTGAATTTGAAAAACAGACTGGTAGACATATAAAAGCCCTTCAATCTGATCGAGGAGGTGAGTACCTATCGGACGAGTTCCTTAGGTACCTCAAAGACAGTAGGATTGTATCTCAGTTGACTGCTCTGAGTACACCACAATAGAATGGAGTTTCTGAGAGAAGAAATCAGACCTTGTTGGATATGGTCTGTAGTATGATGAGTTATGCCAGTTTACCGACCATATTTTTGGGATACACCCTATTAACAACAGCATATATCTTAAACCATGTCTCATCTAAATCAGTGCCCCTAACCCCTAGAGAACTGTGGTCAAAGCGAAAGCCTATACTGCAGTATTTTAGAATATAGGGATGTCCTGCACATGTGTGGAAGGACAAGAGTGATAAGATGGAGACTAAGTCTAAGGTATGCCTGTTCATAGGCTATCCTAAAGAAACAAAAGGTGGTATATTCTATAATCCTGAGGATAAGAAGGTACTCATTTCTACGAATGCCATCTACCTAGAGCAGGACTATATTATGGACTACAAGCCAACCAGTAAGGTAGTTCTGGAGGAGCTACTGGGTACTAGTGGAGGTAGCACATCCAGTAACATAGAAGAAAGAGGTAACATTGAAACTAGTATACCAAAGACTGTAGAAATGAATCGCTCAGTACCACTATTATCTCGTCACAGTAGGAGACAAATCAGAGCTCCTGAAAGATACTATGGAGAGACTTTATTAGTCAATACAGAGATTCAGGAGGATGATCCCTTGAGCTATGATGAGGTGATGAAATCTTCTGACAATTCTGCTTGGCAAAAAGCCATGGAGGCAGAAATTGCATATATGTCCCAAAACAATGTCTGGACACTTATTGCACCATCACCCAATATTAAACCTATTGGATATAAGTAGGTGTACAATAAGAAAAGAGGACCGAATGGTTCTGTTGAGACTTATAAAGCTAGACTAGTTGCCAAGGGTTTCACCCAACAAGAAGGGATCGATTATGACGAGACCTTCTCACCGATAGCTATGCTTATGTCTATTCGAATCCTCTTATCCATCGCAGCTCACTATGATTAGAAGATCTGACAGATGGATGTCAAGACAGCTTTCCTCAATGGGGATTTGGAGGAAGATATATATATATATATATATATATATATATATATATATATATATATATATATATATATATATATATATATATATATATATATATATATATATATATATGAGGGCTGTTACGTTGAGCTGTGAGCTGCGGTTTTAGAAAGTGAGCTGCGGGTATTTTGACCCCCTAAAAAGTTTTGGAATTTGATGAAATTTGGTGAGGTGGTTGTCTAGGATAAGATGATCATCCTCACCAATTTTCATCAAATTCCAAAACTTCTAGGGGGGTCAAATGGTCGAAGCAATTTCTGCCGTCCGCAGTCACCGTTAAAATCTGCAGATTTTGCTTCGACCATTTGACCCCCCTAGAAGTTTTGGAATTTGATGAAAATTGGTGAGGATGATCATCTCATCCCAGACAACAACCTCACCAAATTTCATCAAATTCCAAGACTTTTTGGGGGGTCAAAATACCCGCAGCTCACTTTCCCCCCTTGGCAGCTCACAGCGCACTGTAACAGCCCTCTATATATATATATATATATATATATATATATATATATATATATATATATATATATATATATATATATATATATATATATATATATATATATATATATATATATATATATATATATATATATATATATATATATATGATGCAGCCTCCAGGTTTTGAGTCAGTAGGTCAGAAAGATCTGGTTTGCAAACTTCAGAGGTCTATTTATGGACTAAAACAAGCATCTAGGAGCTAGAACATCCATTTTGATCAAATAATCTGCTCACACGGATTTGATCAAAATGAGGATGAACCATGTATGTACAAGAGGAGTGATAATACTACAGTGGTATACTTAGTACTTACGTAGATAATATCCTACTGATTGGAAATAACATAGGAACTTTATCTACAATAAAAGTTTGGTTATCCTCGCAATTCGACATGAAAGACCTATGTGAGGCGAGTTATGTTCTGGGGATCAAGGTAACTCGAGATCGCCAGAACAAGACGCTCTCGCTCTCACAAGCTGCTTATATAGATTAGATATTGGCTAGATTCAGCATGCAGGACTCTAAGAAGGGTTTCTTGCTATTCAGATATGGCTTGAAATTATCTAAGGATCAATATCCTAAGACACCTGAGAAAAAAGCAGAGATGTAGAAGGTACCATATGCTTTAGCAGTAGGTAGCCTAATGTATATTATACAGTGCACGAGGCCAGATATCTGTTTTGTAGTAGATATGATGGGTCGGTTTCAATCGAACCTGGGTCCAGCACACTAGACTTCTATGAAGAGTATACTCAAGTACCTTTATCGTACGAGAGATTATGAGTTAGTTTACACTTCACAGGACCTGACACCAATTGGATACACGGATGCTGACTTTATGTCAGATGTGGAATCCAGAAAATCGACTACAGGTTATGTTTTTATGTTAGGAGGAGGAGTAGTAAGTTGGTGGAGTGTGAAGCAAGGTTGCATCGCAGACTCCACCACTGAAGCTGAGTACATCATAGCGAGTGAAGTAGGGAAAGAGGTGGTGTGGCTCAAAAAGTTCTTATTAGACTTAGGGTGCGTACCAGAGACTTAGTCACCTATTGTCCTTTATTGTGACAATAGTAGAGCGGTAGCACAAGCCAAGGAGCTAAGGCACCACCAGAAGGGAAAGCATATCAAATGCAAGTTCCACTTGATCCGGCAGTTTCAAAAGGAAGGGCAAGTAGCAGTGACCAAGATAGTATCTGCAGATAATATTGATGATCCCTTTACAAAGGCGATTCCTGCAAAGGCGTTTGAGAAGTATGTAGAAGTTATGGGAGTCAGAACCATTTTTCCTTGCTATACCAAGTGGGAGATTATTGAGTGAGATATGGTCTAGGGCTTGTAAAAACCATGGTTGATTAATAAATGAGTTGATATTTATATTAGAATTGCTTAATTGGTGCGTATTATATGTGCTCTATATACTGAACTATAAAGAGCCATGGTTGTATAGTGGTTTATCTGAGTGGGAGACTTAGTTGACTAGTACTATTAGCCTAAATTGTTTGTAGTTCTGATTAGGGTTGGTCACCCTATCAGGTTAAGCTGTTGGAATGACAGAGTATGGATTTCTCCACCATGGTCATTGTCAGGCACAATATCTGTGGCTAAACAGAACCAACATGGTGCACAGATTGGTGAGCAAACACCGATGCACATAGCCATGTTTCTGCTTAGGGTAATCAGTCCTAAACCCTAAGGAACCATGACCGATGGACTAACCAATTTAGGTAATTTTGGTTCACCAACGTGTAAGGGATCTAACCAAGACCCAATACCATGGTACGCTGGGTTACCGGGCTAGCGTTGTATCGGCATACCACTCATGCAGGCCATTCACATCCCTATTGGGAGGTGCGTTCCTTGGTCTGACATACACCTCACTAAAACCAGGCCTGGTGGTTAACAGTTGAGCTATTAGACCGGATCTGATTGTTTGGCCAAAATGACCGGAGGTGCGATGTGTTAATCAACTTGGAAGGAGCCTAGTCATATGGTCACTCGAGTCTAATGGTGCTCTCCACCGCTCAAGTTGACACATGGCACCAAGTGAAGGGACATCGAATTACCAATACTAAGCAGATAGAAGGGGTATGCGAGAGAGCTTAGTAAGTTTGGGAGAATTGGAGTGTAGCCTACGTCGCACTTTGGTTGGCCACGCAAGTTAACCGGGACCTAAAGGATTGACACGAAAACTTGGGTAGTGTGTCGATCGGGTCCGGTTGGAAGCCATGAATCCTAGTCCCTAAAGGTTACTCTTTCCACGATTATTACGAATCATTACTTTCTCCTTGTCTCACAGCACAATATGAGTTGAAGAGATAATGCCTTAATCGTCCTGTGTTCCATGAGTGCATTGCACTAGATCATGGTGGTTGCACAGAACTAAGTGTATTCACTAGGAGGCAACCCCAGAGTAGTGTAGGGACACACGATGTTGCCATAATACCATGAGGAGTTCATTCTGTGTGTGCGTGTCGCACTAGAACATGGTTTGTGTGATTAGTGATTTTTACTATAGGGGCACCTTATGTTTTCTTGAGGGCACCCCAGTAAATAGTAAAAATATTATTCATCACTCCACGGCAGTGTTATCAGAACCGGACCGGACCGTCCGGTTGGACCGGTGAACCGGTGAGCCGTTCTCTAAACCGGTCCGGTCATGAGTCTGGATCGGTATTACCTATCACCCGGTGAAACCCGAAAAAACCGCCCGGTTTTCTATCAAACCGTCGCCCGGCCGGTTTTGTTAATTTATGAGAGAGAGGGAGACCCGCTTGCCGGTGGAGAGCATCCACTGGATAATTTATGAGCGTTCATTTGCGGGACCCATGTCTCATGTGCCTGGGTTCGTTTGTTGGGACTCCTTCGTGAGTCTCTCCCCATTACCAGTAAAGTTTACATCTGGGCTGGCCTTCGTGCATGCCGTTGGAGAAACCGAGAAAGGGTGAGCTGACGGAAGTCACGGAAAAGAAATAAAGTTTTGACTTTGCCCCCAAATTTTGCCTTGAATTAGACTTTACCCCCCATATTTTCATTAATTAGACTTTACCCCCCAAAACTAACTGTTTCGTGACTTTCGTCAGCTCACCATCAAGAGAAAGGGTGAGCTGACGAAAAAGAAATAAAGTTTTGGGGGTGAGCTGACGGAACAGTTAGTTTTAGGGGGTAAAGTCTAATACTCTAATTAATGAAATAAAAGGGGTAAGGTCTAATTCAAGGCAAAATTTAGGGGGCCACGAGAGAGAGACCTGCGGCCCTTTGCTTTATGTATTTTTTTAAAAAATTAATATTTTTAATACTAATATATTTTTTTAATTAATTTAAATATAGAACCGGTTCAACCGGTTGACCCGACGGTTGAACCAGAGACCCGTGACCCAGGCCCAAGTCCGGGTCAACGTCCGGTCCGGGTCTGATAACATTGCTCCACGGTATGTTAAATAGGTATGGATGAGGTGCCATAAGTGTTAGGGTACTTTATCATGTACGGAATGGACCATGTATGCTCCCGTATGAGGTGAATGGCCACTAGATGCATGGGGGCATTTTGGTCATTTTAAAATATCCTGCATGCCCTAGTGGATGCCCCCCTCATTAGGACAAACTTGCATGGCCATCAAACTCCATAATTAAGAGATTAATTCAGATTTAAAAAGATTTGAATATATTCCCTTTAATTGCAAAACCTAATATGGCAACAATAAATTAATGGGCATTTAATATTGAGGTTTAATGAGATAAAGAGAGGGAAAAGGTTCAAACAAAAAGGAGAGAAGGGGGGCATGGTTTTTCAATGCATTTTAGGCAAAGAAAACTGTGCCTCTCTCAGATTTATTTGAGAAAGGCCGATCCCCCTCTCCCTGGGTGTCTGTGTGTTCAGTTTTGCTTCCCGCTCTCTCTTGGGTTCTCATTTCTCTCTTGGATTTGATCTAAGGTTCGAAGAGAAAAATCTCTCCATATTATTTTTCTTCTCATAGTGTGTGTGTGAGAAAGAAGAGAGAGCTTGCACTCCGAAGCACTCAGAGATTGGAGTGCAAGGATCCGGGTCGATTCACGAGATTGGGTGTACTCGAAGAAGAACAAGGCTTCTCTCTTGCATGTGGATACTTCTGTCATCATCAACTTGGAAGATTAACATCGCGGTGCTAAATCCCGCACGAAGGTATAATATTCTAAACCCTAGATCTATCGAATTGCATGTTTAATATTTATGGTGTGTTTCGATAGATGACCATAGGGGTTCGTTTGCATTTCGTTTCGATCTTTGCACATATGATTGCTTCATATGAAAATTTTAAAAAATGTACTACACACTATATCGATCCTATGATCGAGTCCGACTTCCGTTGCGTCTCCGACATCATTTCCAACACAAGGTGCTCCGGCGAGCCCCAGTAAGTTTTGGAAAGCGCCGGGGTGTTCCAATAAGCTTCGTCAAGCGTCGAAAAGCTCTGGGTGTTATGGCAAACCCCGAAAAGCTCATAGAATTATTTAGGGTTTATACCTTGATGAGAAAATTGAATAAGCTTGGCACCGACGTGAAGAAAATCACATGAACTACACCGTCGAAAACACGAGACACGTGCTACGGGACTCCGGCATGGAGGAAAGCGAAGGAGGCAGGATTCCGACGTAGAGGAAAGCGAGGGAGGCAGGATTCCGAGGTGGAGGACAGCACAGGGGACATGTTTGAGGTTTTTCCTAACGAACGCAAATATCTTGTGTTTCAGATAGCACAGGACTGAAGGGAGACGATGAACCCTATCTTAAGGGTTATTTTGTCCTAAATATTATAAACAGTCAAAAAAGTAATAGTAAAAGCAAGTAAGGAGTTTGAGCAATTTAGAGGAGTTATAGCATGTACAACGGCCTCCTCAAAATCATCCGGTCCCACCACCATTGAGGATGATCCCTCAAAAAATGCTTCCAGCAGACTCCTCAATGGTGGGGTCACCTGGTGGCCCCCACCTGACCCCACACCAAAACTCTTCAACCTCCTCCTCAACGTTGAAGAGGAAAATTCCTCCTCAATGTCATATTGTGCACACTCAAGTGGCTTTTTTCGGGTAAATCGCAGCCGTACAATGACGATTGTGTGGTCCAAATGATTTCGATTGTCACTATTGGGCTTTGCCCTTTAAATCGCAGCCGTATGGTGCCGATCATGTGGTCCAAATGAATTCGATTGTTGCCCTTTAAATCATAGGCGTATAGTGCCGATCGTGTGGTCCAAATAAATTCGATTGTCATTGTCCCCAAATTAATCAATTCTAACTAGCCGTTGGGCTTTGGCTTTGTAAATCGCAACCATACAGTGCCGATCGTGTGGTCCAAATGAATTCAATTGTCATTGTCCCCAAATTGACCGATTCTAACTAGCCGTTGGTGACCAACGGCTAGTCCAAACTTCAAGAGGGGAAATAACCTTCTTTTTAGAGAAAATAAGTATTAAAAAATTAAAAAATACATTAAATAATTCCTAAAAATTTAAAAAAAAATCCTATAAATAGTAGAATCAAGGAGAGAAAAATTTTCACCAATATCTCACTCCTCTTGCTCTCTCCCCTATTTTGTGCTAATGGATCCTCGTTATGGTTTTACCCCCTACTCTCAATCGAACTTCGACGCCTATGTCGGTAGGGAATTTTCGGAGGATCAAGAGGTGGAGTCGTCCGATAATCCATCCCCGATCTCCGAGCAACCCGAAGTGGCACCCGTCCTGAAAGAAAGGCGCACGAAGAGATTCACGATGGTAGAGGACCTAATGTTGATCACCGCATGGATCAACGTTGGCATGAACGCGGTCGGCGGCACCGAGCAACACAAAGATACATTTTGGAAGCACATCATGCACTACTACCACCAATACAAGGATTTTCCCGACAACCAGAAGCAAAACTCATTGATGCATCGATGGTCAATGATCCAAGTGGAGTATGAGCGACGATCGGGCACCAACGAGCAATATAAGGTAAAAACCAAACTTGACTCTTTTTTTTTATAAGACAAACAAAGGGTTATCAAATTCAAATTTGACGGTTTTATTTTATTGATCCAACTAGCTAAGGAGTCATATTGCTCTTTGCACGGTGTAAGTTCATTCCAATTTGAGCATGCTTGGAACGAGCTTCGACTCCAGCTTAAGTGGTTGGAGGTTGGGGTGACAAAGAAGTCCAAAAACCGTGCCTCAGCCTCTCCTACCTCTTCTTCTCCCTCTACTCCAAATACCATAAACATAGAAGAAGAAGATGAAGGCTTCATCGAGCTAGCGAGGCCATTGGGCAGGAAGCCCGAAAAGGCTCTTTGCAAGGGTAAGACTACTGCTATGGCGCAGGATGAGGACCGCTCTATTCTCAAAATGTTCAAGACGATGCAAACTCAGGAGATCGAGATGTTAGATAAAGAGAGGATTGCAGCTGATCGATATTGAGAGGCTTGTAATGGACAAAGAGAGGATTGCAGGTGATAATGCATGCACTGCACTTAAGCCGGCGAAAGAGGAGAGGCTCAGAAATGCCGAAGATGATCAAATCATGTTGATGCAACTTGACCATCTGTCACCACCACAAGCTGCTTATTTCGCGGCCCATCATAAGGATATCTTAGAGCGGAGACTAGGTCAGAATATGATGCCCTAAAGTTGTACCTGTATGTATATATGATGTGTTTTTTTCGAATTATGTTGTAATCAGGTTTTTTTTAACTTATGTATGATGTACTAATATGGAATCAAACTTTTAAAATTGAACCTTACATCAAAGCAAAATACACTAAATCTTAGATAAGCAAAGTACATTTAAACCTAGACTATTCTTGGCCATGAAGCCCCAAACATGCTCAATCAGGTCTCGTTGAAGAACAAAATGTGTTTCCCGGTTCCTAATTCAGAGGTGATTGCTGAGAAATTACGCAAATTTTGGAATGGGTTCATGGGAAAACGACTTCATCTCGCTCATCTTCGGTGATCATGTTGTGCATAATAATACACGCAATCATGATCTTTGAAAGTGTTTCATGCTTCTAGAAAAGTGCTGGACCTCGCACAATTACAAAACGAGCCTGCAATACCCCTAAGGCTCTTTCTACATCCTTTCGCACCGCCTCTTGAGTTTTCGCAAAGTATTTCTGCTTCAAAGTCACAGGTTTTGAAAGTGTCTTCACGAGTGTCGACCAAGGTGGGTAAATACCATCTACGAGGTAGTAGCCCTGGTTGTAGGTGTTGCCATTGATGATGAAGATGCATGGCGCGGTTCTTCCATTTGCAATGTCAGAGAAAACAGGTAATCGCTCCAACTGCTCCACCGGGGCATAAATTCGGAGGAACAACAGGCACGCATTCGGAATCTCTGCCGGAACTGCATGGGACTGTAGATACAATCTTCGGCGAAGTAATCCTTGATCAATCTATTGTAACCTGCATTTCAGTCACGATAAATCATTTTTGCGTGGTTGACTGGAGCCCCTCCTCTTTGAAGTTGATACGGCTTGTAATTTTTTATGTTCCTTCCATGCCGCCCAAGCCATGAGCATCTCCTGCTCGTCATCGTCGTCAAACAGCAACTCCTTCAAGCGATTGTGGCTCAACATGGCGACGCTAGACGAGGGATAGAGGTGAGGTGCTGGAGAGAGAGAAAGAGAAAGATGGGGTTTGAAGAATTGGTCATTGCAAGTGTAGAATACGTGATATTTATAAGATAACAAAACGCATGGTAAGAGTGCGTGCAGATCAACGGTCATAATTATAGCCGTTAAGTTTGGACATGTCTAATGTGTTGGAATACGTGTCCAACGTTAAAAAGGATAGCCGTTGATCTTGGATATATTTGATTTGTTGGAGTGCGTGTCCAAAGATAAGAAGTATAGCCTTTGAGCTTGAACAGGTTTAACGTATTGGAGTATGTGTCCAACGACAAGAATTATATTGATTGAGCTTGGACATGTTTTGACGTGTTGGAGTGCATGTCCAACAACCATAAATATTTTTTAATAACATTTTTTTGTGTCAGCAACCATGTTTTTAATTTTTTAGTATTATTTAAAAATTTTAGAATTTTTTGAGCTTTTATTTATATTTTTTAAAATTAAATAAGTAAGATAAAATAGTTGGTAATTTAATTTACAAGTTAGGTGTAAAATAGTCCTAGTTTAAATTGTTAATAGCTGTAATGTTGTGTTAAACTGTAGAAGACTAGTGCATGCCCGTGCCTATTGGCACTTGGATGGCCGCCTTCGGCGGCCACTGCGACCGCTTTCGACGGCATCAGCAATGCAATGGTCACCTTCAGCAGCAAAACTATGCAAAGCCGGCACTCGGACGGCCGCCTTCAGTAGCCAATGTGATCGCCTTCGATGGCATCAGCAATGAACAGTCGCCTTCAGCGGTAAAACAAAGTCGACACTCGGATAGCCGCCTTCAGCAGCAAAAGAAAGTCGGCACTCGGACGGCCGCCTTCAGCAGCAACTGCAGCAACTACGATCGCCTTCGGCGGCCATTGCGACTGCCTTCGGCGGCATCGGCAATGCAACGGTCGCCTTCAGCAGCAAAACAAACCTGGCACTTAGACGGCCACCTTCGGCAGCCATTGCGACCGCCTTCGGCGGCATCAGCAATACAACGGTCGCCTTCAACAGCAAAACAAAATTAGCACTCGGACAGCCGCCTTCAGTAGCAAAACAAAGTTGGTACTTGGACGACCGCATTTGGCAACAACTGCGATCGCCTTCGGCGGTATCAACAATGCAACGATTGTCTTAGGCAGCAAAACAAAGTCGACAACATTTGATATTGAGACCGAAATCACGTTAAACATTATTAAAAAAAGATTTAAAAGAAATGTGAGGTTCAATTTGTCCAATGTCTTACTTGGAATCGTTTGGTTTGATCTCATCACGAATGAAATATAGAAGCATCTTCCCTTTTCGAAAATCATGCAAAATTATTCAATAAAATCACTACCACTTTTACCATTTTTATCTTTTGATGCGTATGTAAGAGGGTTTCAGTATGATGATGATTGTAGCAAGGAGATCAAGTTATTCCAAATAGTAACCTAAGTGATCACATGTTTGCAGGCATCATATGTCAAGATTTAGAGATCAGATATACCAAGACAATTCATTATTAACAAATTTTTTTACCAAACTAAAAAGAATAATTCTTTTAATAGATGCTTGTTCAGAGTTACAGAAGCAAACATAGCTCGGAACCTGAAACAGAGCAGATGGAAGGCCGAGAGAAATACAGAAACAGAAAAATTCCTTGTGGATCAAAGTACCACGGCACATATGAAGAAAAGAAAAGAATTTCTGAAAACGTCGTAGCGACTCAAATTCTCCTTCAGACCTCAGACCCTTTAAAATCGGAATCCTAGAGAGATCATTTCATCGAAAGGACTATACCAAAAAACAATCAAAACAAAATCAAAACACCATGACACATTTATCAACACTTGCACCCCAACAAACCATCCACAATTTCTTTAGCAAATCAAATTTGATAAACAAAAAATCTAGAGGAAAAAAAAAACCATCAGGATTTCTTTCAGGCCATAAATTCTGGGTAGTTGTCTTAGAAGAGCAAGGGCATCTGGTTGGAGGCCACCAGCAAAGGAGGAGGAGGTGGTGGTCGAGGGGAAGGGAGAGAGTTGGGGCAGTGCGGTGGTAGAGGGAAAGGAAGAGAGTTGGGGCCGATCCATGTACGGCGACATCTTTCACCCCATCTCCACAACCCGATCCGCTACGGCCGAAGATTCGCGTGCAACGACATCTTGCACCGCCTCTCCACAACCCGATCTGCAAAGGGACCAGACAAAATCGGTCGGAGATCTGTGTGCGACGACATCTTACACCCACCTCTCCACATCCCGATCTGCGAAGGAAGTCGGACGAACTCGGCCTTAGATTGGGGGGGGGGGGGGATGTTCATCCTCCTCTTTGATCGCGAGCAAAGAGAGAGAGAGAGAGAGAGAGAGAGAGAGAGAGAGAGAGAGAGAGAGAGAGAGAGAGAGTTGTGTGGGTGATGCAGTAAATCGTGGGATTGTGGCCTGGGAGCCTGTTCCAGAATAATTTGATGAGAGCGGTCATCGGAGACACATGCTACATACATTGCGGTTCCATTTTTATTCTATTGAACCAAGAAAGATTGGAGATTCTAGAAAAAAAAAAACAAAGATTGAAGATTATAAATTGGACGTTCCAAAATGTGTGCGAATCATGGGATTAGGGACTTGGCTGGTGTGTGCAAATTGCAGAGTGATCGACGGGAGGAGGGGGGGTGAGAGTAAATTGAGAGAGAGAGAGAGGACAGTTTTAAATAGGACGATATTTTAGGGATCGGGGCATTAATTGAGAAAGAGAGAGAGAGAGAGAGAGAGAGAGAGAGAGAGAGAGAGAGAGAGAGATGGGCGGGCGGTTTCTCTCTCCCCTCTCTATTTGCTCTCCCCTTGATGAGATCATGGGATGCTCATGTAAATAGCAACCTTGATGAAATATTATCCAAATGGTATATGGCATCGGACGGCCTGAAGTATCCTAGTCAGCATGCGTTTTTGTCCTAATCAGCTTTTGGTTCCATATTGTCCTAGTCAGCACAAAACTGCCGTGCCATGTTATATAGACTAGTGCATGCCCGTGCCTGTCGGTACTGCAGCGGGCCGCCTTCGGCAGCAACACACCTAAACGTCTTCGGCAACAAAACACTTTTGACGACAACACCGGCATTCATAGGGACACCTATTTCCTCGGCTGTGTCGATTGGCACGAAGAGGGCGCCTTTGGCGTGACCAACTCCTCCTCCCCCTATAATCGATCAATCACAGCTGTCTCTGTTCGAATAGATTTTTCGAGATCGACCCAATGGTTTGAGGCGGTTGAAATTGCAGCAGGCGGGTTCATAGCCGTTGATGCGAACAACGATCACGTGATGAACGGTCAGGTTTAGTGCAGTTTCAATGGACCGGGATTTTAGGGGTTTGATGTAATTTAAATGGATTGAAATTTAAAACCAAGGAGAATGGTTATATCTATTCGGTTCATTTTTATCTAGTCAGCTTGTCCTCGTTAGTTTTTTTTTTGTTCTGTTTTGTCTAGTCAGCACAAAATCACCGTCCCTTGTTATATATATATATAATATAATATAATATAATATAATATAATATAATATAGTAATTTGAGGGGAGCGTGGTGAGTGTCATCTGGTGTCCCCTCTTCAAAGATGACGTTACATCCTTTTCCTTCCTCAGCTCAGCTTTTGAGGAGACCCATTTTGATGGTCTTATGGGTCATTCCGGGAAAAACCTCTGGTAAAAATGCTCTTGCTGGCTTAGAGGAAGAGGAGGCGAACTTTCCTCCGAGGAGCAGCGCCGGGAGCAATCCATCAAGAAGAGGAGGAAGACGACACTGCTGGAGCCTGCAGCCAGGCCTCGGACTCCGGGAGGACGGACAGCCCGGTTTCCCCTTCCCCACCTCTTGGGGAGCCTGTCGGCTCCCACCAGGGCCATAATTATACATTGGTGCCCGTCCGTTGGGCGAGAAGACGGAGGGTGCCGCTGGAGGCTGCCAAGGAGGAGGGAATGTTGCCAGATTGCCTTCTACTTCCTTCTCTTCTTCATCTTCTTCTTCTGTTCTTACACCTCTCTCTGGCGATCTCGCACGATCTTCCTGGTAACCCACCAACCCTAATTTTATTTTCCTTTTTCCAGTACATAGGAATTCGTCTGATTCATGAGCTGTCAGATCTCGAATTCTCCCTATCCGGGGATTATTCTCTTAGAATTCTTCTTTCTATGCGTGCCATCTTTTTCAACAGACAGTTTTATGAGATAAATGGTCAGCATATCTCATAAATTAACCATTAATTGTCAATTATCTATGAAGTATCAATCCTCGTCAAATATGAAACATAAATTATGTTGAATCTATAGTCTGTTACTCAAGATGCCCATGGCCTATTACCAATGCACGACTTCACTCCACTACTCTTCTTGTTCCATGCGTCATACATGACCGTCGTATTAGACGAAAAGATGGGGAATGCCAATGATGCCATAGAAAGGGAGGCCTTTATTATATGTGGATCATTTGCATTTGTTCGATTCAACTCTTTCATTAATATACAAGGGCAAGTGTTGTCGTGTGCTATTGTGCCAATTGTATATGCATATGCGGTCCAAGATCACCAAACCGCATATGTGGCACTCACACAAGTTCTGTTTGCGTGATCGTACATTCTATCATTGTTGTCAAGGCACGCGCCTAGGCGTCCGGAGACAGTTATGCCCCAGTGCGCCTAGGCGAAGAGCACTAAGCGGCGGCCTAGGCGCACGCCTAGTTTTAGGCATTGGTTTTTGTTTTTTTTTTTTTGTAAGTAAAACCCAAACCGCCCCCATTTTCTTTGTTTATTTTGTTATTGTATATTTGTTTATACTATGTGTTTCATTGTGTTGCATGCATTTGATTAGAATATGCTCGATTTTATGTTAGCACGTGTTTGTATTCTATTTGTTCCTTTTGTTGTTTACTTGTTTATACTATGTATGTGTCATTGTGTTACATGCAGGGGCAGAGCCAGGATTTTCAGACAGAGGGGGCAAGGTGCGAAATATAAGTACATCAAATGATCTACTACTAATAAAAATATTTTTCTTTTTACTTCCTTATATTATTATATATCAAAAAAATAAAAAAATGGATTTCACGAAATGATAACCATATCAATTAACTATAACCCATTAAAAATATCTTATTGAATACATTAAATAGTTTTCACAATTGTCCTCGGCGAGTCTTCATGTTTTGGAATCGTTGCATGATTAACTCATTATCAATGTTGTTAAATATATCTTTCTCGATGTATATGACCAAGCAATCATTCATCCATTCATCTCCCATTCGATTGCGCAGTCGGTTCTTTACAATCTTCATAGCAGAGAATGCTCTTTCAACAGTGGCAGTAGCAACTGGAAGGATTAGCGCAAGTGTCACCAACATATAAACTAGTGGATATAAGATATCCTTTTTTGTCTCGACCATCTTCTCAGAAAGCTCACTAATCCATTTTAATTCTGAAAACTCAGAATTAGAGCGCACATCAATAATGTATGTCTCAAGCTGATTATCCAGTGCCATGAGGTCTATTGCTGAAAATTCGGCAGGATAGAATTCAGCAAGACGGAGCAATTTATGCTTATCGAAAGCTCGAAATGAATCACTTGGATTTAGGCATGCCATGCAAAGAAGCAACTCGGTGTTCACCTCGTTAAAGCGATTGTTGAGCTCTTGAAGTTGCATATCAATTGTGGTATAACACAACTCCGCACGATAATGATGTAGATTTGTCATTTCTTCAGCTCTACATCGTGAACGTCCTCGGGCCACAAACTTATCATTCATATTAGGAATGATGACATTTTGTCTGACACAAAATGAAGAAACTTCATCTATAAGAGAGTCCCACCCATTATCTCTCATTATTTGCAGTCGTTGCTTGGATACTTTAACTAAGGTCATGGCATTTACAATATCCTGTTCTTTTCGCTGCAATGCCTTTGATAAATCATTTGTAATTCCTAATATATTTTTCATCAAATGTAGGCAAAATATAAAATCAAATGACTGCACGAACTCCAATAAAGCAGATGCTTCAGCTCTTTGCTCTGAATTCAAACCACCTTCCACAACAATCTTTAGTACATCAATCACTGAGGAAAACATAGTAATCAAACTAATCAGTGTATCATAGTGTGAACCCCAACGCGTATCACCAGCTCTTTTAAGACTAGTCTCCTGATTTAGACCTTGCCCACTAGAAAGTTCACCACTATTAAGTGCTTCAACAACCTTAGAAATATGCTTTTCTCGAAGAATATCACGACGTTTGCACGAGGCTCCAACAATATTTGATACATTAGACACCAAGGTAAATAAGAAGGCGATTTGGGTGTGATTCTTTGCAACTGCAACAAGTGCCAACTGTAATTGATGTGCGAAACAGTGAACATAAAATGCAGATTGATTCTCATTCATGATAAGTGTTTTGAGACCATTGAACTCACCCTGCATATTACTGGCCCCATCATAACCTTGTCCACGCAACCTTGCTATGCTCAATCCATGCTTGGAGAATAACTTTTCGATCGCTGCTTTGAGTGATATAGCAGTAGTTTCCCTTACATGTACAATGCTTAAAAAACGCTCAATAACAGATCCATGCTTGTTCACGTAACGTAAAACAACTGCCATTTGTTCTTTAATAGATATATCACGAGATTCATCAACCAAAATGGAAAAGAATGTATCTCCAACTTCTCTAGTGATAACATTTGTGGTTTCAGTTGCAGCTGCATTTACAATATCTTTCTGAATATCAGGGTCAATCAATTTTAGATTTTCAGGAGCATTTTGTTATACTACACTTTTGACAGTTTCATTATGGTCTGCAAGGAACTGTAAAAGTTCAAGAAAATTTCCTTGATTATTCGAGCCATCAGATTCATCGTGTCCACGAAATGCTAATCCTTGCCGCAAAAGAAATCGAATGCAATCTATCGATGCATTCAAACGGACTCGGTATTCCCTTCGGACTTGATCTGATTGCTTCAAAAAAAAAGTTTGGATATGTTTCTTCTGAGTCATTAAATTTTGGCATGCCTTTGATGCTTGGTTATGAGCACTATTTGGTCCTCCAATATGATATTGAAATTTTTCCTTTTTTTTTTTCAATTTCTAAATCCTTCCAATACAAAAGAATCACCTCCTCCTTGCTCTCCATGATCTGGCCTGAATAAGTAACAATATAAGCAGAACGCGGCATCTTTCACCACGCTGTACTCCAACCAAGTACGAAACTCATCAAACCAGGCATGATTGAATCTTCGTAACACTTTTCCAAACTTTGTTTGAGGAAAATTATGGTAACGAGGCTGAAAAGGACCTTTTTGTAGATATGCTCTCCGGATTTTGTCATGATCATTAGGATGATAATCTGAAATTCGAATCCGTAATCCAGGATCTGCAGAAAGATCCTCCAAATTAATCTGTGCGTGACTTGAATTTGATGCATCTGCCAAATTAATTTGTCTATCTCCTGGATTTGAGGTATCCGCTAAATTGACCTCTTCATAACTTGGATTTGAGGAAGATTCTGTTTGATCGCGATTATCCTTTTTATGGGTAGAAGATTCTAACTCAATCACCGACTTTCTTTTTAGAAACTTATCCATCACTAAGTAAAATAAAAAAAGTATAAGTTCAAAACCCAAAAATCATATCACAATTCTATGAATTAAATAACAAGGAACAAAGCTAGCATTAATAACTTATTAAACAAAGAACAAATCCTAGAGGCTAGAGAACAAGGAACATATACCAACAAGGCACAAGGGATACATTATTAATTAAATAATAAACAATAAACACCAACAACAAAAATTAAGATTTATTAAATTTGAAAGAGGGGCAAGGAGTTTACCTAATTAGCTAATTGTCTTCAATATAAGAAGGTATTGTGCTTGGCTGCTAGCTTCTCAAAATATGAGATCAGATTTATGAGATCTCTGATATGAATCTAAAGTATAAAAGCAAAAAAAAAAAAAGAGGATTTAATAAAATTAAAAGAGCCAAAGATGTATGATTTAGGGGAAAGCAGTTTCATCACCTTCAAAAAACTTTCAACACCTTCAAAAAAAATCAGCTTTCAACACCTTCAAGGCTTCAAACACCCTTCAACACCTGAAAAAAAAAAAAAATCAGAGCATGAGAGAAAGAACACCTGCTGAGTGATAGGCGATGGCAATCGATCAAGGACTCCTTTGGCCCCGACTTGGATCTCTGAAAATTGCTCCAGGCCTCCAGTGGCTTGTCTTGAATGATGTTGAATCTTGCCGACATCCCTCGCTGATGGATGAAAAAAAAAAAAAAAGCATGAGCATGAGCATTGAGCAGCATACCCGAATCCCGATGGAACCGTGGAAGGCAAGTGGGGCCGTGGGCCAATGGGTGATGGCACTGATGGGCGATGGCAATCGTCGATCGATCAAGGACTTCCCTCGCTGATGAGTGATGGTCGGAGCCTAGAGCCAGACAACATTCCTCTCAAAACAGAGTTTCCTCTTTCTCTTTCATGCTGATTGCTTGCTGGTCACTCGACCCCCCTCCCCCCATGACTCCCGGCTTCTTTCAGTTTCACGGCTGCTCTGGGTATAGAGATAGGGTTGGAGGGATGGGGTGTGATGATGAAGGAAATGATTACACTTTAGAGAGAGAGAGAGAGATCATGGTCCGATGGATGAAAAAAAAAACAAAAAAAAAAAAACAGAGCATATACCCGATGGAATCATGGAAGGAAAGTGGGAGTGCGGCACGCCGTGACGCGATAAGTCCGCTCGGAGAATCGCGGCGTACCCCGCTAATTCCGGTAGCCGTGGCCCGTAGGGATTCCGGATTCGCTTGGGCCGGCGTGGCATACAGCACTGAGAGAGGGGGCAAACGGGAGCAGCACAATGATTTAGGGGCAAAGCTGGCCCTAAAAGAAGGGGAAAAATCTGAAAATCAGGGGGGGCAGTTGCCCCCTCTGGCCCCTACGTGGATCCGCCTGTGGTTACATGCATTTGACTAGAATATGTTCAATTTCATGTTAGTAAGGTGTTATATTACTACCTATTACATATATACCTGCAAATATAGACTATACATATATACCCATGTCTGGAGGATGCCTATACACATAAGGTCATACCTATGCACATAAGGCCACAACTAGGCGTGCCTAGGCTCCCTCCGAGCGCCTAGCCTCGCCTTGACAACTATGCATTCTATTGTGACTTACAATCTCAACCATTGTCATTAAGTGCGACCGCATTTGCGATTGTGCGGTTGCATATGCAAAAGTAGATTGTATTTGGGTTGTGCGAAGTCGGCACATGTGTGCGGTGTGAAGTCCGCATATGCATATGGCAATCTCTATGATCGCATAAGACTATATGCGACCACACAGCTACATCGTGACTGTGGTCGCACAATAAAAAATCGCATAACATGAATGTGTGATCGCATAATCACATATGCAATTAGCTCAGTCTAAGTTGTGCGACCACACATCGCACTCGACAATATTGATCTCAACAACCATACAAGGACATATGTGATTATGACGGGGACATCGAGCAGCGCCCCTGGCGCGTGTACCAGCGCAGGAGGCGCCAACTGAGCTTATGGCTCTGATCGGACAGTCAGCACCATGATGGATGTCGTTTATTTATTTTTGTTTCTTGCATTATGTTATTTAGTCCCACCTCAGCTTTCAGGGACTTTCACTTGTTATCGCAGCCCTTTATATAGGCCTGCCCATGGAACATGTAATGGCATTGATGAATAATAAAATTTTGTTTCCCTCCACATGAATGTTGAGAGAACCAGGGTGAGGCGTGTGAAACCCCAAACCCAAGCCTAGGTGTGTGAAACCCTAGGTTCAGTTTAGGCGTGTGAAACCCTAATCTGAAACCCTAACTTTCCCTGCCTTCCCATAGTCTAGCCGCCGCCCCCCTCCCCCCCTCCATCCTTTCCCCCACCCGCTCCCCCTCCTCTCCCCTCTTGCTGTTGCTGCCTATCCGACCCCAGGCCCCACCCGATCCCCCCCTCCTCTCCCCTCTTGCTGCTGCTGCCTACCCGACCCCAGGCCCCACCCGATTCCCCCTCCTCTCCCCTCTTGCTGCTGCTGCCTACCCGACCCCAGGACCCACCCGATCCCCCCCCTCCTCTCCCCTCCACCGGCTGCCCGCCCGACCCCGGCCACCAGCCACCCGAGCCCCCTCCATCCTTCCCCATCCGGCCCGGCCCCAGCCTCTCGAACCCCTCCCTCATCCCCATCCGGCCCGGCCCCAGCCACCCGAGCCCCTCCCTCATTCCCCATCCGGCCCGGTCCAAAACCCTTATCCCCACCCCTTCCCATAGCACACCCGAACGCCCTCTCATCGCCCCGGCATACTCACAAGGCTGACCCCGACGGGGACCATGGAATGATCGAAGACAAAGAAGGGTGCCTCGACATCAACTCCCCCTTCCTCGACTCGGAAGAGAGCGTGGAGGAATATGTGCCTGCGCCATCATCAGCATCTCAACAGTACGGATTTCCCTACTCGACCAGGTACCGACGTGTTTCACCAATCCTGTAGCGCTGTTAATCTAAATATTGCAAGTAGGACTATTAGGGTTGTCTTTTATCGCCTGATATCGAAATCGATCGGCATTGTTACAGTAGTTCCCAACGCATCTGCCCGTGTTATTTATTTGAATTAATTTTCTCGCTAGGTATCGCAATTAATAGTAAGCCCTGCCTGCTCAATTAATTAATAACATTTTCATCACCTGCATTGTTTCACATCATTTTGGTATCAGAGCATGGTTATTAGATAAGAATCATGCATTTCTCATATGTCATTATTTCCTCTGCATTAGTGGTCGTCGTGTGTGCATGCCAACCCGTAACGGTAGACCATATCTGTTAGGAGAGTCTAGTGAGTCTGACAGTTGCACCATGGATCCCGACGCCCTAACTAGAACACTCGCTGAGTTAGCTCAGGGGATTGCCACAATGAACCTAAACTTCGCCGCTTACCAGCGCGATACCAATGCCCGTTCTGACCGTCTGGATCAAGTTCCACCTCGAACTCCCCCACCCGTGGACCCTCAAGATTTTCGGCCACCTTGGCAGAACAATCAAGATCCGGATGAACAATATCTCCGGAGCATCAGGCTAGAAGTGCCCGCTTTCGATGGTCGGCATGACCCCCAATTCTTCCTGGACTAGCTCCAATCCATGGACCGGTATTTCGCCTGGTACCCATTAACGGAACCCCGGAAGGTCCGTTTTGCCGTAATGAAACTCAGTGGCCCTGCCAGTCAGTACTGGACTAACGTTGAAGCCCTGAGAGTGGCCCGAACCCAAGACCCCATCGACACATGGGTAACCATGAAAAACGAACTGAGGGAAAATACGTGCCACCGTCCTATCAAGCGCGTCTCTTAGATCAGTGGCATCAATTCACTCAAGGTAACAAGTCAGCGAGAGACTACGTCGCCAAGTTTGACGAGTTCTTGACCCGCTGCAACGTTCTAGGGACTGAGACCCCTGTTTAGATTTTATCCCGCTTCCGGTCAGGTCTAAGAGAGGACCTGAGGAACGAGCTTCTCGCTCGAGATGTCACGGAGTTAAAAAGGGCCTACGCGTTAGTGCAAGATCTCGATAGCTTTAGGTCCACCCACTCTCATCGGGGCCAAGATTCCCGAAGTCACGCCCCACGTCCTTCCTCGAGCAATTATCCGAGTCGGCCTAATCCCAGCCAAGCCCAACCCAGGACAGACTCCACGAGTCGGAGCAACGAAAGGGACAGTCGTGGTAAGGGCTCTGAGAAAGACTTTTCCAAAGTCAGTCCCCTCATCAAATGCTACAAGTGCCAGGGTTATGGGCACGTGGCTGCGAATTGCCCTAGCCCCGTCAAAATCAACATCATTGACGGCACACCTGTTGAGGCCCTGGAGTCAGACGTGGATGGGTTCGTTTACCAAGCTGATGAAGATGAAGGAGACTTTGATGAAAAGGGCGATGACGTTACCCTAGGTTGCCTTAGGCTCACAGCCCCCACTAAATTGGCCGTTGTTAAGTGCGCGTTGTCCCAATCCAAAGAACAAGATGATTAGAGGTGCACCAACATCTTTCACACCTTTACTCGAATCGGAGATAAGAACTGCAAGGTGATCATCGACAGTGGAAGTTGCGTTAACGCAGTTTCGTCTGCCGTGATCTCCAAGACTGGGTTGAAGGCAGTTCCCCATCCCCGACCATACCAAGTCTCCTGGATCAATTCTACGGCAATGGAGGTCAAACAGAGGTGTTTGGTCCCCACAAACTTCAATGCCTACCAGGAGAAGATCTGGTGTGATGTTTTGACTATGGATGTGGGTCAAGTTATACTAGGACGGCCCTGGCTCTTCGACAACGATGTTCTCATCTACGGCCGATCCAACATGTGCATGTTTGAACATGAAGGCAAGAAGATTAAATTGTTACCCTCTCAACCCAAGAGTGGTCAGCCTGCGCAACAACCCACCTCCAAGAAGAAAACCAGCAACGTCAGTTTTATCGGGGCCAAAGAATTGAGCCTCGAGCTGGAAAAAGGGGCCCCAATCCTGATCCTTGCAGCCCGGGAAGTTCCTAGAGAGTCCACCCAAGTTGTTCCCCTAGAGGTTGCCCCAGTACTGAGAGAGTTCGCCGATGTCTTCCCTGATGACCTCCCAGACCAATTACCTCCGATGCGTGACATACAACACGCCATCGACTTGGTTCCTGGAGCCAGCCTCCCCAACCTGCCCCACTACCGAATGAACCCTACAGAACATGCCGAGCTGAAACGGCAGGTTGATGACTTACTGAAAAAGGGTTTCATCAAAGAAAGCATGAGCCCTTGCGCGGTTCCAGCTCTGCTTACGCCCAAGAAGGATGGAACCTGGCGCATGTGCGTAGACAGCCAAGCTATCAATAAGATAACGGTCAAATACCGTTTTCCTATCCCTCGCCTGGATGATCTGTTAGACCTGATGTCTGGAGCCACAGTCTTCTCCAAAGTTGACTTGAAGAGTGGTTACCACCAAATTCGCATTCGCCCGGGAGATGAGTGGAAGACAGCATTTAAGACTAAGGACGGACTGTACGAATGGATGGTTATGCCGTTCGGACTGACCAATGCGCCTAGCACGTTCATGAGAGTCATGACACAAGTACTCCGTCCTTTCATGGGAAAATTTCTGGTGGTGTACTTTGATGACATACTCATTTATAGCCAGTCCCAAGCACAGCATTTAGACCACCTCCGGCAAGTCTGTGCCGTGCTAAGAAAGGAAGAGCTGTTCGCCAATCCTAAGAAGTGCACCTTCCTTACCACCGAAGTCCACTTCCTTGGTTTTGTCGTGTCTGTCAACGAGGTTTCTGCCGACCCGGAGAAGGTCCGCGCAATTGAAGAATGGCCTGAACCCAAAAACATCCGGGATGTCCGAAGCTTCCACGGTCTCACCACCTTTTACAGAAGGTTCATCAAGGGGTTCAGTACCATTACGGCCCCAATCACAGACTGCCTAAAGAAGGGCGAGTTTGAGTGGACGAGTGCTGCCACTAGGGCCTTTCTGGAAATCAAAAAGCGAATGGTTGAGGCCCCTGTGATGCGCCTCCCAGATTTCACCAAAGTCTTCGAAGTAGCTTGTGACGCCTCCGGAATCGGCATTGGGGGCGTCCTCTCCCAAGAAGGTCATCCTGTCGCATATTTTAGCGAGAAGTTGAATGAAGCTCGACAGCGATACTCCACTTACGATAAGGAATTCTATGCGGTGATCCAATCGCTTCGCCACTGGCGACACTACCTACTTCCACAAGAATTCGTTATCTATTCCGATCATGAGGCCCTGCGGTATATCTACTCACAGAAGAAGCTTAACGCACGGCATGGTCGCTGGGTGGAATTCCTCCAGGACTACACTTTCACCCTGCGCCATAAAGCGGGAGTAGAAAACAAGGCGGCCGATGCCCTCAGTCGCCGCATGTTCGTTCTGTCCAGATTGACCGCTTCGGTCGAAGGTTTTGAAAGAGTGAGGGCCGAATACGAATCTTGTCCCGATTTCGGCGAAGTCTATGCGGCACTAATCGACGACACAGTTCAAGAAATAGATGGGTACCTCATGCAAAACGGGTACCTCTTCCGTGACCGTCGACTGTGCATCCCCCGAACATCCCTTCGCGAATTCCTTATTTGGGAACTTCATGCGGGTGGTCTTGCTGGCCATTTCGGCGTTAACAAGGCCATCGAAGCCATCGAGTGCCGATTTTATTGGCCGAGCCTGAAACGTGATGTCGTCAGACATGTGGGTAGGTGTCATACTTGTCAACTGGCCAAACAGAGAAAGCAAAACACTGGCTTGTACACCCCTCTCCCAGTTCGTAACTGTCCCTGGCAGGACATTAGTATGGATTTCGTACTCGGCCTCCCGAAAACCCTGCGTAAACATGACTCGGTCTTGGTAGTGGTAGACCGGTTCTCTAAAATGGCTCATTTCATCCCGTGCTCAAAAACTTCCGATGCGTCCCACGTCGCGAAAATCTTCTTTGATGGCATCGTGAGGTTACATGGGTTGCCCAAGACCATCGTGTCGGATCGAGATGTCAAGTTTACCAGTTTCTTCTGGAAGACTCTCTGGCATAAGTTAGGAACAAAGCTCCAATTTTCCACGGCATTCCACCCCCAAACCGACGGTCAAACCGAGGTAGTCAATCGGAGCTTGGGGAACCTTCTGCGAACATTAGTGGGTGAACACGTTGGGAGTTGGGATCTGAAACTGTCAATAGCCGAATTTGCATATAACTCATCCGTTAACAGAACTACCGGCATGAGTCCACATGAAATTGTCCATGGTTTTAAACCTAGGCAACCCATAGATCTCATTCCCATGGCTAATCATTATAGGGTCTCCGAGTCTGCATCTGCATTTGCATCACATATGCATGAACTACATAAAGAAATCAGTAACAAAATTGAGCAGAGCAATGCTGACTATAAATTACGAGCCGATGCCCGAAAACGAGCTCAAACTTTTAACATCGGGGATTATGTGATGGTCCGGCTCCGCCCGGAACGGTTTCCCCCGGGGACTGTGAAGAAACTACATGCACGCAGTGCCGGCCCCTTTCGGATCCTAAGGAAGATAAATGACAATGCCTATGTTATTGACCTACCTGAGGGTTTTGGCATTAGTCCGACTTTCAATATCGAAGATTTAGTGGCCTACAAGGGCCCAAATTTCAACCCTAGTAACCCTCTGGTAGAGCCTAACCTGGATCCTGTTTCTGAGAGCAACTCTTTACCTCCACTACCCCAAAATATCCCAAATCCCACAGCAGACGGCATTGATAAAATTCTAGATGACGAAATCGTCTCTGGTAGAGACGGTGGAACTCGGAGGTACCTGATTCGCTGGAAAGGAAAATCCCCATCTGAGGATACATGGATGGAGCGAGAAGAACTGCAACGGCTTGACCCGGACCTGCTGGAGCTATACGAGAGCCGCACCGAGCCTTACTCGACGGAGTCGAGCTCTCTCCCACCCCGGGAGAATGATGGGGACATCGAGCAGCGCCCCTGGCGCGTGTACCAGCGCAGGAGGCGCCACCTGAGCTTATGGCTCTGATCGGACAGTCAGCACCATGATGGATGTCGTTTATTTATTTTTGTTTCTTGCATTATGTTATTTAGTCCCACCTCAGCTTTCGCTTGTTATCGCAGCCCTTTATATAGGCCTGCCCATGGAACATGTAATGGCATTGATGAATAATAAAATTTTGTTTCCCTCCACATGAATGTTGAGAGAACCAGGGTGAGGCGTGTGAAACCCCAAACCCAAGCCTAGGTGTGTGAAACCCTAGGTTCAGGTTAGGCGTGTGAAACCTTAATCTGAAACCCTAACTTTCCCTGTCTTCCCATAGTCTTACCGCCGCCCCCCTCACCCCCTCCATCCTTTCCCCCACCCGCTCCCCCTCCTCTCCCCTCTTGCTGCTGCTGCCTATCCGACCCCAGGCCCCACCCGATCCCCCCCTCCTCTCCCCTCTTGCTGCTGCTGCCTACCCGACCCCAGGCCCCACCCGATTCCCCCTCCTCTCCCCTCTTGCTGCTGCTGCCTACCCGACCCCATGACCCACCCGATCCCCCCCTCCTCTCCCCTCCACCGGCTGCCCGCCCGACCCCGGCCACCAGCCACCCGAGTCCCCCTCCATCCTTCCCCATCCGGCCCGGCCCCAGCCTCTCGAACCCCTCCCTCATCCCCATCCGGCCCGGCCCCAGCCACCCGAGCCCCTCCCTCATTCCCCATCCGGCCCGGTCCAAAACCCTTATCCCCACCCCTTCCCATAGCACACCCGAACCCCCTCTCATCGCCCCGGCATACTCACAAGGCTGACCCCGACGGGGACCATGGAATGATCGAAGACAAAGAAGGGTGCCTCGACATCAACTCCCCCTTCCTCGACTCGGAAGAGAGAGCGTGGAGGAATATGTGCCAGCGCCATCATCAGCATCTCAACAGTACGGATTTCCCTACTCGACCAGGTACCGACGTGTTTCACCAATTGGGTCTCTAGTATATTATCTTTGCCAACTGTTGCCCTGTTGTGAGGTTGAGTGTCCACCTGCCCGTAGCGTTGTTAATCTAAATATTGCAAGTAGGACTATTAGGGTTGTCTTTTATCACCTGATATCGAAATCGATCGGCATTGTTACAGTAGTTCCCAACGCATCTGCCCGTGTTATTTATTTGAATTAATTTTCTCGCTAGGTATCGCAATTAATAGTAAGCCCTGCCTGCTCAATTAATTAATAACATTTTCATCACCTGCATTGTTTCGCATCAGATTAGGGACCCAAGATCGCACAAATCGCACACACGTATTTTACAACAGTGATAACGCTAACAACTATTGTAGTAGAAATTATCCAATTTGCTAACTTAAGGTCAAGTATACCACACATGATAAGTCAAAACTCAAAATCCATTAAAATCTAAACAACATAGTTAAAAATTAGTAGACTAACCCCAAACATGAGCATAGGTCTGGTTGTAGTACCTTCAAAATGCCTTTAAATAAAAATATTTTTTTTGGACCATAATTTATGTCCCAACACCATTGTGATTTAAATATGATAAAAAAAAGCAAGTGGTCCACATGTTATATTGTTATGGATTCGTTGTACTGAAAAAAATGTTTTGCGAAAATTCTTAGGCTTAAAAACCTCATTTGCTAAACTCCTCACTTTAAGTATTGGGGCTAATGACCACTTCTAAAAGCTGCTACATCGGTTATTTTGTAGATAAAGATAAAGTAAAGGTCGATGCTTACCTAAACGTTTTGAAGACCCACAAAAAAAATAAATGGATGATTTCTACCAAAGTTGGTGGAAACCGATTGAAATGGTTGTTTTTCAGATGAAGCCAACCAATTTGGATTCAGACCTGAATCTTGGTTTGAGGAGTCAATGTGAAACAACAAAAATGGATCAGTTTCGGCCGAAAGTTCAAACCTTGCAACTAGCAATGGTGATGAAGGTATAATAAAAGAGATAAATCCCAAATACTGAAGTTGGTGCATGAGAAGTGTAGAGGTAAGAAGAATAGGAAACACACGATAATTGAGAGGAATTTTCAATTGCCTTATCCTAGAAATTTCAAGACAAATCTAAAATGGGTCTGAAATTTAAATGTGAAAGTGGTTAAATGGATATTAGAAGTATTGTAGATGATGACTATTGATGTAAGGATCAAGGTTCTAGAGGCGGTTTACTTGAAAATAAAGAATGGATGTTAAAGTAAGGTATTAATTTTACAAGTAATCTTTTATGATTCATATTACTGCAATCTCAACTTAATGTGAAATCAAGAGAGTAGATGGAAGACTCCTGTAAAACAAAGTTAACTTCAAGAATATCAAAAGCAATTTGCAGAGATATGATTAAAAATAGCCTATTCAAGAAATTTATCTAGTATAAAGAAAACGAAATAAAGAAAATAAGTACAAGAGTATGCACTTTTAGCTAATGACTATGGAATCAACACATTTGTTATCACGACATTTGCACTATGAATTACGCCAACAAACAAGAGAATCAGCCTTTAGTCTTTAAATATTGTGTACAAAGTGGAGGCATGAGCCTCTATTTATGGAGACAATACCCTATCCACCGCTCCTCCTAGTCTTACTTGAGTTAGTTCTTGAGTCCTAGTCAAACATAGAAATAAAAGAAAAACAACTTATACGATTTTCAAAGTATAATTATGCAAGTCAAGATTGGTTAGATGCCTTTGGTCAGCTAAGATCATTCAAATAAGTTTGCTTTTCTAGTGAAAGACGTAAGTTGTTGGTTAGATGCCTCTGGTCAGCTAAGATCATACAAATATGTTTATGAACTGCTGTCATGACTCATGAGTGTTACCATCCCTTAGGGCCATTAAGATGGATGTGGTTGAAAACCAAATGAAAGGACATGAAAGATTTACCAGACAGAGTCTACAAACTTTAGGAAACTGTTACACGTCGTTGATCATTCATCCAGAATATAGTATAAAAGACAAGTTTTTTCCAACTGCATTTTTCTTTCAGAGAAGTATTGAGTAGGAAATAATGAATTATCAATTATCAAATTCAGAAGTTGCTTTAAACATATTCCTGAGGAAATAAAGGCTACTCTGCAAGGAAACAATCTGATGTATGTAGAGAATCCCCTGAAAGTACAACTAGAGAGGCTGTTTCTCTGACATCCGTTCTTAAATGAAGTTTATGTAGGCAAGACAACCAATGGATACTTTTTCTACTGTCCTCATATGCTTGAAACTATACAACCTAGTTTCATTGTACATTGTTCTTACATTTGCTTTATTGATCATCAGAAACCTTATTTCCTTCTATGTCATGTTTTTTAATAACTGGGACATTGTTTCTAAGTAAACATTTGCACTTTTCTCTCTTTTGTAGGGTGCTACTGGACCGAGTCATGTCACAGCAAATGGCTTGGAGAATGTGATGCAGGTTACATCCTTACTGATAAGTCAAATGACTGCAATGGTCTTTGTGGCGAATCAAGTTATCCATCATGCCTTCCCTTCCATACACATTTCCACTGCTGCAAACCAGGTTTGTAAAGTTCACTTTACCTACAGAGGTAGTATAGATATTTCAATTGAGTGATACACTTATATAGACTTATTTATACCGGAGTTCGTGGTGTTCTATAATATAGTGGCAACTTATACATATTTTAAATAGAGATGAGCATTTACCTACAATAATGGATCCAATATAGATTATTTTGTTTAAGAAGAAATGGGAGATCACCCACAAAGATTGTAAGGTGATACCAAGAGAAAGTTTGACAACATAACATATCGCTACTATTTATCAATGTGTATAGTAAGAGAAAGAAGGAAAAACAAACTACAATAGTTACATGAATAAGGTGGTGGAATTTAAAAGGGAATGATATGACATCCTTTAGAAAGAAGTTTGTGAACGAGGGGAATTTAACCTGAAAAGCACCCAAATATGATAATGAATCAAATGACAAATCATGTTAAGAGAATTACTAGAGGAGTTCTTGGAAAATCTAGAGATTATCGGCGTGAGGTCAAAGTAACATGGTGGTCGAATGATGAGGTCCAAAGGCAATCAAGGAAAATAGATCATGCTTTATGGAATGACGGAAAAAAATGACATTAAGGGCTTTTTTTTTTATATCCCTTGGGCAGGGAGGTTAGGCATGGACCCGACCGGTTTATTGAAAACAAAACATGAGTACAGATCAAGACTCTGGGGTAGGAGAGAGCCCTAAGGGTAGGCTGGAGCCTTTCTTTAGGTAAAAAGATAGGAAGGCTAAGAAGGATGGTAAAAAGATAGGAAGGCTAAGTTTGCATCTTTTAATAACTTGTATGATAAGTTAGGCTCCAAGGAAAGTGAGAAAGAAACAAATTTGCTAGCATAAGGGAAAGGAAAGCTGGTGATATAGGTCAAGTCGGTTGTATCAAGGCTAAGGGCAATACTATCTTTGTGAAGGAGGATGCGATTAAAGATAGATGGAAATGCTAGTCTCAGAATTTACTTAATGAGAACTCCACTGGAGGTGTTTATTTAGAACGACCACAATAAAGGTGTTGACATATTTACTATCGTTCAATTAAAATAACTAAAGTGAATGATGCGTTACAAATGATGCATAAGGGTAAAGCACGTGTCCATGATAGAGTACAAATAGAAGTTTGGAAAATCTTAAGAACTGTGTTAATTTGTTTAACTAATAAAATCTTGACAAAAGGAGTATGCCAAATTATTGGAGAAGTATTATTGTAGTATGGTACCTATATACAAAATTAAAAGTGATTCGAAATTGTTCCAATTATTATGGAATTAAGTGTTTTTACCATGAAATTGTGGGAGAAAATGATTGATCAAAGATTAGAAGGATGATAAGAATTCAGAGTATCAATTCGGATTTATCATTTATGCCAGGAAGTTTAATAATGGAGATTTTTTTTTTCGTGCTAAGACAACTAATAAGAAGGTTTAGAGACAAGAAAAGGAATCTTCATATGGTTTTTATGACTTAGAGAAAGTTATGAAGGAATACGACAAGATGTTATTTTGTGGAATTTAAGAAGGAAAGGGGTGCGTGTAGGTTATATTAAAATTATTGAAGACATGTATTGGGTAGCAGTTACTGGCATGATAAGTAGTGGTGGGACAAATGAATTTTCAATTACTATGGGACTTCACCAATAGTCTCTGTTAAGCTCATAAATTTTACTATTGTCATTGATGAACTTATTGATAATATTCAAGAAGTACCATAGTGTATGTTATTCCTAGATGATATAATGTTAGTTGATGAGACAATGATAAGGTTAAATGCTAAATTGGAACTATGGAGAAAGACTTTGGAAGATAAAGGGTTTAAAAGTTAGTAGAACAAAAACAAAACATATCTTGTGCATTTTGATGGGTAAGAAATACAACAATGTGATTAGTTTCAATATCTTTGCTCTATTATATAGTAGAATGGAGAAATAAATGATGATATATTTCATAGAAATGGAGTTGGTTGGATGAAGTTGAGAGGAGCTTCGGGAGTCCTATGTGATCGATGCATGCCTTTAAGACTTATGGGTAAATTTTACAAGACAACAATAAGACCACAATGTTATACTCCTTAAGAGAGCTTAAGCACATAAGATAAGCATGGTAGAAATGAGAATGTTGACATGGATGCGGATGCGTGGAAAAACTAGGATGGATAGAGTGAGTAGCGAGTCCATTAGAGGAAGTATTGGAGTGTCACCAATTGAGGACAAAATATTAGAACATATTAAGATGTTATGGACATGTACAATGTAGAGAAGAGAACACCCTTATAAGGAGAGGGTCTCAGATTAATGTGGAAGGTGAAAGGAGAAGCGGAAGATCTAAAATAATATTAATGGAAGGTGTTAGAAAAGACGTAGAAAATATTTCGTTTACATTAGATATAAATATGAGTGTTTCTAGGATAACATTGGCCTAAATATGAGATCAACTGTAATGGGAAACACCTAAAAAAAGAGTGACAACTTATGAAGATAAACCGAGTATGGATATGTAAGGATGAAGAAACATGGAGAATAAAAAAGTTCTTCTTGGTATCGGAAAATGAGATTGGAAAATGATTTCAGCTCTCGCCTCTCGGTTGATAGAACAATATAATGGATTATGAATGAATCTAGGTTCTTCTTCGTCGAGTCCATGACCAAAAGGGAGAGATCTATCTAAGTAGATGTGAGAAGGGAAAACAAAGCACAATAAATTGCACCAAAAAAAAAGAAAACAAAGCACAATAAATTTCTACTTATTCATGTAAAGCTGAAAATACCACAATGCACAAGAGCAATGTAATATTATCTTTTTGACCAAAGTTCAAAAATTTGATATCGACCCAATAACTCCACAAAGTTCATTACACTTTTAAATTTTTTTGGTAGTATGGAAATGTTGCATTTTTATAGACACCGTGAAAATATTGATCTTTTGATGGATTTTTTCAACAAATCTCTTGACCATTATAAATAAAGAATATACACATGATCACTCAGGTCACGTTCCTATACTTTCTAGTGGTGTAGAGCTTCACATAAAATGTATTTCTATGTATTTTGTACTGGCGCACAACAATCTAAACATAAAAATGATGGAATTATTAAATGATGGAATTTTGGAATGAAACTCGGCACGATCATAAATCAAACATAAATACAAATTTTGGAATTTTTTATTTTTCTAGTCCTCCCCCCCCCCCCCCCCCCCCCTTCGATTTTCTTGATTTTTCCGATTTATTCGAATATATTGCTTTATACGTGCAATTGTCAACTCGTCCAACTTTGCAAGGGGTATTTTGTATCGACCCCTTAAAAATATCAAATATTTCGCGATATATCATGATTTTTTTCATTAGTTTGATCCTTGCTCTTGACATTTAATTTTCTGTATAAATTGTTCCAACATGTAGTATAATGAGGCCAGTTTAGAAAAGGAATTGGAAGTAAGATGTATTAGGATGGGGATAGTTGATTGGTTCATTGAGAAGCAAAGCGTTGGAGCCTCCTTTTATCTTTTGATGCGCTATCACAAGATCTCTATGGGCCCCACATCCTCCTTGAGTTTCCTTCCTTTCTCTAGTACTGATTCCTATTTTTTCTCTTTTTTGAGGTGGGTTCTCAAATTTTGAAACTTATTAAGACATTTGGTCCACTGTAAACCAGTCATGATCTAAGAGACCACTAAGATAATTAATCCTAGAAATCCAATTAGATACTAACTTTTACAATTAGTCTCATTTGGATTCAAATATTAAACTAAAGAATGAAAATGGAGAAAGAAACAACATTGGAGGGCTAAATTAAAAAAATCTAGACTTGGTCGTTCATCCTAATCCAATAACGTAACGTATCATTTCAGCTTTGGGACCTGTTTTTGTCCTACTCATACCTTTTACATGTTATGGTCCATTACCGATCAATAGAATTTAGAAACACTCATAACATTGTTCCTTTCTCTATTCCTTTGAGTTCTTGTCACCATTCTTTTTGTCAAGTGGCTGGAGATTGGGACAATTTTCGAATTATGTTGTAGGTGCAATGGAAGTTCTGAGATGATCATGCTAAATTTTTGATAAAGATAGCAATGTAATAGAAAATTGATAGATATTTCAAATATTTATGTAATCACCCTTTACTTTCTCTTTGACTTGAAAAGTAAGAGGAAAATCATTATGTCAAAACTCTCCAAGTCATATAATCCTTTGAAGAGCATATTCTAGTAGATTCTCCTAGTCTCACTTCTCAACTTATTCCTTCACTCCTTATGAGCAGAAATCCCGAGGGTAACGAATAGGTGTACAATATGCAAGAACAAGTTGGACTTTGGTGATGAGTATATATGTTGTTCCGATTGCTCGGAACCTTACCTCATGGACAAGAACAGCAAATTGGGTTATTGCAAAACTGGTGCTGGGTTGGCTGTGCAGTTGAAGCCACAAGGTAATTATCAAAGACTTGATCTATTGCTTTTGTTATGTGGTGTGGGTTCTTTCCCCCCTCCATAGGGACCTTTTCCCATTTTTAATAATATATAAATAGATGGTGCATACTATATCTTGTTTTGCCCAGTTTTCCAACCATCGATGGGTATATTTTTTTCGCCAATAACATACACAAGTATTTCTTATGTATTCAATGAGTGATTAATGTCATAGTCATTGTGAGATTTATATAATAGAAAAAGAAATTTCTATGCATGAGGCTCACTTTGCTCGCAGAAAATTTTAAGTGGGTTGCTGGACCATGGATGAAGTGTTCCTCTCCCTGTGATGGTGGCATTCGTTATCGAGACGTTGGTTGTTTTGGAAATACTGAAGACCCATCCATCCAACACTATCCTGTGGATGATAGCAGATGTTCAGGGGAAGAAATGGTGAGTGAAGGCAGGTTACAACTCCACAATTGTTCCTTTATCTGATAATTTATACTCTGTTTAAATATAGTAACATCTTTGGAGTATACTGTCATATAATATGAGCTATTGATTGATTTAATCTATTAGGAAAATAGTCATAATCTTCCAATCACTTTGATTCTTCCCACAGATACATTCCTAAACATCGTAGCTGCCATGGTGTAGCATTTTTAAAAGTGTGGCGAACTTTGTGTTAATTGATGCCGGAAGTAGATCCAAATAAGATGGATCAATTAACAACCCAATAACATTAGAAATAACGGGGGGCAACAGATAAATGTGTTTGTCAAAATTGTTCCGTGAGTGGACCCTATGGATTAGAGGATTCACAATTTCTCTCTTCCTCCAAAAATATACTTATCAAAAAAAAATTTAAAAAAAGGGGCTAATAGTTCGTTTCCATAATTATCCGTTTTTTTTACAGAAGATCCCCTATTCCCTTTTAACATTCTAGTCGTCTATGAGAAAATTAAAATCTCCAAGGGGCAACAACTTACAAAGGTCATCTCTTAGCTAACTTATTCAAACCGAGCCCGTAACTAATAAAGTTAAATTAAAAGGTGGATAAGTACTACGAGTTCAAGCATGTTGAGGCTCCAATTATTCTCCATCTTCAATCTCGCTGGGTTAGAGAGATCTTGACTCCCTCGATTAAGGAGAAGATGCTCCACATGAATGCTAGGTTCAACGGTAATTGCTCCTCTGCAATCCATATGCTTTTTCGAGCATGTCTTTCAATCACTTAATGAGGCATTAGCTGCGAGTATTTTCCCGTTGTGACCCTTCTCACGTTCATCCAGAACGTTATCAATTGGTTTCATCTATGCACTCCGATTTCCATCTTTGGATATTTATTCCCGCCCCTTCCGTGCTTTGTCACATGAGCAACTCATTAGATCATCTGCAAACGTAATTACTTGATTCAATGCCTGACTTGGATTTAGCATAGGCAATGGTGGACAACTTGTCAATTTCTCTTGGAACTCGTGATGAAGTGATGGTTGATGTTCTCTTGCAGAAAAGGATTCATAAAACCCATAGAAAGTAATTAACTGTATTTGGGTCATCTGGATAAGTATCATAATTGGGTGGGTGTCAAATAACTCTCTCATGCATTATCCTCCTCCTAATGTTGGAGTGCTTAAAATAGACTAGAAGATTTCACATCTGACCAATTAGAACCCATCTCTTTTTTGAAGATGCAAAATGATGTTACCATTTTTCCGAAATGCTTGGGTATTGGATCTAATGTAAGGGATCGACCATGTTGTGATCATAAAGGTAGAGGGACGACCAAGTAGAATGTGACATATCCATCTCCACAACTCTCATTCTTAAAATCTTTACTCATGCTAAACTTAACTAGACAACGAAATGGAAGGGTATAGTCGTACCTTTGCAGAACCATGATGCCTGTAAGGATTTATATAAGCCTTTGTATTGAGCTTCAATTTTTTCACAGCTTCTCTGAAAATCATGTTCTTACTACTTCTATGATTACCTTATACACCTTCTCGGTCAGCCCAATCTTGCCCTAGACACAAAGAATTGCTTACACAAATAAAGGTGGCAATTTTTTGTCCAACCCATCCGATCGACCTAGAAAGACCCTGTTTCAGACATTCCGGGTTGTTCTTTTTTTAATTCGAGTCTTGTTGACCAATTTGGACAAGTTGACCTGGTTTGTTCGAATATATATAACATTATATAATAAAATTTAAGTTATGATATATATATATATATATATATAAGTAGTATAAATAGTTGCACTGTATTTAAAATTAATACAATTTATTATATATTCAAACAATCTAGGTTGGTTCTGGGTTGTCCGATTTGACATCGGGTCAATTCCGAACAAGCAAGGCTGGTTCAAATCCGGGTCCAGGTCAGGCATATAGTTATTAGTATATGCTCTTGACCCGGATTTTTGCCAATCCTACACACGGAGCATTGCTCAGGAGTCAAATTGTTCAAAAACACACTTGAGGAACCAATGTGAAATCGCGTGTTAGGTCATGGAGGGTTTTGTAGTTTTCCCTTATTATTATTGATTTATTGTTTCCATTAAAAATGTGTTTCATATATTGTGTTTTAGTTCGACTATTTTTTTATTCTTATCTTACAATGATGCATAATTATAATATAGCATTTAATTATCTCATTGACATACACTATATCATTTGCAAATAACATACACCATGATACTTCTTAAATATTAGCAGTAAGTTCACCAATGACAAGTAAAAAGATATGGGCTTAGTACTGACCCTTGGTGAAGTCCTTTATATCATGATTGGAAACTCATTTGTCTCACCACGGTTGCTTCTCAATGTTCTCATACTTTAATTGCACCAACATTCATATACTCGGTAATCATTAGGTAGACATCCCTTTCTTCTTAAAGCTAACCAGATTGCATCTCATGGTGCTTTATCGTAAGCTCTCTCTAAGTCAATAAAAGCCATAGAAGATTTTTTTCTTCTCTACAGATTGTTCAGTTAGTTGTCTCAGGAAGAAAATAGCCTCCATTGTTGACCTTTCTAACATAAAATATGAATTGGTTCTTCAAAATTGTAGTCATTTTTCTTAACCTTTGTTTCATCATCCTCCACCACAATTTCATGGTTTAAACAAGCTTAATTTTACGACTATTCTAGCAATTTTGTTCATAAATCCTATTCGTATATATAGATACCATTACCAAGGTTTTCATGATCGGTTTTAGTTTTGGTTTCAGTTCAAGATGGGATCATGGTTTTAAAATTCGATTTCGTGTTTGGTTTCGGTCCAAACCGAAACCGAAATTTCGTTATTTTGATCGAAATGTTGGAAAAAAATTGAAATGGCCAAAAAAAGTATTTTTTATTTTTATTTTTTGAATGTTTAAATTTAAATTTTTTAATTGCAAAAAAAATAATATTATTTTTAGTTGTGCATACATGTTTATATGAACTATTTTTAGAAATTACTAAAATTAGAATACAAACATCAAACACAGAGTAAGCTTGCATCATGCCATTGTTTACATGAATTGTTTTTAAAAAACACACATTCACGAGATCTACTTCAAAGATATTGTCCTGTGCTTCTTGCCATCAAGGTGTGAGCCCAGCAACCGAATTTAGCCAACATGGTCCTATCTAGGTTGTGACCTTCGTCCAGAATCAAATATTCAAAATCCCCAGACCTATTTGCAATGCACCTGAACTCCTCGACTTCCTCAAATCTCACGAACAAATGTTTTCGAGATTGCAAAATCCAAAGGTGGAGTGCATATCATGTGGCCACAAATGGTATGTTCTCGTTCGGGTGCTACCACGTTTTAAAATATTTTATTCGGGTGTTGACTCGTTTTGAAGTGTATCAGTCGAGACCGGCGAGGTCCCACGACCTCTAGGCTCCAGCCCATTCTCAGTAGATTCTAGTGCAATCCAAATTGATTTTAGGTCTTGTTCATGGGATCGTATCATCTTGATCGTGAATCTATTTAGTCACTTGTCTAGACTCAAAACTTAGGCGAATAGCTGATTAGTCGAGTCACTAAAGTGGGTGTTATGCCCACTGCACCGTGGGCTAAAACAAATGTGAAACAAAGTCCACATGCACGATTGACTAAAACAGAGGTTGAAAAGTGAAAAATATATAATGCAACTAAAAGTAAATTAAAACCCAAAAGAGCAGGTAGGCTCAAATAAAAACTGCTGAAAAATTGACTAAATATTGATGCGAATGTAATAGAAATCAATCTGTACAGTAGCCACAAGAAAAAAAAATGTTTTTAGAACGAATTTATTGCTGGTGAAATCTTCCAGCTGCACATGTACTTTGGAGAAATCCATCTACCCACTGAGAACCAACACGGATATCCACCATCCATGATGGTAATTGTCAAATGTTGGGTCAGAAGAATTGGCCTGAGAGAAGAAAGGCAGAATAGGAAATCTGAGAGAGGATTCGATGGAGCTCCCTTTAAACTTATGTAGAAATTAGAATAGTGGCAAAGTAGGACTCTTAAACCCAATCCAATTAGAAGCTTGCTAACATTCTTTTTCTTGATGTTCGTAAAGGTAACTTCAGCTTCTTATCTCTTTCTGTAGTAGTTCAATTTATAGACCTGTAGCTGCATCCAGATGGCCAACGAGGCTGTTTTTTTATTATATAAAGTCTATCTTTAGTGTGGGATTAGCCCATTTCCAACTCTTTAGGGTGGGGGCATATGTAATAATAATGTCTCATAGCCATGAAGTAGGTCATGTGCTTGTTTCTCTTACTGTTGACATTATTTTGTGTCAGCCCGCTAGACAGGAGCCCTGCAATCTGAAAAGCTGTGCAGACCTGAGCAACGGCGACGACGACGACGTAAATGAGAAGAGTCAAAATGATGGGATGTCTGGATGGTTGGTTACATTCCTTATTCTTCTTGGGCTTGTAGCCATAGGAGGACTTGGGTTTGCTGGCTACACGTTTTACAGAAGGTACGCATCCGCCTACAAATCTCTCTCATCAATCATACTTTTGGAGTGTTGGGATCTTGCTTACGGTTGAATGCTCCAATCTGAGATGCAACAGCCAACTGCTTCTTTGCTCTGCTGTGCTTTATGACTAATAAATACTGGTGTGTTTTTTTTCTTTTTCTTTCCTACAGGAGAGACTCGGTGCCGAGTGGCTTTGTGTACATCATGATGGGGGGTTATTCGTGAAAGCCTGTTTCCTTCACTTGTGTATTGCATTGAGATGTATGATTTTATTTCCACACCAGCTGAGCTGCCGGCCATTCTTAATTTGTTGTCTCATTATCTTTGATATGTTTAATCTCAGCACGCAGGGCAGGCATTGTTTGTTGTATTTATAGATGTGTGAATGTCTCAAGCGCACACTCAGATGGAAAACCGGAGCAGGATTATGTGCAGATTTGAGTTGTTGTGTTTCCTTGTGGGCCCCAGGCAAGGCTGGTAGGTCCCCCACAGGAATTATATTATCCTTGTGCAAATTGTCAGTGGTCAGTTGTGCACATTATGTTCCTTTATAAATAAAACGATAGGTTGTTAATCTTTTTTAGTATTATCATCCTTTTAGGAATACTTGTCAGTTCTATTTCCCTCTGTAAGATCAGTCCAGTGAACGAACATGGGTTGGTCTCATACAACTAAGCCTGTCATCCAAGTGTGCAAGCATTGTGTTCAAAACAGTAGTACACTGTCAGAGACCCTCACCTTTCGTTTATTGCACTTGCTTTCAGTATTTTGGTAAAATGACCTAGCCTTAAGTCCTTTTAGCCAATGCTATATTAGCTAAAGGACAGGCAATGTTTTTTTTGAAGGGTAAAACCTATCTATTACTGAAAAATAAAGGCAGTTACAGGACACGGCTTGTCTCTGAGTGAGCAAGCAAACCACACGACCTAAGAGGTCAAACCAGCAAGAAAACCCTACCTCATCGCACGGAGAGCAGACCGACATGGTAGCCCCCAGTCTTGAGGCAACACTCACCTAAGACTATCTCAATAGCACAATGAACCAGAGTCCTAACTACACTAAGTGGCCCCCCTGCTCCTCGTAACCCTATCAGACTGACCCTTAGGCCAGGGTTCTTTAGCTTGGGGCTGAAGTTCTGGATTCGGCATGGTAAGGAACGTGGGGCAGTTGGCAAGATGAGGAGGCATCTTCTTGTACTGATCAAAAGAAACCATGGGGGCCTGGTCCTCTCGATCTGGAGCCTCCCCATCCTGAGCAAGATCCTGAAAAACCATGGGGGCAATGTTTCAATATTGCATCAAGTTGGTGTATCCTATTTCAGAAGATTGTCGGTCATCTTATCCGAGTGCTGCCTCCTATTAGCATTGGACATGTGTTTCGAGAGGGGAATCGGGTTGCAGATTGGCTGGCTAACGATGCTAGATGCTCTGATCGAGACATTTTCTATATTGGCGCGCTCCCACAGGATCTTTAGGCATTGATTCATGATGATTGTCATGGGAGGCTTGTTCTTCGGAGATAGTTTTTGCGGTCTCTAGCATCTTAGTGTTCTCTTCACACCAAAAAAAAAAAAACAAGTTCCTCCCAAAACGGCATGTGCTCTAGCTAGTCGCTCACCTGTCTTTTACCCCCTCAATGACAAAACCATGCCTCCAACAAAGTAAACATTTGTCTTCAGAAAGAGTATATATATTTGTCGGTTGACACGGTGCATGTGGCAGATGCTACATTGATTTCACGATAGCAACTACATTGAAATCAATGTAGCAGCTATCATGAAATCATTGTAGCAACCCCAAGAATGTATACTCTTTCGGAAGATGAATGTATACTATTGCTATAATGATTTCACTGTAGCAACTATAGTGAAATCATGTATACTCATGTTATAGTGAAATCATGTGCACTCATGCTACAGTGAAGTCATTGTAACAACCGCTACATGCACTGTGTCAACCGGCGAATGTATACTCTTGCTGGAGACAAATGTATGCTAGTTGGAGGGGTAATGGAGAGTTAGTTTTGTCAGTTAAAGGGTTGAAAAAGGTAATAATTTCAGCTAGGAACTTGCAGTACAAACGTGTGCTTCGGGAGGGACTTTAGATAATATCCTAACTAACTATATCTCTAAGCTTAAATTAAGATCTCTCCAGGGATTTAAGACTAATTACCCCAAAAAACTATTGTGTTGTAAATTTTTTTTTGATACAAGGGTTTAAATGAGTTGTGTAAGCGCGCCCGATAACAATGAACTGTGGATCAATGGTCAGATACACAACAAATGCATATGAATTCGATGTCATCATCATCAGCTTATTTGTTTAAAAGATGTTGGGAATAAACTCTCTATTTGATACATTCTCTTATTTATTCCTATTTATTTATTTATTAATATTTTTTTGACATCTGCAGTGGGTGCCCCGAAATCTTTCGGGCAATGAGCTCACTTTGGGCTCAGACTAATCTCTCTGGAACTGCACACCAACCCACTCGGGTGGGGTGGTTTCCCTATCCACTCCTAGGTAAATCGAGGGGGTGTTTTCAAGCTAGAAAGAGAGAAAAATTTTATGTACATATCTTTACCTAATATATGTTGTGGTGAGAGGGGAAGAGTGGGGATTCTATCTTTTCTAACTTAGGCTCCGTTTGGTTCGAAGTATCCTGTGAGGTATTAGAGTTACAAGGTATTCTGAATACGAGTATTTGTCTTATTGCTTATTTTGCAGTATTGAGTTGCCTTAGTTATCAGGTATCCTAGAGATGCCAAATCGACTTACTGTATCAGATACTACAAAGCAAATGAGGTAAGTTATACACGGTATTCTGAATACTTACCTCAAAGTGACTTACTGCATCAGATACTTCAAACCAAACGGAGCCTTACTGAATTAGACCCCTTTCCTCATTGGAGAAGTAAATCCAAAGCTCCACAGCAGAGACCTTGGCCAGTATCTTATCCACTTTCAATTCCGAATTTTTACTGGTAGAAATGTTTAGTTAAGGTTATTTGAGTGAAAAGTTCTATATATACTCCATAAATCTTTAAATAGCCCTCATATTTTACTGGTTTCTAACTTACTAGTTTTAACTTTTAAAATGACAAAAGAATGATCTTAATTATCCCCCATATAGCCCACTGCAAATTTTGATTTGTATAGATATACGCCACATATCCCAGAGTATACTCTGCATCAAGGCTTGAGGCACAGTGGCCCCCTTTTCCCTCTTTCGACTCTGAGTTAGGGTTAGGACTTTCCCCTCTTAGCCACTCCGGCCACTGTCGGCGGCTCCAGGGAGGTAAGGGGATTCAGTATGGAAGCTTCTAGGAGGTCCGACCGGTCCCCTGTATATAAGGGCTTCCCCAGCAGTGCAACTTTTTGTGATCCTCTTTCCAGTGGCTCGCAGCTACCTCCTGCTTGTTGGAAATCTAACCTTTCTATACTAGCAAACTTAGGAGCTTAATCAAATTATTAATATTAAAGGATTGACTGTTTAGCAACTATAATATTTGCAAACAAAGGCACGTCTCAAATTTCTTTTAGAAATTGTCTGCCAATGCAGAGCGGGTTCTATGGAACCGTCATTCACCTTGCCGAACATTTCTAAAAGAGAAAAATAAACTATCTAAATTATTTCTAATTATTTAGTGTTTAGAATTAGATACAAATCGTTTTCAATAAATCTACTAATAGTAAGAAATTAGTGTTAGAAACTCTAGCCTGATTGTCGAAGCACGCTAGGTGTTGTCCCAAGAAACTTATTGCCCCCTCGTGCGGGTCTCGTGGCAATGGTTCTCGGAGATACGACGACCCTGGTCAGGCGACCTCCTTCTCGTCGGCACGACTTCAAGAAGGCTTTGCGAACCTCGAAGTACTTTCAGGAACCTAGCGACTCGACGAAGGTCTTCTCGAAGTAGGGAGGCAGCACCGCAGCACAACTTTGACCCGAGAGAGAGTCTTCTCGGAGCAAGGAGGTAGCACTGCAGTAAGGGCTAGAGAAAACGGGAGAGGGAGAGACAAAGAGTAGGGAGCAATTCTCAATTTTTGTGTGTACTGCTCTATGGCTGCACTGGGCCTCATATAGGCCTTGGGCAGTTAATAGAGGGCTGAAGGAGGGGAACGGTTTATGGGCTGTGATCAAGCCTATTTACTCCGCACGTTACAGCTTGCACAGAGCTTGCCCGTAACGGCTAGCATGCAGCGCTTCTCATGTAACGGCTAGTATCCTCGATGGAAAATAATAAATGTGGAGGAGGACTAAAAAATAAAAATAAAAATAAGGCAGGTGCGGGCCAGCCCATTTCGGAGGTGCTATCGTGTCCGGGTTCGCGGGCGCACATACACGTGCCGCCCAAGCCTAAGCCCAAGCCCGGCTCAGCTCGGCTCAGCACGCACGCGCGCACACGTGTGAGCTTGTGGAGCCCCTCCTCTAGTGTGATGACTAGTGGGGGGAAGTGGGCAATCCCTTTTAAGTTGGTAGGGGATTTCTCCCCTTACCAATATGGGACTAAACCCCTTTTTTGTATGGTTTTCAAACACACACCCAACAATCCCCCACATGTGTTTAAAACCACTAAATATTAAATAATTAATAAAATTTTCAAAATATAAAGTAAAAAGACTTTCTTGGATTCCTTATACTACGCAGTAGGTGTAGGTACCTTCCGGTTTGAACCTCTACTTAGTACAGTTGTATACATCCGTGAAGACTTGATGGACTATACCTTGAATCAGCCTCATTTATCGAGTTTCTACAGGTAGTACACGTAGTACAGTTTTCGATGGTTCTAAGCGGGTTGCGCTATTAATGACCTTGTGTAGATATCTTTTCGTGTATGTTTCTAGGGAGCAGCCCTGGTCCCAGAGTTGCGGCCTCACAACGACATACATATAGGTAAGTCCTAATAGGGGTGTGAGCAAGGCAACACCCCGCCGCATGGGTCTTGGACTTATTAAGAGTTTTAAACTCATCTTACCCCTTGCTTTTAATAAGTATTGATGCCATAGAGATGGGAACATTATTCAGTGCTCCTTATTTTCAATCACTACTACAGTTTGTTTCTACCCATTGAACCTCCATGAGGTTGGGTTCCCACTGCGGTGATTTTTCTTATGAGCTTAATCACATCCCCTTCGATGATTCTAAGACCACTGTCCTAGAGAGGCCTTAGTTAGATGATCCGCCAAATTCTTTTTGGATCTAACAAAGTCTAGGGCTATTATTTTATTTTTTATCTTATATCTGAGAGATCTATGTCTCACTTTCAAATGTCGATTGATTTTTACATCAGCGTTTTCTTGATTACATTTATCAATAACTGATCGACAATTACAATGGATAGATATAGCCGGTAAAGGCTTTTCTATCAATGGGATCTCATATAGGAGATCTCGAAGCCATTCTGCTTATGTGCTAGTGGTATCTAGCGTTATCATTTCTGATTCTATGGTACTCCTAGCTATAACGGTCTGTTTGGTGGATTTCCAAGATATGGCTCTACCTCCTAGTAGGAATACAAACCCGGTTCTAGACTTAATATCTATCGAGTCACTAATCCAGTTGGTATCAGAGTATCTCTCTGACACAGCTGGATATCCACTATAGTGAAGACCATATGATATGGTTCCCTTAAGGTATCTAAAAACTCTTTCTAACGCATTCCAATGGGACTCATTTGGGTTAGACGTATATTGACTAAGTCTATTTACCACGTAAGCGATATCAGGTCGAGTATAGTTTGCTAGAAAATCTAGCGATCCTATGATTTGAGCATACTCACTCTGTAGTTTAGGAAGTCCAATATTCTTTGTTAAATGGGTGTTTGGATCATATAGTATGGATACCGGTTGGCAATCGAAGTCGTAGAATTTTTTAAGAATTTTTTTGACATAGTGGGATTGGTATAGCACTAAACCATTATCTTTTCTAATGATCTTAGTGTTCAAAATAACGTCGGCTTGTTTTATGTCTTTCATGTCGAAGTTTTGGGATATGAAGTATTTGATGTCATTTATGACTTGTATGTTTGAACCGAATATTAGGATATTGTCAACATACAGACATAAGATGACAACATTGTTAATATCTACTTTATGGTATACACATTAATCCGTTGTATTGATATCAAATCCATAGGATAAGATAACTTCAACGAATTTCATGTGCCATTGGTTTGGGGCTTGTTTAAGTCTATAGAGGGATCGAATTAACTTACACATCTTTCCCTCTTGTCCAGGTGTCCCTCGGGTTGGTTCATGTAGATTTTCTCATTAAGGTCGTCATTTAAGAAAGTAGTTTTAACATCCATTTGATGTATGACTAGCTTATAGATTGAAGCTAAGGCGATGAGGATCCTAATCGTGGTTATCCTAGTGACAGATGAGTAGACATCAAAGTAGTCTACACCAGATTTTTGCGTAAAGCCCTTGGCTACAAGTCGTGCCTTAAATTTATCTATGGTCCTGTCGGGTCTAAGTTTCTTCTTAAACACCCATTTACATCCTATGGTTTTGCAACCAGGAGGTAAATTGGTAAGTTTCTAGGTATGATTTTGAAGTATGGATTGGATCTCGTTATCTATGGCTTCCTTCTAAAAGAGTGAGTCTATGGACTTTATTGCATCTGTATAGGTAGAGGGAGAGTCCTCCACCAAAAGTGCATAAAAGTCATCAAATACTTTTTCTACACGGGCACGCTTACTTCTCCTAGGTTCGATTTGGGTTACTGGTTCAGTCTGGTCTTCAGGTTCTAATTGGACTTCGGGTTCAATCTGGGTTACCTGATTAGAACTAGAGGCCTGGTTACTAGTATTGATCCTAGTGTTGATCCTAGTCTTATAAGGAAAGATATTTTCGAAGTTTGAGGCATCTCTAGCCTCGATTATGGTGTTATTTGTTATTTCACTTATTTCAGAGTTAAACACTAAAAATCGATTAGCGTTACTGTCTGAAGCATAACCGATAAAGATGGCATCTACAGTTTTAGATCCTATCTTCTTTCTTTTGTTATCGGGGATCTTTACCTTAGCTAGGCACCCCCATACTTTTAGATATTCTAAGTTAGGTTTTCTATGTTTCCATACTTCGTATGGGGTCAAGTCATTGTGTTTGAAAGGAATACGGTTAAGGATAAAACAGGCTGTCATTAGGGCTTTCCCCCACAAGTTCTCTGGCGCTCCAGAGCTTATTAATATGGAATTGACCATATTTATTAGGGTCCTATTTTTTCTCTCCGCTACACCATTGGATTGGGGAGTGTAAGGAGCTGTGACCTCATGGAGTATTTCATAGTCTTCAGAGTACTCACTTAGTTCATTTGAGGTGTACTCCCCACCTCGGTCTGACCTAAGGATCTTAATGTTTTCGTCTAATTGGTTCTCAACCTGAGCTCTGTAAATTTTAAATTTACTGAGTACTTTATCCTTAGTCTTAATAAGGTATAGGTGGCAATATTTTGAAGTGTCATCTATGAACATTACAAAATATCTATTGCCACCTCTCGAGGTTCTCCCAAAATCACATACATCGCTGTAAATTAGTTCAAGTATCTTGGAGTCTCGATCGATGATTTTAAAGGGTTTCTTAGGTTGTTTGGCTTCTACGCATATCTCGCACTTGTCGAGATTCCTAGTATCGGATTTAGGAATAATGTTTAGGATCATGAGTTTCTTAATAGAATTATAGTTCATATGATCGAGTCTTTGGTGCCAAGTGGCCGAAGACTCAACATTCAAAGTAGTAGAAGAAGGATTGAATACATTCAATTTAAATAAACCATCACAAAGAAATCCTTTTCCAATAAAATTCATTCCTTTGGTGATTACAACCTTATTGGATTCAAATATAAGTTTATAGCCCTGTTGGACTAATAAGGATCCACTAGTTAGATTCCTCTTAATCTCTGGAACGTGGTGGACTCAGCGTAGGGTTAGGGTCTTCTCCGATGTCAGCTTCAGGTCGATCCGTCCTATCCCTAGCACACGAGCCTCAGCATTGTTTCCCATGCCTACAGCTCCTCCACTTGAGACCTGATAGGTAGAAAACAAAGATTGATCAGAGCAAACGTGAATGTTAGCTCCTGTGTCAATCTACCAATCAAAGACTTGAAATGTCATGTTAACTTAAGGGGTGAAGAGAATAGACCTGAAAGCGGTCCCAGAAGAGCCAACTTCAGAGGTCACCATATTGACTTGGGAGCCGGGTGGCGTTGAACCATTCCTTCTTAGATTTGGAGGTGGTGTTGTCTTCTTGTAGAAGCATTGGTTAGCCATATGATTGGTCTGACCGCAGACGTAGTAGCAACGCACTCCTTCCTTCTTTTGATCATTGGAATGGTTTGGATTATGGTTGCTATGGTATGGCTTCTTGGTGTATGTCTTAAGCATAGGTTGGAATGGTTTCTTCTGGAACTTATGCTTAGGCTTCTGGAAAGGTTTGGATGGTTGACCCTCTATATTGTTTACCTTGGATTTAGATTCAGAGAATATCTTTTTCCTGAGCCTATGTTGCTCCTCAATTCTAATAGAGTTTAGAACTTGAGTTAGGGTTAGGTCACCTTGGGTATGACTTAGGTGCTTAGAAAACTTGGACCAAGAAGCAGGTAGTTTATCTATAAGGCAGGCTATTTGGAAGGTTTCATCAAGGGTGGAACCATTAGTCTTCAGATGTTGGACTAGGTTCTCAAACTCATGAATTTGATCATTCATGGGTTTGGAGTCAATTATTTTGAAGCTGTTGAATTATGACGTTTTGAAACGTTTTACTCCAGCATCATCTAGGCCATACTTACGCTCTAGGGTATCCCATAGATCCTTAGGGTTTTGGATGGTATAGTATATATCATAAAGTCTATCAGATAGAGCCTCTAGGATCCTATGAAGGCCATGGTAGTTGATTTCTTTCGGGGTCCTAGTGGGAATGCTAGAAGTTGATTCGGGGTCAGTTTAGAAAGTGGAGGCTCGGGTACGACGAGTTTCACTAGACCCACTAGATACTCTTGGTGCAGTTTCACCTATGGCTGATAATAACCCAAGTATGGTTAGCCAGAAACGCATCTGGTTTTGCCACCTCTTGAAGTTAGACTCGTCAAACTTCTCGGGTTTGGCACTAAGGGTTTCACGGTTTGGTGAGGCCATTTCAGACAAAGGAGAGGAGTTGAAATCTGTGGATTGAAAAATAGTTTTGTCAATTTCAAAATTCTTGAATAGATTTGACTTTTAGAAGTCTAAATGAAACTTCCAAATCCTAACGGACAGATGGGCTCCAGGTAGGAGGTGGAGCACTAGGCTTGCTCAAATACCAAGCTACCTTGGGTAATTTAATGCCGATTTGTCAAGCCTGTCTAGACACCATAGGCAGTGGAACTTTCAATAGACGACTTTTAGTCTTTTCTATAATCTATGCTTCTAATTAATTTTTGTAGAAAATAATTTTACAACTAATAACTATCACGCAACTTTTAACGACTAATGATCGAGCTATTTATTCTACGATAACAAACGTAACATAGTAGATTGCACAATAGAGAATGATAAATAGTCCTTTTGAATATGATGAACGATTAAATATTAAATAAGTTTATTGAATTGTTGGAAATCTAACAATTCTATACTAGCAAACTTAGGAGTTTAATCAAATTATTAATATTAAAGGATTGATTGTTTAGCAACTATAATATTTGCAAACAAAGGCACGTCACAAATTTCTTTTAGAAATTGTTTGCCAAGGCAGAGTGGGTTTTATGGAACCGTCATTCACCTTGCCGAACTTTTCTAAAAGAGAGAAATAAACTATCTAAATTATTTAGTGTTTAGAATTAGATGCAAATCGTTTTCAATAGATCTACTAATAGCAAGAAATTAGAGTTAGAAACTCTAGCCTGATTGTCGAAGCACGCTAGGCGCTGTCCCAAGAAACTTATTGCTCCCCTCGTTCGGGTCTCATAGCAATGGTTCTCAGAGATACGACGACCCCGGTCAGGCGACCTCCTTCTCGTTGGCACGACTTCAAGAAGGCTATGCGAACCTCGATGTACTTTTAGGAACCCAGCGACTCGACGAAGGTCTTCTCGAAGCAAGGAGGCAGCACCGCAGCACAACTTTGATACGAGAGAGTCTTCTCAGAGCAAGGAGGTAGCACCGCAGTAAGGGCTAGAGAAAACGGGAGAGGGAGAGACAGAGAGTAGAGAGCAATTCTCAATTTTTGTGTGTACTGCTCTATGGCTGCACTGGGCCTTATATAGGCCTCGGGCAGTTAATAGAGGGCTAAAGGAGGGGAGCAGTTTATGGGTTGCGATCAAGCCCATTTACTCCGCACGTTACAGCTTGCACATAGCTTGCCCACAACGGCTAGCATGCAGCGCTTCTCTTGTAACGGCTAGTGTCCTCGATGGAAAATAATAAATGTGGAGGAGGACTAAAAAAAAAATAAGGCAGGTGCGGACCAGCCCATTTCGGAGATGCTATCGTGTCCGGGTCCATGGGCGCACACACACGCGCCGCCCAAGCCCAAGCCCAAGCCCAGGCCCGACCCGGCATGGCTCGGCTCGGCACGCACGCGCGCATGCGTGTGAGCTTGTGGAGCCCCTTCTATAATGTGATGACTAGTTGGGGGAAGTGGGCAATCCCTTTTAACTTGGTAGGGGATTTCTCCCCTTACCGATATGAGACTAAACCCCTTTTGTTTTGTGTGGTTTTCAAACACACACCCAACACTGCTCAGATCGGAGTCGTTCACGCTCGGCTCGTGGGTTTCCGGTTGGTGGCAACAGGAGTGCTGGTTTTTGGACCCCAACCGGAGTATGCTGATGGTTTTTCCAGACCCATCCGCTGCTCGGTGGTGGTCCCTAGTGGCTTTGAGGCGATGGTGACGGATTTCGTGGTAGATTGGGGTCGATATTGCTCTTACTCTTCGCCGGTGCTGCTGGATATGTTGAATCTTGTGGTAGATCATGTTTTTGATGTTGTACATCCCGTTTTGAGGTTGTAGATCATGTTTTCTCACCACCAGTGCTCTGACAGATGGTTTGATCGTCGGAGCGATGGTTGGTGTTGTTCCCCACCAGTGGCAGACTGTGTAGTTCCCGATTGGGTGGCGGGCTCTTGTTGCTACACCAACGAGTTGGTGGTGGACTTGCTACTTTGGTTGCTTATCATTTCATTTAGGGTCCAGTGTTACACCGATGGTGGCGTTTCTCCTACTTGCTAGTGGTCTTATTCTTACCAGGTACGAATACGATCTTATGTGCTCGTGCATGCTAACGCTGGCATGTAGCGTCTCTTGTGATCCCCCCTTTGATGAACAAAAAAAAAAAAAGAGGTTTGAGGAGGGAGTGATATGACAGGAAGAGGTGGTTGCTGCTACAACGTAGAAAAAAGAGGCGGATGTGGTTAGAGCTGCAACTTGGGTGGGTCGGGAGGTCAACCCGAGCCCAACCTATGGTGCTGAATCCTCAACCCAAGCCCAACCCAACCCGAGGTTGGGTTGGAGTTGGCCAGCCCAAGCCCAACCTGAGCTCAACAATTAGAACTAGGGTTAAGATCGGGGGTTGCCCGCGTTTTGTATGTGGGTCGGGTTGCGTCGAGTCGAAGGTTGGATTGGGTTCCATACAAAGTAGGTTTCGATTTCAAAGTTGTTACGAGATTAAAGCAAGCTCCAAAAACTACCAATATAAGAAATAAACTAAAAAAAGGAGATGGTAAACAGATTCAGAAACAGAAGGTGAAACAAAAGAAGACAAAGTTCCAAGTTACCTTAAACAAACCATTTGACATTATCAATCAAACATAAAAGTGTAATAACTTTTAAATGTAAACAAAGACATGTTCAAATTAAAGCAAAATCCCAAGCATAGGTTTAGTTTTGCATTATCATAATGAAACAAAAAAAAAACACTTAAAGTTCATTTCCCACTACTACATATAACCCCACATCTTCATGAATATTATATATTGAATATAGGGGTCGGGGTTCGGATTAGGTCGGGTTGCCCGATACCCCTGCCCATGCCCAACCCGAATTCAAGCCGGGTTTAGTATTTTGAACCCAGGCCCAATCCGATAAGGCAAAATCCCAACCCAGACCCACAAAAAATCAGGTTGGGTTCTGTAGAAACACAAATTTGATCGCACCCGAGCCCGACCTGTGCAGGCCAACCCAAGGGCAAACGGGCCCGCGCCAGGCTAAGGGGGGCCCACCGAATCCGACCAAAGGAGAGGCCGGGTAGGCCCATCCTCAAGTGGGGGCCACCCGGTCCATTGCCAAACCATGCCCCCCCCCCCCCCCCCCTCTTCCTGTTGGAAGGGTGCAGCCGACCAAGGGAGGAAAAGAAAAGAAGAAAGAAAAAGAAAGAAAAGAAAAAAAAGAAAAAGAGAAACAAAAGAAAGAAAATAAAAGGAAATAAAATAAGAAGAAAAAGGAAAGAAAACCGCCATGTGCGGGGGGAGGTTGCGTAGACGTCTACACAAGCGTGGATCTACGTCGATCCCTCGATCCGATAGACAAGAAACGAACCCGGGTCGCCATCGATTTAATGTGCAAGATTCAAATAAAATTCAAAATGATTGGGCCATAACTACTCCGCCAGAAAATGAAAATAAATGAAGGTTTATTCTCCTATAAATGAGGGAATGAATCTTGGGTAGTTATGGGAGAGATAATCAAGGGATTTAAATGAACCTTTCCATATCTCTTCCCACCCCCCTTCACCTATAAATAGAGGGGGAGAGGGAGGTCTCAAGAGGTCGAAAACAAAAGCAAGAAAGCTCTGCAAAGGAGGAGACACGCCTTCAACGACCCAAGGCTTCACAAGACTCGAACAATCCTATCCCTTTCGGACCGGCTTAGTATATTGAAAGTCCTCATCAACATGAATACCCTTGCACAAGAAGATCAACCTTTCGACTCCGTGCACGAAGGAGAAAGCTCGGAGAAGAAAAAACCTTCAACTTCGAAGACGCCAAAAGCAAAGACCAGAGAAGAAGATCGAAGCGGCACCACCCTGTTGTCTTCAACAAGCCTTTGACTTTGATCAAGCCCAAAAGCCCGGAGAAGAAGATCAAAGCGGCACCACCCTATCGTCTTCAACAAGCCTTCGACTCCGATCAAGCCCAAAAGTCCGAAGAAGAAGATCGAAGCGGCACCACCCCGTCGTCTTCAACAAGCCTTCGACTCCGATCAAGCCCAAAAGCCCGAAGAAGAAGATTGAAGCGACATCACCTCGTCGTCTTCAACAAGCCTGCGACTCCGATCAAGCCCAAAAGCTTAGAGAAGAAGATCGAAGCGGCATCGTCCCGTCGTCTTCAACAACATCTGCTCCATTCACGAAGAAGAAAGCTTGGAGAAGGACACCCGAAACGGTACTATACCCGTTGTCTTCAAAACAAAGTCTTCAACTTCGATCACACTAAAGAAGCCCAGAGAAGAGGAGAAGTCAAGCCGACGCTACCAACATCAAGAAAGCCGAAAGAATAAAGAAGAAGTAAAGGTGTAGCTATCGCCATTCGAGAAAAAGATCGAGCCAATGCCAAAGCAAAAGCCAACACAAGAAGCCGAAGTAAAAGCACCAGTAAAGCCCACGCCAAAGCAACACAAGTGCCAAAGCCAGGCAACTACGACGGTCACAAATAAAGTACCGCACGTTCTAGCTGATACGACATGAAGTTCGGAAGAACTAAAGCATCACAAGCCTCTACCCTTCTACGTTCAAGCGCAAGCACCAAAGCAAAGTAGAAGCCAGAGCCACGCCAAAGCAAAGCCAAAGTCAAAAGTAAAGCCAAAGCCGAAGCCAAACCACGATCGACGCTGCGAACCGATGATCAAGGACGCTGAGATCTAGCCAGAGCCGAGGGAGACACGAAGACCGAGGAACGAAGCCAAAGACCCCCTAGCCAAGAAAGCGCGAAGCATGGAAGGGACAAAAGCATCGGTGATAAATCCTTAGCCTCTCAAGAAACCCTCACCCTGTAAAGATCTTCATCCTAGGCAACCCCTCTAGAGCTCTCGTACGTAGTAATATGGAGACGTGGATCAAATAGACCCTTCAGAGGATCTATCCCACAATCTCCTGATCAAATCTTCGCCGTACTCGACTCACCACCCATGAGTCCCCAGGTCCCAGCCTTTGTAATCTTGTTTTGTGCAATAAAGACGACCCGAATCTTTTTTCTCGCATACAGATTTTTGGCACGCCCGATGGGACCTCCTCTTCTCTCATCCGTACGTCTGAAGGAGTTACCTCAAGTTTTGTCATGGCCGGGACAAACAATGATACATTTGCTCCAACAAGCCTATGACCCATCGTCGAGTCTCCACGACTCCGATATGGTGGTTTAGAAAACCCGGAGGATGACGTTCCCCCGATGGTACGTGTCTATACTCAGCATACTCGAACTCTTGCGGATATTTTTGCGTTAGAAATTACTGCCGAAGATGCTCGCCAAAGCACTGACGAGGCCTTAGTGCATGAAGAAACGAGCCTCGGTCCTAGAACACATATCCAGAAATTTGGGGAGGACCAGCCCCAACCCCGAGCCCAGTTGGGTTCTCCGATGGACCCTGCACCCCCTTTGCAGGGGGTAAACGTCCGTCATCAAACAGAAGCAAGTCGGCGCAACTACATCTCCGACGATGATGTTGAGGATACAGGCATGCAACATCAATATGTCTTGCATCATCATCCCCCATCCACTCTTCAACTCCAAGTCATGCAAATGGGTGAACACATGGCGTAAATCACTCGGCTGATGGAGGAGAAGGATCGTCACATCAACACCTTCCTTCAAAGGCTAAGCGCGAGGGATGCTACAACAGTTAATCAAACTCCTGCATCTCCAGTAGCCGCTTCAATGCCATCTTCAACTCTGGCAGAGGTTGCCCCGACAGTTCTAGCGACTACTCTTGCACTCTCTTCAACTCCCGTCTTAGCAAAGGTCATCTCTCCAATACCAGTCTTGGTGGACACACAACCATCGGTGGTGGCAACGATGACTACCCAGCAGATACAGTCATTGGTGGCCGATATGATGCGTTCCCACAACGGCAGTCTTCTTCCAATCACGGCGGCCTACTAGAAGCCTTACACCGCAAGGATCCAACAGTTGTGTTTCCCTACCAGGTTCCAGCCCCCAAAGTTCCAACACTTCAACGAAAATGGAAATCCAAGGCAGCACGTCGCCCACTTCGTCGAAACTTGCAACAATGCCAGTACGTACGGCGATGAGATGGTGAAGCAGTTCGTTCACACCTTCAAAGGTAATGCGTTTGACTAGTATATTGATCTCCTTCCAGGATCCATCGATAGTTGGGACCAGATGGAGAGGGAGTTCCTCAACCGCTTCTACAACACCCGACACATCGTTAGCATAACTGAGCTTACTGCCGTCAAGCAAAGAAAGGATGAGCCGGTGATCGACTACATCGATCATTGGAGGAACCTTGCGCTAAATTCACGAGATCGCTTGTCTGAAGACTCGGCCATCGAGATGTGCACCCAAGGCATGCACTGGGGCTTGCTGCACATCCTCAAAGGGATCAAGCCTTGGTCCTTCAAAGAACTCGCAACACGAGCCCACGACATGGAGCTCAGTTTAGCAAATCACAGGGACTCGAAAAGCAAAGACTTTCTGAAGGTGGAGAAGAAGGACAAACAGCCGGCATCCAAACCAAAGAAAGTCGATGTCACTTCAACTTCCAAACCACTCAAGATCGGTAGCAAGCCGGACAAGGCCATCATAACGCCTTCGTAGCCTCAGCGGCCACCTAGAATAACGCTCGAGGAACTTGAAGCCAAGGAGTATCCCTTCCCGGACTCGGAAGTCTCCTCCATGTTTGACCAGTTGCTGCAAGAAAAGATGATCGAGCTTCCTCCTTCAAAGAGGCCCGAACAAATGCATCGTGTCGATGATCCACTCTTCTGCAAGTATCATCGGGTGGTTAGCCATCCCATCGAGAAGTGCTTCGTCTTCAAAGAGAGAATCATGGCAATCGCAAAGCAAGGAAAGATTAAAATCGACTCTGGTAATGTCGCTACAACAAACATGACGTCCATCACCTTCTGTTCCTTTCCGCCGGTACTCATTGCTGCAGGACAGAGAATGCCCAAGTTGCACATCAATCATCAAAGGCCAATCGCGAAGCCTATTTTACAACCAAAGGTCTCGAAGCGATGATGACGTGCTCCTGTACTCGCTAGGAATAAAACACCATTGCCCCGGGGGCAACCGTCGCTCACGCCAGTACCTCTCCTGAGCAAAGTCACATCTCAACAAACTCTCCAAGAAAGGTACGAGCAAGGAGATCCAGAAGTCGGCCTGTTGGGCTAGCCCTCGGGTAAGTTTGACTACTACGTTCTCTACTCCAAGCCTTCATCCGTTTCAATGGAAGAGATCAAGCCCACCGGTTGGGGATCCGAAGATGAGCCAGCAGAGCCTCCAGAAGAGCAAGTTTCTCCAGTCAATGAAGAACTTGCAGTTGCCGCTCCAAATCTTCACCTTGGCGAGGGAGAATCCACCGATGAAGATGCATGGATCATTCTACCTCGGAGGCGAAGGCTATGGCCAGCAAGACATCACAAGCTAGATCGGGTGATAAGAAAGCTCCCTGAATGAAGAACCTATAGAAAGAAAAGCAAAGCTCGAGGAAGAAAGGCGTTCAAAGTGCCGCCAGTAAATCTAGATGATCTCCTCCAGCAAAGCCCTCCAGAACCGGTAACGTTGCAAGAGTTCTTCCCCGATCACTTCCTCCCAGCCGATCAGCACCTCAGAGTCTCGTGTTACATTGCCGAAGTTCACGAGATGCCAAAAAAGAAAGGCGAGATCGAGTCTTCTGAAGAAAGCAACTCTGACAAAGAGAGGGACAGCTCCGACAAGGAGGGCACTGCTTCCTACAACGAGGCAATCTTACACTTGCCGCTTATAGAAGCATTGCACCTCCCCAAAGAAAGCTTGCCTAGCGATGGCCGCGGCCTTGGCAGATCCAGTCAGCCATAAAAGAAAGAGGAAGGATATTAAGAAGGGCAGAACTGTTGCCTCCTGTGATGCAACAATAACCTTCTCAGATGAAGATCTGCAACTCGGAGCACGACTGCACAACCGGCCCATCTACGTCTCAGGGTACATCAAGAAAAGGCCGATAAATCGAATCCTTCTAGACTGTGGCTCCGCCGTCAACATCATGCCCATCCAAACAATGAGACAGCTCGACATTACCACTGACCAGCTCTCACAACTGGTTATTCAAGGGTTCAATTAGGGCGGATAGTCCACCATCGGGATCATTCATTTGAAGCTTTACATCAGCCAGCTTGACACGACAGTCCTCTTCCACGTCATTCACTGTCAGACATCATATTGCCTCTTGCTAGGAAGACCATGGCTACACAAAAACGATATCGTGGTGTCCACCTGGCACCAGTGCCTCAAGTACTACGAGGAAGGCATGGAGAAGTGCATCGTCACTGATGACAAGTCGTTCAATGAGGCCGAAGCACACCTTGCCAATGCCAAGGTTTACCAAGCAAAAGACCTTTTTTTAGAAGTCCTTCCAACTAAAGCTCCTCGAACCTAAAAGGCTAAAAAGGTGAGGCGGGACAAAACACCTCTACCTGCAAATCCAGAGCAACCATCCAGCAAGGCGATACTCGAAGTCAAGGAAGCACTGAGATCAAGACAAAGGATGCGTATCAGCTTCAAGCCAAAATCCACGCAACATACTCCGTTGCCCGTCCAAGCTGTGTCGGTCCTATGCCTCATGTCTCAATGGCTTTGCAAACACAACGACAAACTCTTGCTTCAATGAAAGAAACGGCTCCACCACTGTCAGAGGCCAACGTCATCACCTTGAAAGAGATGACATTGCCACTACTTGGTCTGATGCAAGCTTCGAATCCGACAGAACCTGTTGGCTCCTTCAACTCCAGTCAACTCGCATTCAAGCCGAAAGGGAGTTGGGGGCAAAACGCCGCTAAACTGCTGTTCAATGCCGACTACAACAAAGAAAGTGTCATGCATATGGGCACGCTTCTTTCAGCTGTGATACCGCATGGGATGATCAAGACTCAAGCTCGTCTTTTTCAAAGCGGCGAGCAAATTCTCCCAAATCGGCGAGACATCGGCTCTAGTCAAACCCCGATGGTCATCAAGATTGCAACAAAGAAGACCTTCACCTCCAACTACATTGAGGTGAAGATGATAGATGAAACAACTGAAGGATCGTCAGTCTTCGATGCACGCTCTACCTATGTCGTCCGTCCCAATATCAAGTTAGCCAAAAGAAGATGGCGATGAGCTCAATGTCGGGCCATACTCCAGATGAAAAAGAAAAGCAGTCAAAGCCGGCCAAATTCAAAGTATAGATCCGTGTTCGAAAAGACTCGGGCCAATCAAGCAAGCAAAGAGGAAGTCGGTGTTCGACCGTTTGGGAATGCCAGTTAGGGAAGCCGTTTCGATGCCCACCCACCCACTCAAGTTGATGTGTTCGACAAGGTCTCCGAATAAAATCTTCTATGATTGATACATGGCGGCTATCAATCATATCTCCATTATTGGAACTGAAAATGGTGATTCTTCTACTTTAGACGATGAGTTGCAAGATGCCCCGCCAGTCCTCGAAAAAAGGGGGCAGTCTACCGTTGACGACTTGAAGGAAATCAACCTGGGCACAGAAAAAGAGCCTCGACCTACAATCATCAGCATACTCTTGACTCCCAAAGAAGAAGCTGCATATATCAAGCTGCTCCGAGAATACAGAGATGTCTTCGCATGGTCTTACAAGGAGATGTCAGGTCTCGATCCTAATATTGCAGTACACCAGCTCGGCGTCAAACACGGAGCTAGCGCCATCAAGCAAGGACAAAGACGTTACCGACCGGAGCTGCTACCCCAGATAGAAAGCGAATAAATTAAGCTCATCGAAGCCGCCTTCATCCAAGAGCTCAAGTACCTGACTTAGATCTCTAGCATTGTTCCAGTCAAGAAGAAGAACGGTCAAATTAGGATGTGCATGGACTTCAGAGACCTAAACAATGCATGCCCCAAGGACGATTTCCCGTTGCCAATCACGGAACTAATGATGGACGTGACGATAGGCCACGAAGTGCTAACTTTCATAAACGGATCTTCAGGCTACAACCAGATCCGAATGGCGCCCAAAGACGAGGAGCTCACGGTGTTCCGCACACCAAAGGGGATCTACTGCTATAAAGTCATGCCCTTCGGCTTGAAAAATACAGGAGCCACCTACCAACGAGCCATGCAGAGAATCTTCGACAACATTCTTCATCAAAATATGGAGTGCTACATCGACGACCTTGTCGTAAAGTCCAAGAAGAAGTCAATACATCTTCAAGACCTCGAGCTGATCTTCAAACAACTTCGAAGATACCAACTCCACATGAACCCACTCAAATGCACGTTCAGAGTCTCCTCGGGTAAATTCCTCGGCTTTGTCGTGCGGCATCGAGGCATTGAGATAGACTAAGCCAAAATTGACGATATTCTCAATATGCCTGTTCCAAAGATGGTGCAGGATCTCAGAGGTCTCCAGGGCCACCTGGTGTACATCAAAAGATTCATCGCCAACCTAGCCGGAAGCTATCAGCCCTTTAGTCGCCTTATGAAGAAAGGGCCGCCATTCAAGTGGGACGAAGCTTGCCAAGAAGCCCTCTAAAGTATCAAGGAATATCTGCTAAAGTCGCCAGTTCTATCAGCACCAGTCAAGGAAAGCCCCTGATCCTTTAAATTAGCGCCTAGGAGCAGTCCTTGGGGGCACTCCTGGCTCAAGACAACGAGCTAGGCAAGGAGACATCATGCTACTACTTGAGTTGCACCCTTGTTGGCGCAGAACTAAACTACTCCCCGATTGAAAGAGTTCGTCTGCCACTCATCTTCGCTACAAAGAAGCTATGACACTACATGCTGGCTCACGTCATCAGGCTCATTTCAAGAGTCGACCCTTTCAAATACATTATGTCAAGACTAGTGCTCTCCGGACGCTTGGCCAAATGGGCACTGCTCCTCCTCGAGTTCGATATTACCTTCGTTCCACAGAAGGCAGTCAAGGGGTAAGCACTCGTGGACTTCCTAGCGGAATATCCTCTCCCAACACAATGAAACTATCAAAAGACCACCCAGACGAGGAAGTGTTCTCCATCGACATCGCTCCCTCTTGGAAGATGTTCTTCGATGGCGCAACAAGGCAAGATGTGGCGGGGCAGGAGTCGTTTTTGTCACCCCAAACGATGAGATACTTTCATTCTTATTCCTGCTATCAAAACCATGCTCCAACAACGTGGCTGAAGATCAAGCAGTGCTCGTCGGCCTCGAACTCGCTGACGACATGAAGCTTCAAGGACTCGAGATTTTCTACGACTCCCAGCTCATCATCCAATAAGTCTTCGAGGCATAAGAAGTCAACAAAGAAGACCTCGTGCCATTGCACAAGCGAGCTATGGAACTTCTCAACGTATTCAAGGCTACTTCTATTCAGCATGTCTACAGGAATCTCAACCAACAGGCCGACACACTTGCAAATTTGGCGGCTACAGAAGTCCGCTCGTCGTCCCCATTTGCAAAAGAATAGTGATCACTAAGGAAGACATCCCTGCTCGGATTCCAGGTCAAGTCAATGCAGTGCATGTCCTCGTAATTGAAGATTAAAATTAGAGACAACTCTTCATGGACTATCTCACCCATGGAAGGCTCCCTGATGATCTAAAGTGCAAGGTTGATATTCGTCGTCGGTCCCTGAAGTTCTTTCACTTCAACAATAAGCTCTACCGTTTTAGCTACAACGGTACCCTCCTGAGATGTTTAGCAAAAGAAGAAGAGGAAGCGGCGCTGCAAGAAGTCCATGCTGGAATTTGCAGCACGCACCAGTCCGATCCAAAGCTCCATATCCGCATCAAGAGGATGGGATACTACTGGCCCACGATGATCAATGATTGCTTGGAATTCGCCAAGAAGTGCCAACCTTGTCAGCTCCACGGCGACTACATCCGGCAGCCACCAAAACCCTTGCATCCGACAATTGCGTCATAACCCTTCGATGGATAGGGACTTGACATCGTTGGTCCTTTGCCCAAGTCATCCAAGTAACATCTCTACATTTTGGCAGCAACAGATTACTTCTCCAAATGGGCTGAAGCAATACCATTGCGAGAAGTCACAAGGCACTCTGTCATCAATTTCATCTAGAATGATATCATTTTTTGATACAGCGTCCCTCGCTACATCATCACGGACAACGGGAAGCAGTTCAAGAATGCCGCTGTCAGTCAGTTTTGCACTAAGTTCGACATTAAGCAAAGGTGCTCAACGATGTACAACACCCTAGCCAATGGTCTGGCAGAAGCCTTTAACAAGACTCTCTGCAAGCTTTTAGAGAAGGTCGTCTCGAAATCGAAGAAGGACTGACACGAACACATGGGCGAAGCATTATGGACATACCGCACTTCCTTCCGCACTCCGACACAACCAACTCCGTACTCCCTTGTCTACTAGGTAGAAGCCGTTCTTCCACTAGAGCTCTAGATCCCTTTACTCAGGATAGCAATCCAAGAAGGTCTCTGTGACGACAAAGATCCAATAGACCAATAGCCAAGAGCCAAGACTCCTAAGGCGGGAATGCCAAGATGGATGAGGTGAGGTAAGGTGAGGTGTACAAGGCCATGAGTTAGCCCCACATCGCTTGGAGAGAAGGAGATCCTGAGCTACTTATATAATTTCCCCTCCCAAACATAGTAGACGCGTTTTAAAGCCGTACACCGCTACGGATTTCGTAAGAACTCCGTAGTTAAGCGTGCTCGGGCGAGAGTAGTACTAGGATGGGTGACCACCCTAGGAAGTTCTCATGCGGGCACGGGCAAAGCGGACAATATCTTGTGTGTTTGGGGCGGATGTTACAAAATGGTATCAGAGCCGGTTCTCCTCGGGATGGGGGGGTCTAACCCTACACGAGGACGTGTAGCCCTAAGGGGGGTGGATTGTGACGACCAAGATCCAATAGACCAATAGCCAAGAGCCAAGACTCCTGAGGCGAGAATGCCAAGATGGATGAGGTGAGGTGAGGTGTACAAGGCCATGAGTTAGCCCCACATCGCCTGGAGAGAAGGAGATCCTGAGCTACTTATATAATTTCCCCTCCCAAACATAGTAGACGCGTTTTAAAACCGTGCGCCGCTACGGATTTCATAAGAACTCTGTAGTTAAGCGTGCTCGGGCGAGAGTAGTACTAGGATGGGTGACCACCCTGGGAAGTTCTCGTGCGGGCACGGGCAAAGCGGACAATATCTTGTGTGTTTGGGGCGGATGTTACAGTCTCGCTAGCGACGGCAACACCCAACTTCGCCTAGCGGAACTAGAGGCACTAGATGAGAGATGTTTCGAAGCTTAGCAACGCCTGAAGTGCTATCAAGCTAGGTTGACTCGCGCCTTCAACAAGAAGATTCGTCCTCGATCCTTCTAAACAGGAGAGCTGGTGCTGGCAGTCAGGCACCCCATCATTCTCTCACACCGAGGAGGAAAAAAGTTTGACGCCAAGTGGGATGGACTGCACACCGTCAAAGAAGTCTACTCCAGTGGCACGTACCTGCTCATGACGCCAGAAGGGCTAATACTCAGCCCTATCAACGACAAGTACCTCAAAAGGTACTATGCCTAAGGCAAGGCCGCACTTAGGAAAAAAAAAATGAACTACGTGTGACTTGATCCCCCTTAGAGGGGTATGTAGGCAACTTGAGAAGTTACTTCAGGTTCAGTCCAACAAAAAAAGATGCTAACAATATTCCATATATGGTATGAATCCGTAAAAGAAACTACAGTGCGAAATGTCAAAACAAGATACAACTAGTAGAGAGTATCCACAGCTCGAAGACGTCGCAACAGCTCCTCTTTAGTGGCCTTCACTTGCTGCAACTCTAAAGGGCGAGTGGCCAGGAGCTCACGACTAGCTGACAAGTCCGCTTGCTGCTTTTAGAAGCTTGCCTTCAAAGTCCTTTCCGCAGTCTTGGCTCGCTCCAAGCAAGATTCTGCTTTCTGAAGAGAAGCTCGCACCGATTACACCTTCTTTTGCGCCTTCGTCAAACTTGAAGTCGCATCTGCAAGCTGAAGCTCCGACTGACCCAAACTCTCCTTGGCTGCTGCTAACTCAAAAGGGGTACTTCCCTCCAATATAGCCCGTCGGGAACGATAAGCTTCACTATCAGTCACGAGCAAGCTCATCTACACGGCAAACGAAGAACTATCCACCTTGAACTCCGCCAAGCTTGCACAAAACTCAGTACCATCAGTAGAGCACCAGTCGTGGAGAGCGCCAAAACCCTCGTCCTGGAACGACTCAAGCATCGACCTGATATCTTCGCTAGTGCCTCAAAGTACGTGGGCAAAGCTTTACCCACTGTTGCGGCTGCCATAGGAGCTATCTTCGCTAGTGAGGTCAGCAAAACTGGAAGAATTGTCACCGCTGCCGCGCCAACCGTCTTCTCCACCAAACCTGAGAAAATGACAATCGGAGTATGCCGTCTGCCGACACTCAAAACTCGGTCTCCTCATGAAAGGACAAAGCATCGACGTCTATGTCATCCAGATCTATGTCGCCACTAGGAAAGTTTTTCCCGCAAAGCTCGAGAAGGGCCAGGTCATCCATGGGGATATCTAGCCCACACTTCCCAGGCGCTTCCCGTGCAGCCTCAGTAAGGGAACGCCCCTAGCACGCTTTCGAAGAATCCAACTCATGTTCCCCTACTAGGACGAAGTCTGGCCAAAGAAAAAGGACACACTACTCAGCATGATGAAGTCCCCAGAAATCAAAGAAGGAGCAAAAAGAAAAACCGGATGCATACCTGCAAAGTCGGACAAAGCTATCCCGGATGGAGGGATCACCTCATCCCCTAAAAGACAAGGCTCCTCAATATCCTCTGCCTGCCAGGGCACCCTCGAAGTCACCCCACATGGAATACACAGCTTCTGTCTCTTAGGCGAGGAACTTTCAAGTGCTGTCTTCTGGAAGATGGAGGGCCCAGGGGCACTCATAGGGTCGACCCCTGACACGGGAACCGAAGAAGAAACCCAGCGAGCGCTGGAAAGATGGCTACAAGTCTTCCCGATCCTCTGAGCTCCCAGCCAGAGGTGACGATCCTTCGATCCCGCCGAAGGATCAAAATTGAAGTCTTTGAACTCGCTATCCGCCAAGACATCAATCGGAAGGCTAGCCAGTAGTGAAGATACTCGCTCATCAATCCATTTACAATAACTTAGAGTCACGACATCTCTCAATCCCGACTTGGTCCTAGGAAAGAAGCTGCAGCCAGTCAACCGAGTATAAAGAGAAGTCCAGAGGTGATAGTCCTCCTGTGGACTAATGCGCCCTTGCAGCCGCTACGGCATGCCGGGCACCTCCTATCGAAATCCCTGTTGGTGAGCAAATTGGTGAGGGGAGTACTGCTCCACCTTCACTGTGTCTCCTCGACGCCAAACCAAGTAGCCTGGACGATAGCTGACCATATTCCAGTACAAGCCGTCAGAGAGCTCCTCATTGTCATAAACCATTGACCTCTCTAGAGGCATAACTGAGTGCTCTGATATAAACTCGAAGTCTGTGCTTTCTATCTTTCTCAAAAGCGTTTGAGCACACTCCTTCAGGCATTCCCAGCTAATGAAGGCATTCAAAATCCCCCCTACGCTTGGCAAGAATGACAAATCTACTGGATGCCCACGTCTGGTGAAGATCCCTTTCGGGAAACGAAGAGCCACCCAACCGTACAAGTAGTGCAGGGGGCCAAAGGAGTTGGACCGGCCGACTTCCCCTTTGGTGTTGTCCGAATTAGACAAGCTCCAATACGTGCCACTAAGCCCTTCGTATAAAGCGCACAAGATAGCTGGTGCCAGGTTGAAGAGCTCTCCCCTCGCCATCCAGGACACTACAAGAAAATTCCCAGGACGAATGACTTCGCCGGTACAAGGAAGCACGAACTGACAAAGGAAAATGGCCAAACCGGCAGCTCGATTAATGGCTCACCACTCCTCGCTGTCACGCTCCAAACCAAGAACCTCCCATGGGCTTCGTTTCCCCACCATTGAATGCTTCACTCGGGCTAAAGACTCAATCGGCCTCACGAAGGATCGCAGTGGAGGCCTCTTCATCTAGAAACTTTTTCACATCGGGTGAGCAGAAGGGGCAGGAGACCGGTACTCACCCCTGAACAAAAAATCTACCCAAGACGAATAACGAACCCGATCCGATTGACCTCGCATCGCAATGATAGCATATGCCTTGAACAAAAGAAGACAATAACTCAGGGAGAAACTGGTATCCATCAAATCCTTCAGAGCCAACACCTTTTCTTGATAGTAATTCCGCACCTTGGGGCATCCGGTGATAATGTGAACATCGCGGAGAGAAATCTCTATTTCTCCCGCTCCAGTAAGAAACGTGTTGGTATCCGAGCACCAAAGTTCGCAGAGAACTTGGTACATTCCCTCAGGACGATTGTACTCTCGGAGAGCTAGTGCTAGTAACTTCACCAACGGTTTCGTCTTAGGCTCTGTCCCGAAAACTTCTGAAAGCTCACCCATTCACTCGCAAAAGTCATAGAGGTATTGAATATTCCCATGAGGCCAGGATCCATGCCGCATCGAGTCAAATGAGAGCAGATCTTCGAGGCCACTATCGGCGTAGGCACAAAATCTTCGGCGCAGTGATAGAAGGGCAGACTCAAACTCGGGAGAAGAAGCTTCACGGAGATCGCCTCATCAATATAAACCTTATCGCTCAGCTTCGGCATCCCGTAATTCGTATTGGCAACTCTATCCTCTGTGATGCGTTCATGGATGGGAATCCGGAGCATTGACAGACGATCATCTCTCTTCGAAGTGCGGTAGCGATACACCCGAGTTAGGGGGATGCAAAGGTACTTACTCCCGTCGAAGAAGTCCTCAACAATCCACCCCGGAGAAGCCAAGCTCTTGAATGCTCGATCCCTGAAAGAATACAAGGAGAGGCAAGTCAAGTCCAGCAAAGGCCAGCTAAGTCCAACGAATAGAAGCCAGCCAAAAAAAAAACCTCCTAGTGGTCACCCATCCTTATACTGCTCAAGCACGCTTAACGGCAAGGGGTTCTTGTCTAAAACAGACCCTACTGGCCCTGATAGTCCCGTCACCAAGCAAGAGACCCCGCAATCCCAAAGTCCGAAAAAAAAAAGAGAGAGAGACCGAGGGGCCGCAGTCCCCCCTCATCAGAACTCGCACGAAGGGGGCACACCCCACAAACTAGAGGGGGGCCCGTAGCCCCCCCCCCCCTCTTCTTCGACTCGGTCGGACCCCACCCGGCTCGGCTCCGCATCCGCCCACTTGATTCGACCCCGTGTCCGCCCACGCAACTCGGCCCCACGTCCGCTTGCCCGAATCGGCCCCTCGCACCGCCTGGCCTCCACGCCCCATGCCCGCGCCGTAGGCCACCGCCACTGCGCCCCACGCTGCAGGCCGCCGTCACTACGCCCCATACCCGCGCCGCCCATCGCCGCTGCCACTACCTCCGCATGCCAAAGAAGAAAGAAGAAGAAGAAAAAGGGTGAAGAGCGACACCTCGATCACAGTGCCCCATCCTCATCACCTCGATTATCTTCCCCTCTTCACTTGAAGCTCACCTTCACAACGATCTTCAACTCACGCACCATTGCTGATCCTTTGCGACAACCGTCGCCGCCGACGAAAGAGGCGACAATTAGGAAGACGGAGCAAGTCCTGTGCAACCCTAGGTAGCCCCTTCCGACGGCGGTCTCCAAGCCTCAGTCCTCCGCAAGAACAGACGCTGGATGAAAGAAGCAGAGGGGTAGGTGTCTTTAAATAAGCTTCAACTCTGTTCAGAAAAGGAATCAAGGACAAGCGCTGTGCGTTTCCTACGTAAACAAGGGTTACACATTTTTCGCAAGCGCACTCATCTTTGACGGGGCATTTATAGACACAAATTTGATCGCACCCGAGCCCGACCCGTGCAAGCCAACCCAAGGGCAAATGGGCCCACGCTAAGCTAAGGGGTCCCACCGGATCCGACCGAAGGAGAGGCTGGGTAGGCCCATCCTCAAGTGGGGCCCATCCAGCCCCTTGCCAAACCGTGGCCCCCCCTTTCTCGTGGGAAGGGTGCAGCCGGCCAAGGGAGGAAAAGAAAAGAAAGGAAAGAAAAGAAAGAAAGAAAGAAAAGGAAAGAAAATAAGAAGAAAAAGAAAAGAAAATTGCCATGCACGGGGGGAGGTTGCGTAGACGTCTACACAAGCGTGGATATATATCGATCCCTCGATCCGACGGACATGAAACGAAGCCAGGTCACCATCAATTTAATGTGTAAGATTTAAATAAAATTCAAAATGATTAGGCCATAACTACTCCACCAGAAAAGGAAAATAAATGAAGGTTTATTCTCCCATAAATGATGGAATGAATCTTGGATAGTTATGGGAGAGATAATCAAGGGATTTAAATGAATCTTCCTATATCTCTCCCCACCCCCTTCACCTATAAATAGAGGGGGAGGGGGAAGGCTCAAGAGGTCGAAGACAGAAGCAAGGAAGCTCTGCAAAGGAGAAGACACGCCTTCAATGACCCAAGGCTTCACAAGGCTCGGGCAAGCCTATCCCTTTAGGACCGCCTTAGTCCATTGAAAGTCCTTATCAACGTGAAGACCCTTACACAAGAAGATCAACCCTTTGACTCCATGCACGAAGGAGAAAGCTCGAAGAAGAAAAAACCTTCAACACCAAAGACACCAGAAGCAAAGGCCGGAGAAGAAGATCAAAGCAGCACTACCCTGTCGTCTTCAACAAGCCTTTGACTTTGATCAAGCCCAAAAGCCCGGAGAAGATGATCGAAGTGGCACCACCCTGTCGTCTTCAACAACCCTTCAACTCCGATCAAGCTCAAAAGCCCGGAGAAGAAGATCGAAGCGGCACCACCTCGTCGTCTTCAACAAGACTTTGACTCCGATCAAACCCAAAATCCCGGAGAAGAAGATCAAAGCGGCATCACCCCATCGTCTTCAACAAGCCTTCAACTCCGATCAAGTCCAAAAGCCCGGAGAAGAAGATCGAAGCAGCATCGCCCCGTTGTCTTCAACAACATCCACTCTATTCACGAAGAAGAAAGCTTAGAGAAGGACACCCAAAGCGGCGCTACATCCGTTATTTTCAAAACAAAGTCTTCAACTCTGATCACGCCAAAGAAGTCCGGAGAAAGAAGAAGTCAAGCCGACGCCATAACCATCGAGAAAGCCAAAAGAATAAAAAAGAAGTGAAGGCGTAGTCATTGCCGTTTGAGAAGAAGATCGAGTCAACGCCAAAGCAAAAGCCAACACAAGAAGCCGAAGCAAAAGCACCGATAAAGCCCGGGCCAAAGCAACGCAAGTACCAAAGCCAAGCAACTACGACGGTCACGAGGAAAGCACCACATGTTCTAGCTGATACGACGCGAAGTCTAGAAGAACTAAAGTATCGCAAGCCTCTACCCTTCTACGTTCAAGCGCAAGCGCCAAAGCAAAGCAGAAGCCAGAGCCATGCCAAATCAAAGCCAAAGCCGAAAGTAAAGCCAAAGTCGAAGCCAAAGCACGATCGACACTGCGAACCGACGATCAAGGACGTCGAGATCTAGCCAGAGCCGAGAGAGATGCGAAGATCGAGGAACGAAGCCAAAGACCCCATAGCCGAGAAAGCGCGAAGTACGGAAGGGACAAAAGGAATGGCGACAAATACTTAGCCTCTCAAGAAACCCTCACTCTGTAAATATCTCCGTCCTGAGCAATCCTTCTAGAGCTCTCACACGAAGTAACATGGAGACGCGGATCAAAGGGACCCTCCATAGGATCTCTCCCACAATCTCCTGATCAAATCTTCACTGCACCCGGCTCACCACCCCCGAGTCCATGGGTCCCGGCCTCTGTAATCTTGTTTTGTGCAATAAAGACGACTCGAATCTTTTTCCACACATATAGGTTCGGGTTGGCCCGCCCAAGTTGCAACCCTAGATGTGGTGGGACCCGGCTAAAAAATCCCAGCCCCGACTACCTCCAGTCGGCTAAATCCATTGGAGTTTCCTATGGGCATCCGAGTTGGGTAGAAGTTGCAGGCTTTCAAGTTTCAAGACAAGCATCAAGTTGGTGTTGGAGCTGAATCACCGCAATTGTATCGTGGAAGGTGATGCACTTGAAATAGTCACAGCTTCAACACCACCTTATCGGGACCCACCTTGGAAAATCACTACCATCATCAAGACATCAGGGAGTAGTACGCAAAGAGGAAAGCGCCGATCAGATTTCCGTTCACTCCTAGGGATGGTAACAAAGTTGCTCATACTCTTGCTCGTTTTTCTCTGAACAATTATAACTTCAATCAATAGACGGCTAACTCTCTACCAAGTATGATCAAAGAATGAATGGCCAATGCCCTTGGACCTCATTCCATAATGAATGACCAATGCCCTTGAGACAAATATGAAACTTATTGTAGAGACCTTTTCTTCGCCACCTGGCAAACCTATTAAGGAAGCTACTTCAACCCATTCAATAGTGGGTTATCCAGTTGCCTTTGAAGGCAGTGACGCAGATTCTCGTGGGATCCCCTTAATGGTGCAATATCAAGGATCCTTGAGTCTTGATTGGGGCTACTACAATCTAGCTCTAAGTATGTCGCGAAATCCGATTTGCCCTCCAAAGATGTTAAATGATCAGGTCCATCTGTAACATCTGCCCCAAACATACAAGATATTATCCACTTTGCCTGTGCCCGCACGAGAACTTCCCAGGGAGGTCACCCATCCTAGTACTGCTCTCATCCGAGCACGCTTAACTACGAAGTTCTTACGAAATCCGTAGCGGCGCATGGTTTTAGGGTCGACCAAGATCCAATAGCCAATAGCCAAGAGCCTAGACTCCTGAGGCTGGGATCCCAAGATGGATGAGGTGAGGTGAGAAGAGGTGTACAAGGCCACGAGTTAGCCCTACATGGCCTGGAGAGAAGGAGATCCTAAGCTATTTATATAATTTTCCCTCCCAAACATAGAAGACGTGTTTTAAAATCGTGCGCCGCTACGGATTTCGTAAGAACTCCATAGTTAAGCGTGCTCGGGCGAGAGTAGTACTAGGATGAATGACCTCCCTGGGAAGTTCTCGTGCGGACACGAGCAAAGCGAACAATATCTTGTGCGTTTGGAGCGAATGTTATAAAAAATTATGACAACCAAGATCCAATAGGCCAAGAGCCAAGACTCCTAAGGCTGTGATGCCAAGATGGATGAGGTGAGGTGAGATGTACAAGGCCACGTGTTAGCCCCACATCGTCTAGAGAGAAGGAGATCATGAGCTACTTATATAATTTCCCCTTCCAAACATAGAAGACGCGTTTTAAAGTTGTGTGTCGCTACGGATTTCGTAAGAACTTCGTAGTTAAGCGTGCTCGGGCGAGAGCAGTACTAGAATGGGTGACCTCCCTGGGAAGTTCTCGTGCAGGCACGGGCAAAGCGGACAATATCTTGTATATTTGGGACGGATGTTACAAAATGGTATCAGAGCCGGTTCTCCTCGAGATGGGGGGGTCTAACCCTACACGAGGACATGTAGCCCTATGGGGGGTGTATTGTGACAACCAAAATCCAATAGGCTAAGAGCCAAGAGCCAAGACTCCTGAGGCTGTGATGCCAAGATGGATGAGGTGAGGTGAGGTGAGGTGTACAAGGCCACGTGTTAGCCCCACATCGCCTGGAGAGAAGGAGATCCTGAGCTACTTATATAATTTCCCCTCCCAAACATAAAAGACGCGTTTTAAAGCCGTGCGCCGCTACGGATTTCGTAAGAACTCCATAGTTAAGCGTGCTTGGGCGAGAGCAGTACTAGGATGGGTGACCTCCTTGGGAAGTTCTCGTGCGGGCACGGGCAAAGTGGACAATATCTTGTATGTTTGGAGCGGATGTTACACCATCATTCTAAAATCTCCAAATTCGGGTGCCTCATTAAAGCGAATCTTAAACTCACAATGACTATAGAAGATCGGGGCTCGAGACTTGGCAAATGTAACTTTTCTGCTATTGGCCAAGATGAGTACTTGGGATCTCTAAACAAAAAAAAACAAAAAGAACATACAACTGAGTAGCCCATCTATTACCATTGACGTTGTCGAATCCACATCTCCTTTTCAAGTGGCAGCTGCAGATAAACAACTGCCACTCGATCAATGAAGCTCTTAAGTTGGAACTGTAGGGGTCTGGGGAGTCCCCCCTACAGTCCATAATTTGTTCAATCTCCTTCGGAGCTCAGCACCGGATGTTCTAATCTTATCTGAAACTAAAGCTTCTTCTACCAAGATGCAATTCATCTAAGATTATCTCAACTTCGGCAACTACTTTGACGTTTCGGCGAGAGGCCTCTCATGGGGCATTTGTCTCTCCTGGTCTCCAAATGTGAACATTAACATCAGCAGCAGCAGTCCCAATTTCATCATTGCCAATGTCAATCAAGCTCAAGATAGGTGGGTATTAGTGGGAGTCTATGGCCACCCCCAACGTCAACAGAGACTAGCTGTTTGGAATCGGCTTCGGCAACAACTAGAAGGTATGGATCATCCATTTTGTATTATGGGTGATTATAATGATATCCTAACACCTGTAGATAGAGAGGGCGACTTGCCAGTCTCTTCTCAAAATTGCCAAAATCTTCTCAATTTCTTGAATTCGCTGGGCTTGCTAGATATTGGCTTCCAAGGAGCAGCGTACACCTGGGACAACAACAGAAATACCCACCAATTTATGAGGGAGAGGATGGATAAGGTCATGGCTAATGTTGGATGGCGGCTTAAATTCCCGGTGGCAGGGGTGTCGCACCTTCCACGGTTGGGTAGTGATCATTCACCCATCCTTTTAAACCTATCCTCAGCTATCAAAAAGCGCAAGCGGCCTTTTCGTTTTGAAGAGTTCTGGAAAACTAGCCCGGAATTCATCACAATGGTTCACAATGCTTGGGCTAATGGTCCAGTGAGCACCAACCTCCATGCATTCAGAGCTAAGTGCGATGTGGTGGCAAAACACCTTAGTAGATGGAATAACAAATCTTTTGGATCCATTCGTTGTCGTCTTAACACTGTTAAAGATTCTATAGTTAAGCTTCAAATGTTAGTTAGCACCATCAAAGGAAAATCTTGCTACTAAAGGCCGGCTTCAAATCCAACATCATATACTCCTTGATCTTGAAGCGATGTATTGGAGGCAAAGATCAAAATCCCATTGGCTCAAAGATGGGGACAGAAATACCAAGTTTCACCATTCGGCAGTCTTGAACCGCAGAAGGAGAAATCGGATCTCAGCTATCAAAGATGATGCCGGCAATTGGGTTTTCAAACCGGATGCTATTGCAGAAGTCTTCTAGAAGTATTTTCATGTTCTCTATTCCTCTTCTCGGCCCAGAGCTGACCTATCAGAGCTTTGTTTTTCTACAATTATCTCATCGGAGGACAATTACTCTCTTACTTGGGTCCCGACAGAGGAAGAGATTAAGGCTACCCTATTTGCTATGAACAATTTGAAGTCCCCGGGGCCTGATGGTCTGATAGCAAGATTTTACAAAACTTGTTGGCATGTGGTTGGTCAGGACCTAGTTAAAGCCATTCAAGTTTTTTACCTCTAAAGTTATGCCACCGCAGATTAATGCCCCTCACATTGCTCTAATACCAAAGAAAAAGGTGCCTGAGACACCATCTGATTTTCGGCCTATCACTTTATGTAACGTCTCCTATAAGATTTGAACTAAAATTATTGCAAACAGACTGAAGCCTCTGCTTAGCAAATGCATCTCCAAGAACCAAAGTGCCTTTGTCCCAGGCAAATTTATTGCTAACAGCATAATAATCGCTCAGGAGGTGCTTGCTACCATCAAGAGTTCCAATGGCCGTCGCGGTTACTTCGCGCTTAAGGTCGACATAGCCAAGGCTTACAACCGGGTGGAGTGGTCCTTTATTTTTCAAATATTGAAGGCCCAAGGTTTCTCTTATGACTTCATCAATCTTGTGAATGTTTGTATTGCTAATGTTACCTATTCTCCTATCATCAATGGGTCGCTTGAAGGTCACATCATAGCCGGTCGTGGACTTAGACAAGGTTGCCCTCTATCGCCGTATCTATTCCTGTTCTACTCAGAAGCCCTCTCTCATCCATAGCATTAGAGTGGGAAAACAAGGTTCGATCGTCTCTCACCTCTTTTTTATGCAGATGATATATTTATTTTTGGCAGAGAAGTTGAATTGGAAATGGCTAATACGAAGTTGATATTTGACAAGTTCTATGGTTGGTCGGGACAACTTGTCAACACTTCCAAGTCTAAATTAACTATGTCTAGAAATGTACCTCGGATCCGGCAACAAGCTCTGGCGGATATCTTCAGAGTGTCGATAATGAATCAAGAGGAGTTTTATCTGGGATCTCCTTTATTTATAGGTAGATCTAAAATCAGAGCCTATTCCTTCTTGGAAGATAAACTCAAATCCAAACTCAAAGGCTGTAAAGCGAGGACTTTGTCTCATGCGGGCCATACGATTCTCATGAAATCTACCTTGTCCTCTATACCAACTTACTTCATGTTTATGATGAGCATCCCCAAATCTATTACAGATCACCTCAATGCTATCCAAAGAGATTTCTGGTGGGGTTTTGATTCCAATATATGTCACATTTACTTAGTGGGCTGGAATAAGTTTTTGCAACCAAAACTCTTTGGAGGGCTTGGTTTTCGAAACATGATGCTCGTTAATCAGGCTATGCTTATGAAAGTTGCTTGGAAATTTCTAGTCAACCCAGATAGTTGGTGGGCCCAGATCCTGACCAATAGATACCTAAACAAATATGGTTTTTGGCAGACGCCTCCCGCCCCCGGTGCCTCACATCCTTGGCGTAGCATACTGGTCGGCCGAGATCACATCAAGCAATTTATTTGTTGGGCGATCGGAGATGGCAAATCGGTTAACTTGGTCAATGATAGGTGGACCCCCAGCATCCCGGGAGACCATATAGTCACGTCCTATCCATGTATAGAAGAGATGAGAGTGGAACCTCTGATAGATCAAACCCAACGTTGCTGGTATGTTGATAAGCTTGCTAAAATGAGTTTTACCCAATTTGAGACTAATGACATCCTTCACATCCACCTAGTTGCAACAACATCACTGGACTCTCTCTTATGGCCACCATCCTCGAAGGGCAACTTCATAGTTAGCTCTGCGTACTGGGCATTGTTTAAGGAGAAGAATGCAGCCTCTTCTTCCCTCCCCCCTACTGCATGTGCGAGCTTTAGGTGGAGATCTCTTTGGAAGTTGAAGGACTGTATACCGAAAACTCTGATGTTTGTCTGGTGAGCCCTCCAAGGATGTATTCCGATGGCTAAAAGCCTTGGTGATAGACTGTCGTACTTGATGGTTATGTCCAATCTACACTGAGGTAGATGAATCCAGTGAGCACCTCTTATTTTATTGCAACTTCGCAAAGGTTGTTTGGTTTGACTCCGAGTTCCAACTAAGAACAGATGGGGTTAAGGGTTCATTAGTTGATTGGATTAATAGTTTTTTGAAGTGGGACAAGGAGTTTCACAATCGATTTAGCTATGTTGCCATTATTATGTGGAACATTTGGGAAGCAAGAAATCGATGTGTTTTTGATCATATCAAACCTAACCCTCTATCCACTATTATTGCTTCTAATGTACTGTTCAACAATTTCAACAATCAAGACACGATACAATTGGATTCCCATCCCTCACACTGGCTCCCCCATAGTAATGGGTCTTATAAGGTGAATACAGATGGTGCTTTAAATAATATGGAGGCAGCAACCGGTATTATCATCAGGATAGTACTGGAGCACACATTCTCTCTGCGGGAGAATTCTATGATGCTTGTGAACCTATTGTTATTGAAGTCATAGCTTTGCTTCATGGGTTAAAGGCGTCACTCTCCTTGGCGGCAACTCGAGTGGTAGTTGAGAGGGATAACCAGACCCTTTTTCACATCTTGTCAGATGGAGATCTCTCTCCTCCATGGCGGGTACAACGTTATGTATCCGACTGCAGGATGATTATCAATCTCTTCGAAGAGTGTCGGTTCTGTCACATCCGTAGAGATCTAAGCGGTTGCACCGATTTATTGGCCAAAAAGACCCTCTCAGAAAGGGCCTCTTTCTCTTCCTCTGTTGTTCCTGATTGTATTTTAACAACTTATTATACAGACTTAGAGAAGATTAATAATTGTAATGAGTTTTCTATTGATCGAGCAGGGCGCCATAAAATAGAACCCCCATGGTTCCTACCAAAAAAAAAAAAGACCAATGCCCTTGACCTCATTCCAAAAAAAAAAGACCTCCAATCGGCTTCGAGCAATAACACATGGCCCCCTGCAACAATGGGGAAAGAGGAGGAGCAGTGACCTCTTTGACTCATGGGAGGTATGTTCCCACCTCCAATTGACAGCCTCGTCGAAGGAAAATCGGAGCTAGATCCTCTCTCTCTCTCTCTACCATTTTAGCCCGACCCCCTTTCCTGTGCACTCGGCAATGCTATGCCGAGTGCATCTAAAAACATTTGGCTCACCGATGAACACTCGACCGCCGATGACCGAATGAGATATGGATGCACTTGGTACCGTATGGTTGAGTGCACAAGAAAGGAGGCGGTCTAAAACGACTGTGTGTAGGAGGAGGAGGAGGGGTACTTGGGAGGAGGAAGGAGGAGGGATAGGAGGAGGAGGAAGGAGGAGGAAGAGGCAGAAGAAAAAGGAGGAAAGAGCAAGAAGGAGGAGGCTACATATTATTGGACCAGTGTCGACGGAGACCGAGGAGTGAAGTGGGAATTGCCGAGTGGTCGGGCTTCACTCACTTCCGGAGGGATTCGTCCGGCCATTACCCGAAAAGTTTCGGATCTCACCCAAAAAAAACAAAAAAAACCACTTGACCATACCCATAGGGAGATAGGAGTGTTGGTTGGTAAAGCAATAGTCAATTGACGGTTGGATGAGGAGGTTGTGGTGGGGGTTCGAATCCCGCCCCCGCCCCCGCCCCTCGACCTCGACCTCGACCTCGACCTCGAGTTACCCAAGGCTGGAGTGCGTAGGGGAATTTCATCACCTGAACGCCAAAACTGCTGAGCGCCGTGTGGTGGGTGGTGCCCAGGCCTTTGGTGGATGGGTTCTCCACTCGTTTGAAGTCCTAACAGAGAGAGAGAGCAATGCCGCCGATGCGCCTTCTCGACTTCCCCCGTCTCCTTTTGTGTTAAAAGCCGCCATGCGATTCGTACCTCCTTCCTTCAAATTAATCAACACCGAATCCGCCATGTATTACCCCCGATTCAACGTACGTACGTACGTACGATTCATCAAATTTCTCTCCAAACCCTTACCCTTAACCCCCCAACCTTATTATCTCATCTCCCTTGTTCGCCCGCAGGCCCGAGGCCGGAGACCGTGGCGACGGGGCTTCTGCGACCGCCCGCCACCGGACGCTCGTGGAGGTGCCGCTTTCGTGACCGGCGATTCTCACCTCAGATCCGTGAGGGACGCGAACTACGGTTTTCAGGGCGATGCTTGGATTCCGCAGGGCGCTCACCCGCAGCACTTCCGCCCGCCCCCACCACCGCATTTCCGCCCACCACCTCCGCCGCACTACCGCCCGCGTCCGCCATCTAGGCCGGCTGATTTCAGGCATTGGAACTACTCTCTGTCGCAGCCTCCACCGCAGTGTGGTAAGACTTGTGTCACACCTTCATCCCAATCCTGTGAATTAAACAGAAAAACAACCTCACTAGTGAAAAGGAGCTTCAGCCGCACCTTTCCCATCTCACTGTCAAACTGGTATTGAAATACCAAAGTGTAACCTTTTTCTAGCTTACCGAATACTCCTTTCTACACTATACTAATACATTTGAAGCTAATGCACTCACGAGAGGTGAGCTTCAATGCATCTCATGAAAGAAATGATTGTTAAATATTACAAAGAATTTTCTAGAAAAGATACGGTTTTTATTTTGATGGATGTAGCAAGGAAATTATGTAATTTTTATGTGTTAGGGATAATTTTTTTTATTTTTTTGGATGATGGTCCAACTTGCGCTTTTCCATGACACATTCCACCTTTCTTTTACTCCTTTCCATCTGCCCATTTTTACATAGTCCCATCTTCACTATTGATGCATGCGGGTTTCTTAGAGAAACCTAAGTGCAGATTTTAACAATTAAAACTAGTTTTCGGCACTTTAAAATTATTTTTTAGAAGTGATATTTAAAAGGCCTACACATATATCCATCAACCACACAAACCTATTATTTAAATATCAATAAGTAATAGAGAACCATGCAAATTCAGATTTCATCATATAATCACAACATATACTAAGCGTAAAGATATCACAATAAATGCAAAGTTTCAAACAAAGAATTAAGATCTAACAAAAGATCCCAATGGCAAATTAACTAGAGAAGCCAACTAATGTCTAAGCCCGAAAACTAATGAAGATTGAGGCCAAGGAACGAGTAACGATTACCGACTTGGATGAAAGGGCGGAGTAGGGAGGGTGACCCACAAGATGTGGAGAAGAAGCTGAACTAGCGTCAAGGTTTTAAAAAGCGCTAGGAGCTAGTCGAGCGGTGGAGGGCCGTCTACGCCTAGGCGTTTTGACTATTATTAATTATTATTTTGATATTATATATAATATATATGTTTTAAAATTATTATAAATTCAAGATTATCTCAACCATTATTTTAAATAACAATTATCATTTACATAACCATAAATTCAAGATTAACAAGAACAAAAACAAGCATGATATTATGAGCATGGTTCAAAATCTCCTGAAATTTCTTGAAATTTTCAAAATTCTCCAAAATTTTGAACCTCAACTCCTAAACCTTTAAAAAACCAAAACCCTAAACTTTAAACCCTCAAAGCATATCATTCGACTTCTCCGGTGTGGTTTTTTTCAGAAATTTGTTTTGGGGTGTGTGATATACCATCTAGCACTAACCTGGGAAGATCAATTCAACGAAAAATGCATTCAAATATTTGTTCGATCAAATTGAAGTGTACTTTTCTGAAAGTTTTGAATATGGTAAATCTTAGATTCCTTTCAATTAATCCATTTCTAATTGTTTAATTATTATGAGGTTTTTGAGAAAAAAAATCAGGTCTTACTCGTGTGACTCTGTTAAATTGCAGAAAGTATTATTGAAGAAAGTTTATTTACTGTCCTATATAATGTGTCGGTATTACATTGACTGGTCACTTAATTCCACGGTTGCTTGGTTGGATAAATTTATGTTTTAATGTGATTATATTAACATTATAATATAGATATCTAAAGTAAATACAATTTTTCAGTGTACTCGTTTCTGCTGTGCCTGTCCTTTTTTGTATTTATTATGCTTGTGTGTTTAATATTGTTCTCTTGACTTATTTGCCTTATAACCTTGCTAGAGCGGTTCATAGTGCTTTCATACAATATTCTTGCGGACTACCTTGCTAGAGATCATCGATCCAAGCTATACTTTCACATACCACATCACATTTTAGATTGGGGGTGGCGACAAAGAAGGCTGTTGATAGAATTTGGATTGTGGGATCCTGACATCATGTGTCTTCAGGTACATCTTGTAGTTCTGTAGAGGTTCCTGTAACTTGTTCTTGTATGATGCATTCTTTATTGGTTTTATTTGTGCCTATTGTACTGCTCTTCTTTTGGTTTGCACAGTCATTGGAGTTCTATATGGAATATCTCATCCTGGTTACTTTTCTAAATAGACTATACTTTCCTTCATGTATATCTACTCTCCGAGTCTCCATACGGAAGTTGGTAAACATTGTGTTGGTTTAGTTACTATCTTGTTTGAGATTTTGATAATTGATTGGCAAGATTTTGTCACATTGTTCAGAATAAAGTGATGCATACTTTGAATCATTTTTACCATTGGAATAAGATGGTGGAGAATCAGGATTGCGTTTCAAGAATAAGGATATGAATAAGGATTGCGTTTCAAGAATCAGTTTGGCTTTATGCCAGGATTGGCAACTCTTAAAGGCTTTTTTATAGGTTTTTTTTTCCGGCAAATTAGGTATGGGTCCTTAAATATTTTGCAATATTAGCTGCAGGACACCATAATTTGCTATATTACCTAAGGTACCTACAAGTATACATTCGTCTTCAGAAAGAGTATATACTAGTTAGTAACCCGTGCAATGCACGAAATTGATAAAAAAATTTATCAACATTTTGTTTTTATAATTCGATTTGTAAACTAAAAAAAAAATTAAAATTGAAGTTGAAGTTGACCTTTAGCACCCAATTGAAGAGTTTGGTAAATAAGACATCTCATTGGATATGGGCATTAAAATGATAAAAAACCCATTCCAATTCATTTTGTGCATTTGGCAAGAAAAATGAGAAATAAAGTTCAAGAGAACTATAATTGCTTTAATTATAAATATCTCTTGGCACCAAACAATTCAATAGTTCTTGCTCATGTTCATCAAGGCGAAGCCCTCCTCGCCTTCTCCATTGCTCGGGAGCAGTAGCACTGTGGACGTTGCTCCTTCGCCTGCCGCATCCAGTTTTTCCAAACCTAGCAAAGGAACCTTGCCCATCGGGTTTCATCCCTCGCCTGCTTGAGTTCACCCATGCTTTGATGATGGTATTTCCACTTGTTTTGTCTTGTGTACTCTATTAACATAATAGCAAAGCTGAACCTCTATAATTACCATCCCAAGTTGTTAGTTTATTTTCTTAGATAATATACAATCTCCTCTTCTTTTACTATTTCTTTTTATGGAAAAATTACAAAAACCTCCCCTGAGCCATGCAACTCATTTCACAATGGCCCCTCGACTTTTTTTTATGACATTGAAAATGTTAAAAATAACACAGTTAAAATCAAAAGAGATTGGCATGCACCATTGAAGTGAGAGCGCCGCACATCCAAGGCCTGACTCGAAAGGCTACAACCCATTATTGAGGGGAGAACTAAGTTGTATGAGTATGGATGTGTTGAAAATTATGGCATGGCTGGTAGCTAATTTTTTCCAACCATTTATTTCATTTTAAAACTTATTGTAATGTGATAAAAGAAAAGAAAATTTTTGTAAGTTCTAATAACAACTTGCAGCATGCAATTTGATATAAGATTTAATCTAAGAAGTAATTGCTTATGACTTTGGAAAACCTTTTCTATTAAATAGGCACTATTTTAAATTTTGATAACGAAAGATCCACATGGATATATTCGGAATGGTATCTTCAAATAGTAAGGAGAACCGTTTAGCGAAAGATGGAAATGTGTTACCTTCTAGGTTAAACAGAGGCTTCAAGAAAATCCAAGCTTCATCCTCTCTTCTTTAATTGGACCCAACGACAATATCTTGCATACTCCGAGCATTCATAAAAAAGTAAGAAACAACTGATAGGTAAGAACGAAAGGAAAAAATTAGTAAGAAATCTGAGGTATGAAAACCTCTGAAAATCTTTGTTTTTGATGCAATGTCAAGGTCATTCAGATGCATCCTTGTGATCTATAGAGGATAGAGGTAAGGGGGTGACCCTTAATTGAAATTTTCAATTATAGAAAAAGGGGTTCAATGGATACAACCTTAATTCATGCTTCAAATTAAAACTCAATCATTCACAGATCCAGACTTATTATTTGAATTTTACGATTACTAAAAAAAATATGAAGAGAGGAAGAAGTGGGTATTGAATCAAATCAAAATAATGAAGAGAGAGAAAAGGATTTGAGGGAAACAAAAGGATTAATACGTTACCTAATCATTTTGGGCGTATCCTCATTTCAAGCTTTAAAGGGGGAGAGAAACGCCTGGAATTTGAAGAACTCGGTGTGATGTTTGAAATTCTACAGGTGTGGATTTTTTAATGCGTAAAATAGTTGTCTAGAAAGCGGTGGACGTGTTAACAGGGAAATAGAAATGAAACAATGGATGGGAATGACGACGTGGATTGCTGCAATTGGGCCGGTAGAAAATAAAGCAAACCCCTGACAACATAAAACTGGCAGGTTGAGTTCACATATTGATCCAGAGTGCATATTTGCTGCCGGGTAAGTTTGCTAAATTTCTTTCCTGTTCAATCATAGTGCGCTATGTGCTCCATTTAAAGGGGGCATACTGGGAAAGGAAAATCTTGTTGCTTGTGTAGTACACTACGATTGGTCCTGAAGCAAACAGAGCAAATGTAGTCAGTAGCAAAAATCCACTATAGCAATCTTACTACATTTTTTTTATAAAAGCTTTCGTTAGTTTCCACGTGTCAGATCCCGGTCGATACAATGCTTCACACAGAGATTGTTTGCAATAGGATCTCACTACATTTTTTTTTGGATAAAAAGCATTCATTAGTTTCCACGTGTCAGATCCTGAATGATACAATCCTTCACACAGCGATTGTTTGCAATAGGTTCCGCGTGTAAGACCCCTAGCAAGAACCCGTCTTCAATAAACGACGTGGCTTGCTCAGATTGGACCGGAAGCAAACGCAGTTGGTGTTTATTTTCTCACAGTGATAAAACTCTGGTGATACAACCCTCTACCATCTAGATGGAGACGTTCACACAACGATTATTATTATTATTTTTTATAAATGCGTTCACACAGCGGTTTGCAATAGGTTACACATTTCAGATCCCGATTGAGAACCCTTCTTCAATAAGGCTCCACGTGTCAGAACCCAGGTGAGAGGTCTTCATTTTAGTATACTTCTTGTTTTATTCATGATATACTTCTTGGTTATTGCTGCAGCCATCCAATATTACATTAGAATTTGTTGTGTCCCTCTATTCTATTCCTCTTCCTCCTTGTTTAGTAATTTTCTGGATTAGATCTACTTAATTCCTCTCTGGGTTTGTTATGGTTCTTGTATTACATATTAGATTGTTGTAATGAACATCATTTTTGCATTTGCTTCATACTTTTGCTTTAAACATATAAAATAGCTCTTGCTGTTGCATTAATCCTTATTTTACTACTCAACCGGGTGATTCTATAAGTACTTGTAATTCTTTATCCATTATTTTTTGAAAATCTGCATCGCATACCCTCACCGATATTAAACATCAAATGTTTGTTATGTAGATTGAAAGATATCAATCACTGATATAGTTAATTGAACGTTTCAAAAAAAAAAAAAAGATATGGTTAATTGAAAATTGTATATGCATCAAGAATGCAAAAATGCATATAAAGGAGTGAGAAGAACAATTTTTATGCTTTTACAAAAAGGAAGAAAATTTTTTTATCAGTCATCATTCACCAAGCCTGTTTTAAAAGGGATGAAGAAAGGAGAAATATTCAGGCACATGATGAAGTGATGTGAAACTACCTTGTTTTTCAAGATACTTTGTAGTATAAGATCTGATTTCCAATTTGGAGTCCGATTAATCCTTGTGAAATCTCTGCAATTACTAAACCCATTAAAAAATAACATCTTATGAACTGTGGCAAAAAAAAACTCATGTCGGGAAAGATGAAAATATTCATAAGACATCTATGTTATGGATAAAAAATACAAAAACGTCATTTTTGGGATCAAGGGCGGATGAGAAACATATAATCTCAAGATAGAAGAATGAAACTCCCATATGAATATACAATTTTTTAATAGGAACAGGAAAAATATAGCAATACCTTACACAGTCTCCTTTGAAGCCCTTGCATAACCAGCCATTGACATGTCCATTCTTTATAGGGTTAGTAGAAAAACAGATCCCATCGTCTGAGAGGAATGGAGGGTGATTCATCTTCAAATCATGGCTCAATAATGAAGCCCGGGAGAGCAAACATTGGCTGCCGTTGTGATCCATGAGAGGAGAAAACCGGCACTCATCGTCTGAGAGGAATGGAGGGAGATTCCTCTTCATAAGATGGGTCATTAATGAAGGAATGGAGAGGAAACGTTGGTTGCCTTCGTAAATTGTGAAAAAAATCTGAAAATTAGGGAAAGATATCGAGGGTGATCGATCGGGGCCTAATTGAATGACGCCCGAGAGAGATTTTTTTTTTTTTTTTTGGGTCAATTTGATTAAGAAAGGGAAAGATAAGGAAGGGCAGGTGTCGAATTAATGTTGGGGAAACAAAAAAATGAAGAGAGATGAAGGACAAGCCTCCTCTTTCCTAAATTAATTGGGTCAAATAATTTTTTACCCAAATTAATATGGTGCAAATTAAGGACAATCAGATAAAGAAGGTGAGGAAACATTGGGGGCTGACGATTGTGATTAGCGAAATAAATCCCCTAATTAAAAAAAAATATCCATGAAAAAAAAAGATAAGGAAGGAGAGGAAACGTTGGGGCTAATTGCTGGATGCCATTGTAGATTGGGATAATAAAGGCCCACCATTGCTGAATCGGTGAATCCCCTTCAAGAGCCCCATGAGTCTCTCCCTCTCTCTCTCTCACTCTCTAAATCACATTTAATCCAAGAAAATTGCGATGGAAATGACTTTTCATTTAAGAACCCCATGATGATCTCTCTCTCTCTAAATCACATTTACTCCAAGAAGGCAGTGATGAAAAGCTAACAGCCCAAAGTTTTCTTCTATCGTGCCACATGGTTTCTTCATAAATAAATGCCGTGCCACATGGCGGATGCTCTAAATAATGTTGTGCGACATGGCGGAAGCTCCTTGTGAGGCTTCCGTTTTAGTATAGATTTAGATTCATCTTTAGAAAGAGTATATATTCATTTCAGAAAGAGTATATATTCGTCGGGAGGGACTTGAGCTATATTTTGAAATTAACGTTTCTTGTAACTAAAAGTCATCTCTCAAAAAGAACTTTTGTCAAACTTCCCCTTTTTTTTTGTGGAAATACCTTTTGAACCTTACCCTTTTTGCAAACTCATATTTGTTCCATAGGCTTCTTAGCTTTCTAATGTTTAAAGTACTGCTTTGACTTGAAGATAAGAGGGCATGTGAGGAATTGATATGCCTTCGCATAGAAGAAGATTTCTCTTTGCTCCAATTTAATGTAACTCAAATTTGGTGGTATGGCGTTTTGTGGCGGTGTGCCATGATGGGAGGTCGTCATCCATTAGAGGACAAAGTGACTTGTTCGGTCCTTACTCGTTAGCTTTATGATGGTTCCTATTTAGGCAAGCCTTTGCCTATTAAGATTCAGAAGTTGGTTTTGAATCCTTGTGAGGTTGAGCTGGTCTTCCATGCTTGATGAAAAGATGGGAGACTTGATGTGTTGTTGGCAGATCTATCTAGGGATCTAGTCATGTTAAATAGTTTTTAGAGAACTTAGGTTGTATATGGGGTATTTAATTTCCATGGTGGGATTGGTAGTTATTTCGTAGAACCTTGTTTCATATTTTCTTCCCATGTTTAGAAGTGGTAGAAAGCGATGTCTATTGAAGAGTTAGTATGTGCTTGCCCCTCCTTGGTTTACAAGTCACCTTATTCATATTGGATGGCTTGGTTTTGGTGCAAAGAATGAAGTTGTTTCAAATATTTTGGCCTACTGGCCTTCTGGTGTATTTGTGGGTGGATGTATTCCTTTGACACTTTGTGCGAGCTATGAATTCTAGGATGGTCTATAGTTAGAGACTATGAATGTTTAGAGGTATTTGTAGATTGCATAAATCATGTTATTTAGACTATTTTATTTTAAGCTTATGGTGATTGAAAATTTGAAACTAACTTGATGATGGAATCCATAGGATTATGATATGCACATACTTAAATTTAGTTCAATTTGGACTATTTTATTTTAAGCATGTTATTTGTTGTTTTTTATTTTAGGTTGTTTCAATTTTGACTCAATTAGCTGTGTTTGTTTTAGAGATCCAACATCTGATTTGCATTTGTAGTGCCATGGTTTTAAACTTTGGTTTCATGTCTGGTTTCGGTCTGAAGCAAAATTTTGGTTGAATATTTGAAATTTCGATTGAAATTATGAAATTTTTTGAAATGGTAAAAAAAAAGAAGATTTTTTGATGTTTTTTATTGAATTTTTAAATTTAAGTCTTTTATAGTTGTGCATACAATTTACATGAATTGTTTGAAGAAATCACACACCAAATACATAGTAAGCTTGCATGGATCATGATAATCAGTAAAATCCGGCGAAGTTTGGAGGTTTCGGGCAAAATCTAGGCGAAATGGGGAGGCTTCAGTCTAAAATTGTTAGCATTTATAGGCCTCAGCCCCACTGAAACCAGCCCACAGGTTTTACGATTACGAAATCTGTGGGTTGGTTTCGAACAAAATAATCGAAATGCCCATGAAATAACGAAATTTCAGTGAAGTGTATAATTAAACTAGGGGGACAACAAGTGGTTTCGATGGGCCTATTGTTTCGATCAAAATCTGGATGGAATGATCGAAATGCGCATGAAACGGTAAAACTTCGGCGAAGTGGACAACGAAACCAGGGGGGGCAAGACATGGTTTCGGTGGGTCCCATACTCCCAATTGTTTCAGTCGAAATCTTGATGAAGTGACTGAAATACCCTCGAAATCCTGAAACTTCGCCGAAGAAGGGGTCCAGGTTTCAAACCCCTTTCGTTTCGCCCGTGACCGAACCGAGATATTTCGACAATATTTTGGTATTTTGATCGAAATTTCAAACCATATTTATGACTAAACACTTTGAGTAGTAATCGATCTCTATTTGAAGTTGTGAGCACCTATTATCCCATATGTGTACTGAATTTAAGATAGGTCTAGAGGTTTGATTCACAACTTTTTGAGATTGTTTGAAGTTGGGAGATCAATTATCGAATGGTGGAAAGAAAAAATTACTGAATTTACATAAAATTAATGTGTGGAATCCATATTGGATCACCACAAACCAAATCAAACGGTAAGATTTGATTTTCTAAGTTTGAAACTGCATATAAATTCAGAATAATTTGGTGATAATGAATCACTTAATTTTCTAAGTTTGAAAAGCCACATAAATCCAGAATAATTGGAGATAATGAATCACTTTTAAGGATTTTAGGGTGGACATGCATACCATAAGAAGCATGTCAAGAAGGATATTGGGAGATAATAGACTTGTGGAACCCCCTCAACACTGATTGATGATGGTTTCATGCTGGGATCCATGATATTCAGAGAGGGGGCTCAAACTGTCAATCCTAGAGCTGTGGTTATACAAGTCGATATGGGGGAAATTGTACCCATCTTCTGATAGTCGTTTATATTCGCAGGCCATTGCAATATGGGTTTGGATATGGATGATGATGATGCTATGCAGCTACAAGTCAAGTTCATCAGCTGCAACATGCTACAACCCATTACTTATCACTAACCTAGATATCCACATGTTGCAGTTGTTTATGCCCGACACTGAGGTTTACAAATATGTTTGGAGTATTATGCGGGACATTGTTTGAATCTTCCTGATGAACATTTCTATGCTGAAGCAATTTCAATGTGGTCTCGGATATGAATATGACGATGATGCTATGTAGAAGCGTAGGGCGTGTATATCTGTGATCTAATTTATTCTGATAGTGTAGGCTGCTAATGGTATTTTGGACTTTAAAAATAGAAGGGGATGGAGAGAAGTGTGGGCTGTGTAAAGTTGTTCCTCTGTTATTTACTAGGAATCATGGACACTTCCCCAGGCCTCCCGTACCCGTGTTGGACACGTGTCGGACATCGACACTCGTCGGACACTCGCCGGACACACATATGCCGTGTCCTACGTACTTCCGGGGGCCGGACATTGTCGGACACTCGGGACACTGCGGGTTGACGGACTGTTTGATATAGGGTCGGGTTACAAGCTGTGGTGATTCAGCTTTGGCTTCAACCTATCTGATCCTCTGAGATTATAACCTCAGAGAATCAGATAGGTTGAAGCCAAAACTGAATCGCAGCCGTTCTTTTGCATGCCATTTGAGCCTGAGTGTGATTCACTTGTCAGGATGGTTATGATGGACGGTTACGATTCAGGTTTGGCTTTAACTTATCTTATCCTCTGAGGTTTCAGATAGGTTGAAGTCAAAACTGAAACACAACCGTTATTTTCCATACCATTTAGAGCTGTCTGCGATTCACCAATCGGGCTGGATGTAACTAACGATAGCGATTCAGTATGCATTAAATTTTCCTTTTAGTTGTTTTCTATGAGGTTTTTCCAATTATTGAAATATATATATGAATTGCAAACATACATAAAATATATATTTAAAAATATAAATTTATTTTGCCGTGTCCCTGCCGTACCCGTGTCCTTTTTTAGGATTTGCCGTGTCGGCGAACCCGTGTCGTGTCGTACTCGTGCCCCCGTACCAGTGTCAGTGCTTCTTCGGTTATTTAAATTCTTCTGACATTCCAGCGTGTTGAATTCGAATTGACCCTATCGGAATCAGATACCAGTACCATGAGTGTGAGATCTCTCGTCCATGTGGTCCCCAAATACACTCTAATTCATATAACGCACAAGCTGACTAGTGCTGAGGGTATTTTCTACTAAAAAAATAGAAGAGTGTGTGTCTGTGTAAAATATTCTCTTTGCTATTTACTATTTTGACGTTCCAGCATGTCGAATTCGAATTGGATCCTATCGGGATCCGAGACCGGTCCCATGAGTGTGAGATCCAATTGTCTACATGGTCCCCATCTGTACTCTAATCCATACACTGTTATACTTGGAGTACTATTCTGTTCTATTTTGTTCGCACATGTGTTGGAATCGACATGTTTCAGATGTCGTCGAGTACCATAGAGTTCAGCAGTCAATTTAAACCCATTGTTGATTCGAGTATGAGGCTTCTCGCACTTCCTTTTGGTATTGCTGTTAGTTTTTTATTTTTCTTTCATAGATAAACCATTTCTCTTGGAGATTTGATCCATGGAGGATTGTGTTTGTGCAATTGACATAAAGATATGGGAGGGCTTCCGTGAACCGTGATGCTAGGTTGATAACAAAGGTAAAGAAATGAATTCCTGAGAATTTTTTTTTAAAGCTGACTAAAAATAGTTCTTCTTGATCACAGTTGTTCAATCTGTTGTGGACAATAAGTTTTGTGGCTAGCATATTACCATTTGAGATTTTTTTAATCACTAGAATGCCCTTACTGTTAAGCTCTCGGACATATGATAAAGAATTACATTTTCTATATCAACACCATCCAATTTCCTATTAAATTATTTTCTTGAAACTATTGAATCATTACTAGGTAGTATCGACTTTCAGAACTAATATTATTGACTATCTGAACCTTATCATAACCATTCGTGAGTCATACTAAATATCAATTAGCTATGCAGAAAGTACTGATTCATAGGTGCTTCACTGCGCCATGCATAAGATGAGAAGGGAGAGGGAAGAGGTAGAGTGCAAGGCCAAAAATCAGCTCTTCTTTAAAGGAAAATCAACAATGTTGAATATTTTTAATAATTTCAATGCCTTATAATAGAGGGTAAATCTTCTTTAAATAGAAAACATGGCAAGACCCAGCCCGAGTTCATAGGACTACTCTCATACTTCATTGAGTACGAGTCCAAGACTTTGAATTTTCTCCTCATATTGTTTAGCAATGTAGATTAAAGAAAAAGAGCAAACTAGAGTTACAACTAGTGGCCATAAAGGCTCAAAAAGGGTACCCATTGCTTGAATGAGAGAGGAAGAGAGTCCGTGGGTGTGGGAGAGGAAGAAATTACAAAAGTTATAGATATGCACACAGAAAAGGCTTTTGTGAAACCTTATGTCGCCTGAGCAGAGATTACAGGGTTTTCCGCCTGTGGGTGGGGAATACAGGGAGAAACCCCTGTATGCTTTTCTACCGTGGAAACAACAACTACCCTCTATTTTGTTTCTTTATATGCCCTACAATCCGCTATCTTAACTGCTGATATCTTTCTCATTAAATCCTTCCTTGTCCTTTTTTTAAGAGGACTCCTCCAATATAATTTGCACTCATTTCCTTTGACCCATAAATTATATTATAGTATCATTTAGAAAATTACAGAAAATTTTAGAAAATAGGAAACTGAATCAACTAAGACGATTGGCAGGACTTATGCTAGCCAATTTGACCCAGAATTCTGCGTATTGACTAAATGACTCAGCCTTCTAAGTTACTAAACAACTCAATGCGATTATTAAGTGACTCATTAAAACACTTAACGATGCCTAATTACCCACCAATTGCTAAATTAGCTAAAAAATGTGGAACTTAAGTGTCATATCGTTAATTAATTTTATCGATCCGGTAGGATCCTGCATCAATTAGCTTTAGTAATTCATATAAATGATTTTGTATTAATTGGGAACAAAAATACTGCCATTTTGTTAATTATCTGATACTTTTGGTTCAATTTCATCTTCTAAGCCCTTGGTTTGTCATAACTGACTTGCCATCTGTTCAGATTTATATAATTGTGCTTCATATGCCTTGAATGTTTATTTTGATGATGTACCCTTTCAGGAGGTTGACAGATTTCATGACTTAGAAGAGGAACTAGCAGTACGAGGATATGCGGGTATTTGGAAGGTTATAATGGATGTTTCAATCCTTTTTTGTTGTTCTTTCTTTATCTTTTCCATCCATGACATACTTCCATGTACCTTGACGTTGGTTAATATTGTTGGTTGAGACTTGTTTCCATTCTTTATATTGTGTATGGCTTTGCCTAGTATGTAAAGTAACCGAGTGTTTATGCAAGTAGGTTTGATAGCAAAATTTCAGCAAAGGGAATAAACTTGATGTTTTGGGTTGACATTAGCCTAAACATATATTGTGCGCTGATATGTAGCCTCATTGTAAATGTAAGGTCTTGGAAATAATTCGAATCGTTATATATATATATATATATATATATATATATATATATATATATATATAGAGAGAGAGAGAGAGAGAGAGAGAGAGAATACGGGGTATGAGCTGACAGCCCATTTGGGCATTTGGGCTGTCAGCTCACAGCCCTCCGATCTTGATCACTGGCCGTCCGTTTATAATAAAAAGAAACACCCAACAACTGCCCCTCTCTCTATCTCTCTCTCTCCTTCGCTGAAGCTCGTCCCCGACCCCTCCCGTCTCCGGCCCCGATCCCCTCCGGCGCCCCCGGCAGCGGCGACCGACTCCGGCCCAACCCCCGGCCCTCGGCCCCGGGCCCTGCGCCCATCTACGGCTCCGATCCCCTCCGGCAATCCCTGGCAGCTGCGCCCGCCTCCGGCCCGGCCCCCGGCCCCTGCGCCGGTCTCGGGCCCCCGGCCTCCGGCGTCCCTGGCAGCTGCGCCCGTCCCCGACCTCCGGTGCCCCTGGCCCTGCGCTCGCCTCCGGCCCCGGCCCCGGCCCCCGGCCCTGCGCCCCCGACCCCGACCCCTGCACGCCGTCCCCGGCACCGGAGCCGAACAGCCTCCGGCCCGGCTGCGCGCCGTCCCCCGGCCGGATCCGGTGCCGGTGCTGGTGCTGGAGGGGGCAGCTGGAGCGGGAGGTCAGGGACGGGGCTGTCGCTCGCGAGAGAGAGGGAGAGGGAGAGAGAGCGGCAGTTGTTGGGTGTTTTTTTTTTATAAACGAACGGCAGGTGATCAAGATCGGAGGGCTGTGAGCTGACAGCCCAAATGCCCAAATGGGCTGTCAGCTCATACCCCGTATTCTCTCTCTCTCTCTCTCTATATATATATATATAGGGACAGAACCAGGATTTTGTATTGGGAGGGGCCAAAGCATAATAATTTATTCTTGTGGGGGGGGGGGGGGGGGCAAAGCATAAACCAATATTTTTTTTTATAATTTTACGATATAAAATTAAAAAAATAATAATAATTGAGGCGGGGTCAGGGGCCCCCTTGGGCCATACATAGTTCCATCCCTCTCTCTCTCTCTATCTATCTATATATATATATATATATATATATATATATAGAGAGAGAGAGAGAGAGAGAGAGGCATGCTTGGTTGCGCTGTGCGCTGCCGAACCCAAATGCGCTGCGCACTGAGAGCCGTCCGATCGAAACCGATCAAACGGCCCGGCCTGATTCCCGCTCCCACTCCCGCACCGCACCGCACAGCACCGCACCGAACAGCAACCGTCCGATCGCACCCACCCGTCCGATCGAGCGGCCGCTGCATATTTCGCTGTTACTGTAGCGGCTACAGTAACAGCGAAATGTGATTCGGACCGCTCGATTCCCCCCAAACTTTTCGATCGAACGGCCCGTAACACATTTCGCTGTTACTGTAGCGGCTACAGTAACAGCGATATGTGTTTCTGGCCACTCGATTCCTATCAAACTGGATGATCGAACGGCCCGTAACACATTTCGCTGTTACTGTAGCCGCTACAGTAACAACGAAATGTGCAGCGGCCGCTCGATCGGACGGGTGGGTGCGATCAGACGGTTGCTGTTCGGTGCGGTGCGGTACGGTGCAGGCTGTGCGGTGCGGTGCGGGAGCGGGAGCGGGAATCAGGCCGGGCCGTTTGATCGGTTTCAATCGGACGGCTCTCAGTGCGCAGCGCATTTGGGTTCGGCAGCGCACAGCGCAACCAAGCATGCCTATATATATATATATATATATATATATATATAGTCAGTCTATGGTGCATCGGATTAGCTTTAGGCTAACGTGTGGCCAAGTTAATGGCTGCACGTGTAGATTTTTTTAATTTTTTTTTTTTTAGAGTGATCACCTACCCCTTGATGAGCCACATGTCAAAAATCAACTCATTCTAAGACTAGGTCTTATAAGTAGTTGATTTTTGACATGTGGCTCATCAAGGGGTAGGTGATTACCCTCAAAAAAAAAAAACTCCACGTGCCCACCATGGAGGTGGCCGCACGTTAGCCGCATGATAATCGGCCACACCATAAACTGACTCTCTCTCTCTCTCTCTCTCTATATATATATATATATATATATATATATATATATATATATATATATATATATATATATATATATATATATATATATATCGCTCACCTGCGGGACGTCCCGCAGGTGAGACTTGCGGGACACTGTTTGGGCATTGGCGGGACACCGTTTGGGCGTTGGATTTTATGGATCAACGGTTGAGATTCGAGGTTGTAGAACTAATAGGACAAAAAGGAATCGCTGTTACTGTAGCTGCTACAGTAACAATGAACTTTTTTTGTCCTATTAGCTCTACACCACCACCGAATCTCATCCGTTGATCCATCGGATTTGACAAAAAAAGTTTTTTACTGTATCAGCTACAGTAACAATGATTCTTTTTTGGCCTATTAGCTCTACAACCTCAAATCTCAACCGTTGATCCATAAAATCCAACACCCGAACAACACCCAAACAATGTCCCGCAAATCTCACCAGCGGGACATCCTGAGCGCTACTATATATATATATATATATATATATATAGGGGCATGCTATAATGCGGCATGCGGTACGTGCGGCATTGCACCGCAGCCGACTGATGCATGCGCTGCGTGCATCGCATGCACGCAGCGGTGCATCAAACGGCTGCGGTGCAATGCTGCATTATAGCATCTCTCTCTCTCTCTCTCTCTATATATATATATATATATATATATATATATATATAAGGATGCGGTGTGCGGTGCGTGCGGCGCGACACCGCAGTCGTTTGATGCACTGCACGCACGCAGCGTGTGCATCAGACGACTGTAGTGTCACGCAGCGCACACCGCATTTTATCATCTCTCTCTCTCTCTCTCTATATATATATATATATATATATATATATATAGAGAGAGAGAGAGAGAGAGTAGTGCTCATCTATGGGATGTCCCGCAGGGATTATTTGTAGGACACCGTTTTCAGTGTTGGATTTCGAATCAATGGATGAGATGATTTGCCTTACATTCTTTGGGGCGTTGGATTTTGAATCAACGGATGGGATTCATGGGTGTAGGGCTAATAGGACAAAAAATCGTTACTGTAGCTGCTACAGTAACAACGATTTCTTTTTGTCCTATTGGCTCTACACTCACCACGAATCCCAACCGTTGATCCATTGGAATCAATCCCATCCGTTCCATCGGATTCCGACGGATCAACAGATGGGATTTGTGGTGGGTGTAGGGCTAATAGGACAATAAAATCGATGTTACTGTAGCAGCTACAGTAACAACGATTTTTTTTTTGTCCTAATAGCCCTACACCCACGAATCCCATCTGCTGATTCAAAATCCAACGTTCAAAAGAGTGTAGGGAAAATCATCCTCCCATCTGTTGATTCGAAATCCAATGCTCAAAATGGTGTCCCACAAATAATCCCTGCGGGATGTCCTGCAGGTGAGCACTATATATATATATATATATATATATATATATATATATATATAGGGGGATGCTTAGGTGTGGTCTGCGGTTCGCAGCCGTCCGATGCACCACTCCATGCATCAGATGCACACAGCCGGTGCATCGGACGGCTGCGGACTGCAAACCGCACCTAAGCATTCTCCTATATATATATATATATATATATATATATATATATATATATATATATATATATATATATATATATATATATATATAGAATCCTTCCTGTGCGTTTCTGTTGGTGTGACCCTAACGAGTAACATATGCACTGGCAAGACTGCAACATATGCAGTGAAGCACATCAACATATTGATTTTCGCTGCCTACACCGTTAGGTGTGTTGCATACACCATCCAAACCGTGCATCATAGCCAAACAAATTAAATCGGGCGGCCCACAGTGCTCGGATCGCACCAACAGGATCGCACTAGAGGGGGACTCTCTTTCTCTCTTTATATATATATATATATATATATATATTGAGGGTTGGGAAGTTGGTGAGCTTGAGTTTTAAAGGAGACACGTGTACACGTTTTCTTTTAGTTTTTGCTTTATGTCTTTTTAGTGTTCATCCCTATTAAATGCTTATGCCCTCTTACTTTGTGTTTTCACTGGACACCTGGCGCAATATAAACCTATATAGTAATGATCTGGTGCTCACCGTCGTGCACTGTTGAGTGTACTCACCATCGATCACAACCGTTTGACATGATCATGTATATGCGCCGATTTGCACTTGATTATCTTGGACGATTATGATCCATGTTGAGTACGCCTGATTACGCACGACGGTGAGCACCAGATCATATATATATATATATATATATATATATATATATATATATATATATATATATATATATATATATATATAGAGGAATGCTTAGGTGAGCTATGAGCTACGGAAGGAGAAAATGAGCTACGGATATTTTGACCACCCTAGAAGTTTTGGAATTTCGTGAAAATCGGTGGGTGTGTTCTCTAGGGTAACATGATCATCCTCACCAATTTTTAAGGAATTCCAAAACTTCTAGGGTCATCAAATGGTAGAAGCAAAATTAACGGTTACTACGGACGGTAGATAAAGCTTCTACCATTTGATGACCCTAGAAGTTTTGGAATTCATTGAAAATTGGTGAGGATGATCATGTTACCCTAGA
>OX393556.1:78937078-79024578 GCA_947650365.1 Chamaelirium japonicum | reverse complement strand
GCGTCGTCTTTCCCTTCTCTTCTTCTCCAGGCTTTGTTGGTGTTTTCAGAGTCGAAGACTTCTTTTGACGACGACAGGTGTAGCATCGATCTCCGTGCGACGGTTGTAGCGTCGGCTTTTGTTAATGAAGACGACGGGTGTAGCACCAATCTTCGTGCAACGGTTGTAGTGTCGGCTTTTGTTAATGAAGACGGCGGGTGTAGCACTGATATCTATGCGACGGTTGTAGCGTCAACTTTTATTGATGAAGACGGCGGATGTAGCATCGATTTCCGAGCCTTCTTCTACGAGCTTTCTTCTTCGTGCAAGGGGTTGAAGTTTTGTTGAAGACGACGGGGTGATGCCGATTTCGATCTCCTTCTCTGGCCGCTTTTGGGCGTCTTCAAAGTTGAAGATTATTGGAGACGACGAGGTGATGTCAACTCCATGCCTTATTCTCCAATCTTTCTTCTTCGTGCAAGGAGTTGAAGTTTTGATTTTCTTGTGCAAGGTCTTCACGTTGATGAGGACTTTGGTGGGCTAAGCCGTTCCATCGGGATGCACTTGCCTTTACCTCGTGAAGCCTTGGGTCGTCGAGCGTTGGAGCTTCCTCGTCTTCAGAGCCTCAACGTCTCTAGCTTCGATCCTCCACCTCGAGCGTTGGAGCTTTCTCGCCTTCATAGCCTCCTAGTCTCTAGCGTCGATCCTCCACTTTCCGACCTTTGAAGCCATCCCCCACCCCTCTATTTATAAGCAAAGGGGGAGGATGGGAGAGAGATTGCTGCGATTTTCGAATCTCTTGAATATCTCTCCCCATAATCATTAGGATTTATCTTCTTTTTTTTGGGGAAAACAAACTTTAATCCCTTCCTTTTTTGTAGCGACAATTATGGGCAAGATATGGCTCAATTTTTTGAGATGAGCCATCTTTGCACATTCAAATCGATAGCGACACGATATTGAATTTGGTTCGTCGGATTGAGGAATCCGCGCGGATCCACGTTGTGTAGACATCCGAGCTACCTCCTCCCGCGCATGGTGGTTGTTTTCCTTTTTTTTTCTTTGTTTTCTTTTCCTTCTTTTTTTTTTCTTTCCTTCACTGTTCTAAAAGGCGGTCCGGGCGGCCGCCTAGGCGGCCGCCTAGGCGTTTTAGGGGGTTGGCCGCTCCGCTTCAGCAAAAAGCGGCACTGCAGGCGGGTTGAACAAAGGCGGGCGCCTAGGCGGGATCCGACCCGCCTAGGCGCCCGCCTAGGCAGGTAAAAGGCGGGCGCCTAGGCGGTCTCACTGTATGCAATTGCTTGAGGAAATTTTTTTTTTCTGTAATGAATTTTCTGTTTCTTCACCATATGCAATTGCTTGAGGAATTTTTTTCTTCAATGTATTGTGATGAAATGTTTAAGAAGCTCTTACGATTTTTTACTATATTGGTTCTTGTATGGTATGAGTTTGGATAGAATTTGGATAACAACATATGATTGGTTGGAATTTGGGTACATCACAATAAAGTTGGAGTACAACTGTATTATCTGGTATACTCAAGTTAGAGGGACAATTGGGTATAGGTATTGAGGTAACCATACCGAAATACCCCTACCCACCCAATCCCCTCCTCCCTTTTCATAAAACTTTTATATTCAGATCGGTAGTTTTGATGTTTGCATATGTAAAACTTTCTAATATTTGTTTTTTTATATAGAATTATGAATTTATATATATACATACATATAGAATATATATAATATATTTTATATAGGTGGGCGCCCGCCTTTTTCTCCGGGCGCCCGCCTAGTCGTCCGCCTTCCGCCTTCCGCCTTGAAACCACTTGACCGCCTGGCTTCCGCCTTCCGTTTTTTAAAACATTGCTTTCCTTTCTCTAGGGCCGGCCACACCTTCACTAAGGGAGGGGCATGATTTTCGAGAGAAGGGGGCCGGTGGGCCCACCCGGCCTCTTTTTGTCTTCAAGTGGTGGGCCCGGTGGGTCCCATTTGCATGGATGGGCCCACTTGGGTCCGTTTGAGTCGGGTCCGGTCCATTTCTTGTGCGGGCCATTGTGCGTGGATTGGGTTTGCATGCGGGCCGTTGTGTGCGGGTCGGGTTTAATTTGCTGGCTAATTTTGATGCCCACACCACTGTCGAGATATAGTATTAGAGTTCATGTTGTTGTGCACGAGGTTCAAAAAACCGGCAGATACCGGTACATAGAGGCCGATATGTATCGGTTTTGGCTAGACCGGGACTATCCCCGATCCTTCTACTTGGTCCGTACCGGTTCATATCGGTGGTATCAGGATGTATTGGTTGATATGTACCAGTCTGGGGCCGACCGATACCGCGACCGATACCCCGTGAATCCGTGATTTTGAACCTTGGTCGTGCATGCTCGAACATGTCTCAATGTTGCCTCATGTAGCCTGCTCGCTAGCACTTACCTGGTGGCAACCTGGTAGGATTATATCCTTTTGCAAAAGGAACAATTTTTTGTAACATTTTATACTTGATAGTGGGATAGTAGTGCATCTACATCATGTCGTAGACTCATTTGAAAAAATATACCCAAACCATAGTTGCATGACATCATCGAGATGTAGGAATAGAGTTCATATTGGTATGCATGCTCAACCATTCCTCAATGTTGCCTCATGTTCATGCTAGATGGCACTTTACTTGGTGGCGTGATTACAACAAATTGTTTGATAGTGGGATAGTGCATCTACATCAAATTGTAGATGCATAGCATTTGGAAAAATGCCCATTTCCTAGAATTTCTAGTTTTATGTAAAATGGTCAAATTTGGGCAGGGTTTCAATTTTTTATTTCTGTTTTGATTTCATTCCAACCCTCGGAGGATGGATTTTGGCTGTTTTGGTATGAACTTTCGACATTTTTGGTTTCGAATTTTCTAAAAGATTTTTAAAAAAAATCCAAAAAATAAGGTGGGAAATTCGAAAATTAAGATACGTTGGAAACATTTTAGGCACTACCTTACGAGTTATTGTATACTTTGATATGAATCAAAGAGGTTTCATGTGTATAGTATGTAAAATATGTAACAATTGTTGGGAAGGTATGCCAACTATTCAATCATCTGTAAATGCCATATACAACAACATAATTGATTGACAATATATACCTATGAAGTCGATTTAGTGACTGTGTAGTCATAAAAAATGCTAGGAAAAGCTGTTAAAAAAAACTAAATAACATTATTTTGGTGTTAAAAATGTTACATAACTTTTTCACTTTTTTATATTATTTTTTTTAATTTATATATTTTAATTTTTTTTATATTTAAATATTAAAAGTCAAATTACATATTTAAATAAAAATTTACTAGCTTGTAGATCTATAGCATATGTATGTAGAATTGTAGATCTACAACTTATAGATGTGGATCTGCAACATTTGCATGTAGATCTACAAGGTTTCATTCAAATTCGAATGAACCCATCATCTTAGTCCATACATGATAATATCTACAACTTGTACATGTAGATCTACATGGGTTCATTCGAATTCAAATATCAAAAGCATGTGGACTAGATGATGAGTTCATTTGAATTCTAATGAACCCATCATATAAGCCAAGATGAGATCTTATGTGTGTAGATCTCGTCTTCATGATCATTTAGGCATATAGTTCGCATGCAATACATGGATTTTATTCAATAAATTGTACCCATCATCTAAGCATGTAGATCTCATACATCTGCATGTAGATCTTGTGCATATGTTTTTAGATCTCATGCATATGCATATCTACATGTTTTGTTTGTGAAAAGGACTTAAAAATAAGTGGAAAAGCAAAAAAAAAACCCTTACCTAAGTGATGAAAGGTTGCTTAACTCTTCGTATCCGACGGGGATCCGGCTAAAGCGGCTCTGATCTGGCCTCCCAGGAAGAGAAATAAAGTAGTTAACGAGTTTCTCTACATAACAAACACAATACTCAGGCCTGCAAATAATGAAAATGAGTCTTACTGACCCAAATAAATTATTAAACCTAACTTTCGGTCGGTCCGACTGGGTTTTGGCCCCGGCTTGGTCGATCTCGGTCGAAGCCAAGCAGTTCACGGGGACCACCAAAATTGCAAAAACTATGTCAGTTCAGGACCTGTTAAGACCGGAATCGATCTGATCTTAGATTGATTTCGACCAATACTGGAAACCTTGGATCGCAGTAAATTCTAAATCAATGTTTGATTGACATGCAAATTTATATCTTGAATGTAGCTATGAATCCAATGCATCACATATTCTTTAGGAAATCACAAATCTAGATGTACAAACACAGATTCCAACATGGGATACGAACACTGCAAGTAAGGCTGAAACTTGGAAGGGAACCGGCCAACCTGTGTCTTTCCAATTGACTCAGAATTTTGGCTCAGAATTTGTTAAGAAAGGCTCAGAATTTTGTTAAGAAAGGCTGACCCGATCAATATTGGGGCGGGCTCAGATTGGCCATCCCGACCTTATTTCGATTTTCATATACATTATGTAATTTATATCAAGGTCAGGATCCTGTGCCTTAAATTTTTGCCTTTATGTTTTGCCTTCAAGGTTATTTGATGCCCTAGAGGGTTTAGAATGTGCTGATTTTTTGTGGATGTAATCATTCCACCTTAGATAAAACATCCACAAAAAATTAGCACATTATTAACCTTCTATGGGCATCAAATATTACAAGCTTTATCCACCGTCCATTTTTATCTGTTAATTTTTATTATATATTTGATGACTCTAGAAGTTTTAGAATGTGCTGCTTTTTGTGGATGTTCTATCTAAGGTGTAATGATTACATCCACAAAAGGCAGCACATTCTAAACCCTCTAGGGCATCAAATTAAAATCAAAGGCAAAAAATGAAGGCAAAAACTCAAGGCACAGGATCCTGTTCCTTTATATTATTATGAGATCGATTTAAAAGTCCTTATATAAATAGTTTATGGCTTGTATATTATAAAAAAAAGGTGGAGGGAGACTAAAGTATACCACTACTAACCCTCTTTTAAAGAGTTTAGAAATCTCTTTAGTCTTTACTCTTTTTTTTTCCAGATTCTTTTTGTCTTACTCTCCTGTTTTTTCGGTAGTGATACATTGATACTTCTATCTTTAATATTTGCATAGCTATTTTACATTGTAGTTTGTTCTTGGAAGTTTTTTTTTATGAAATTTGGTGTGCTTGAACGTTAATTGAGAAGTTGCCGTATATTTTAGACTTTCGTATAGAAAGAGTGAAGCTCTTTTTGAGAAATATAGTAGATTGATATTAAGAAGAAAATTATTAACCCGAATCAGCTGGCCAAACGACCAACTTGACGAACCAGCATAGGTTGGTTTGGTTGAGAATTCCCAACCCAAGATTGTGCTGGGTTAGGGTTAGGGTTGAGGTACACCAACTTTGGGTTGGGCTTGGGTTGTGCACCAACACAACCCAATCCACTCGGGTTTCACCCTAAATGCAGGGATATTACAATATGAATAAGTATGCATATATAATTTTATTTAATTTTACTAGTATGAATAGTAGCCAATGATTGTCAGCTGGTTTTATTATGAATATAATGACAAGAGGTCCAAAACATGTATAAAATGGACAATGGACATGCAAGAAATAATATTGTGACAAGTATTTGTCGACCATAAAGTCATAACAAATTGGTTATAACAAATTTAACATCCATCATATCTTTCATTCACAATCATTTTACTAATATAGATTTAAAAAAAAAAAAAATTCAAAACCCAAAACATTCCTAAATTATGAAAAATACCCAAATCTTTTTGAAGAAAACTACACTTTCGGTATCACCGTGTCCTAAGTGTCCATACGTGCAATTGAAGTGTTTGTGACATGTCAACATATCCAAAAATAAAAAAATATGGACACGTATGGAGCGTATCCTACACATGTCTGAGGCATGTACGATGCGTGTGGTATGACACGTGTCGGACACGTTTATGACGGAATTGTCCTTGCTTCCTAGCATAGTTACCAAATCGGGTGTTTTTTTGAAAAAAAATGCGTATAAAACGCTTATCGATCCGAAGTCGTAGCAAACAAGAAAAAAACTCGTTTTTTTGAAAAAAACATCAATACACGTTTTATACTTGTTTAAAACGGGAAAAACACGTATAAAACAGGTATAAAACAATTCGGGTTTGGTCCGGATTTAAATTGAGTTCGGGTTTTATTTTGTTCGTGCGTAATAAACACATATGCTATATGTTTTGAACTTTTGATTACTTAATATTGGAAAATGACATATATATACATACTAGGTATAATTTTTAAGATTTTTTTTGTTTTTCCGATGTTTTCACGTTTTTTTTCCGTTTTCATCATATCTTTCCGATTTTTTCTCTTGCCGTTTTTTTTTCCGTTTTCCAACTTGGTAACTATGCTTCCTAGTCGCAAACAGAAACTGAGCATTTTTCTGTGTGCACATGTTCCTCAGGAAAAAGTAAAATCAAATTGAGAAATTGAGTTCCAAAACTTTGTCTTGTATGTTTAATAGTTTCCCTCTTAAAATTGGCATCGATTAGGTTGTTTTCTACCAATATGTCAGTCTACAACCTTCGGGATTTTAACTAACTAAAAGGAAAGGCATGGAATCTTGTCCAAAAGTCTTGCACGTACCTTATCATTTTCTAATTGGTTTCACATGGCCAAGAATCATCTTCTTTCCCAGGTTGATCCATATGATTCTCACGGTGAACTGGTTTGGGATATCTCATCATTGGATTTGTGCTTAATGTCCATAAAGGTTAATTAATACCTTCTCAAATAAGTCCTATAACTCTGATGCACCAAGTTAGCCTAGTTTGGTACAATACAATACCGTATGATCGTATCCTGTCTGTCCGACATGTACCACAGGTTTCACATATATGGTACTTCCATAATCCCATTTTATCTTGCTACCTGCTATTAAAGCTACTTATAAATTCGTTATATGTGCAAAGGCAGGTTCATAGTTCTAACTTCTAAGTGGTTCCATTACCCGGCAATGTCACTTTGATATGATTTGCTGAGCTAAGCTTGGATCGGCTTCAAGCTCGACACTAGAACTGTCTCAAATTAGATAGATTGGGGAAGTCATTTTTTAAAAGTTCTTAATAATACTTAGACATGCGGTTATACTTTTCTTTACATTATTGGGAAAGCAAAGCCACCACTTAACCTCTATTAGACTTCTGATCATGTTGTTTTTGTTAACTGCCATGACATCTTGATATTTGTAATCACAAATTGTAAGCATAATGTTTTCATCATTAGCAACTAAAAAGTATAATTATTGTTGTTTTTCACGTTGATAGTTGATTATGCAGATGCGCACTGGAAATGCTGTTGATGGATGTGCAATGTTTTGGCGAACAAACAGGTACAGCTCGACTAATCCCCTTGTAACTTTCTATTAGTGTCTGTCTTGAGGAATTTGTGTATCTTTTAATGTCTGTCTGTCTTTAAAATGAAATATTTACTGTTTTTGTGCTTTTTCATGCGTTTAACGATTGGACATTAAGTCATTATTTCACTTGCAAAGTGAGGGATGCATCCAAAATAAAAATGATCTACTGCCAATGTGTTGTATATAATAAAACAATAAAGAGGTAATTCCTTTAATTATTATAAATTTCTGAAGCATAATAAAATAGTTACTCTAGGATTATAGATAAAGACATTCCACAACATAACTTGCATTTAATACTTTTGTTTGAATAAAAAGATAGTTACTTATGTTAGGGTCCATCTAAATGAGAATTGCCCCTTTATTTCTCCTTAATTAAAATGTGATAACACTGTCATTACGCCCCTACAATGCTTAAAAAAAGAGCCAACAATAGTAAATTTTAAAGGGATGCCATTAGATCATGTTGAGTGGTTTTGCCTACTTTATCATGGCATAGGGTCATGGAGAAGGTGAAGCTCAGATTAGCGGGTTGGAAAGGGAAGCATCTTTTTACTGGGGGACGACTAACGCTCGTTAATGCAGTTCTTTTAACAATTTCGTCTTACTATTTGTCCTACTTTGTTCCAGCTTGGGTGATCAAGAAGATTGATGGAATTATGAGCTCCTTTCTTTGGAAGGGTGCGGATGTGCTATCTGGTTCTTACCACCTTGCAAGCTGGGGACTGATGTGTAAATCGAAGGACCAAGGGTGTTGGGTGTCATCAACCTTAAAGACTTCAATAAGACCCTCCTGGGTAAATGGTGGTGGAGAATACAGAATGACCAAGGGGACCATTAGTCTAGAATTATTAAGGATAGATATTTTCGTTGTTTTACTCCCCTTCAAGCTAGAAGCCTTCTTTCATGAAAGTTCTCCCCCTTCTGGAAGGGCATATGCAAGGTGTCTACTCCGTGCAAATGTAGTACTCGACTTATCTTGGGAGATAGGTGCAATATTAAATTCTGGAAGGACCATTGGGTGGATATCAATTTGAACACCCTCTTTACGAAACTCTACGATCTAGCGTGGGACCAGAATGCCTCCGCTCGCTCGCAAACCCTTCGTCGGCTTTGTCTGTTAAATTTAGGAGAGTAATCCTACCAGAGCTGCAGTCTCAACTGCATGATCTGTATACGATCCTGGGCAATTTCATTGCCAGGCCTTCATCGGACTCCTCCAAATGGAAGTGGGACTCCTCGGGAGTCCTTTCAATTAGATCCTCTATAGATTCTTCAACTCCGGAGGCATCAACTGCCCTATTGCAGAGTATTTGTGGAAATCCCCAGCCTCGCTAAAGACTAGGATTTTCATGTGGCTAGCTATTTAGGAGCATTTCCTCACAAGAGTTAACTTGCGTCGGAGAAATAACCCGAACGTCCAAGATTTATCTTGTATCCTCTGTGGTTCCGGCAGGAAAGTTGTTAACCCCTTGTTTCTACACTGCTTCTTTTCGAGAAAAATCTGAAAACAACTAAAAGTTTGTTTAGCCATTAGAGGCCATCCAGGGTCCATCTGCTCCCTCTTGACGTTATGGAGATCTTGTCGAATCAAGAACCCACTTCAATGCGCATGTGATTTCATGGTCATATGCGTCTGCTGCAGAATTTGGAGAGAACGAAATACAAGGATCTTCTCGGTCAAGGAATTATCCGATGTCACCTTTTGGGAATCTACCCTAGCCTTGGTTAAGAGCTGGTTCTGCGGGTTCTCTATCAAGATGTCTGCGGAGATAAGCTCTTTCCGTTGTAATATTTGATTTTCCCTTGTAACCTTTCTCTATTATTAATAATATAGCTTGGAGTATAGCTTAACCCTATCCTCTCCTTCTCGGAGAGGAGTTCCTCGAAAAAAAAAATCTATCAACATATCCTACTCTCTCGTAGCTAACCTATGCATGGCATTAATCCTCTCTAGTTGGGGCATCTCCATTTTCCTGCAGTTAGGGCATGATCCATGCCGCGGGGCATAAACAACTTCATAGCCGTCTAGTGGACTGCGCAATTAGGGTTGACTATGATTCACTTGTCGGGGGTGCCTTTCATCGAACGACTGTGATGTTGGGTCACGTGACTCGTATCGTGGACCGACCGCAGGAGGAAGCCCCAGTGGGAGAGGAGTCGAATTTTGACCATTGGATTTGTCCCTATGCGGCGGCCGCTAGGGATGGCAACAGTGCGATTTAAAACCGAAAACTGCGGAAAACCGCACCGCATGGTGCGGTTTTGGTTTGCCAAAATATCAAACCGTCGCGGTGCGGTGCGGTTTCGGTGTAGCAGTGCGGTTTTGGTTTTGGCCAAAACCGCACCATTTAGGCCATTCCAGTGATAAACCACGGTGCACCGCATGATGCGGTTTCGATTTTACATAACGGTACACCGTTGAGGTACGGTGCGGTTTCGGTGTTGCGGTGCGGTTTCGGGTAAAACTGAAACTGCACCGTTGCCATCCCTAGCGGCCGCACAACTCCAACGGTTTGAAATTATGGCTTTGTGTGGCCACACAAAAACATGTACAACCGCATAAGTGCTTCTTCACTTGTGTGGAGCCCACATAGTAGTTTTTATGAGGTACTCACATATACGGCCGGATATGCGCATATGCAACCACACATGACAGCAATGATAAAAAGTAAAGGTCTGCAATGTGATAAAAGTTGGTGGCTAGTAGTTGGAAATGGAATACCAAAGGGTGAGAAATTGGAATGGAATAAGTAGTGAGATCTAGGAAGTTGTACCTCAGTTAGGAATTCCTCTCACTAAAAATGTTATGCTAATTACGAGAAAAACTATTCATACTGCCACTCCCATTATTGGTATGCTACTCCAATGGCCTCTATTTCAGGCTTCATATATTCACGGTTAACCGATAACAACTGGTTGGAGGAAAATAACATTTTTGGATATTGTTTGACACCTGCTTAGAGGTGTGGATTATTAAAAAACAGGAGATGCGACATAAATTGTATGACAAAATTCCTTCAAACTCTTTATTGTTAGCTTTAGCTATAGCCTCTGAAGTAACTGCAAGAACAATAGTTGAATATTTTACCTCTTCATTCTCTCTTAAGACTGGTCCACGTATGCATGCATATCTAAGCAGGTACATAACTGCACAGGAATATGTATAAAGTGTATCCACAATATTGAATAATATTGTTTTCTCCATTTGTGTTTTAGGACGGTGGATAAATACTTCTCTTTGGTCTCTATCTGTTGGTTCATTTATTATATTTTATTTGTTATAATTATATTTTATTTGGGCTAGGCATGCTGTTTTAGGGGTAGATTACTTGTCATGTCTATTTTGTAATTTCATCTATGTGGCGCAGATTCCACTTGCGGCATGAAGAGCACATTGAGTTTAGTAAACTTGGTCTTCGAGATAATGTTGCCCAGATTTGTGTTTTGGAGGTATGTTTGTCCATTACGTGAAACAAGTTCATTTTGATTTAGATGTTTATCTGTTTAGTTTGTTCACATTTCAATGACAGTGTTATGCCATTTAAATATAGCGGCATTCTTTTTCTTGGCCAGTCAAGGATTCAAAACGCTGTTGGAAATGCATCTGCATCTTTAGCTGCAAGGTACCCACCAAATTTCTCTGAATAATTATTTGAGGTGGTTCTCTCAAGTTTTAGTTTGGTAAATTACATGCTACAAAAAAGAAACTGACGTCTGATTTTTGAAACTTAAATCATCCTGATATAAGAATTTAAATCTTTGCATCAGAAACTTCATGTGTCTATAAATATTCTGTATATTATTATGTTTTATAAAAATATATTTCCTTTTGTGTCTGCTCTTGTACATGTGCATACTTCCAAGGACAAAGCTGTAACCTGCATTAATTTCTGCATGTGTGTCATTGCTTCTGCTGGTAAATGTGCTTCAGGCATATAACGTGCATCGAGATTAAAGTGCAACACAATTCTAATATCTGATTTTTACATTTTTAAGGCTCGAAGACTTTTATCTAGTGTTTATGTGTTATCTGACATGAATTTATTTGTTCGTTCATTTCTTTGAACTTGGTCTGTGAAATAGACGTTAGATTTTTTGATTACCATAACATGCCGGCTCCCTAAACATAGAGTTACCCATGCAGCTATGATCAATCGAGGGGAGTTAATCAAGTTGAACTTGGTCTGTGAAATAGATGTTAGATTTTTAGATTACCATAACTTGCCGGCTCCCTAAACATATAGTTATCCATGCAGCTATGATCAATCGAGGGGAGTTAATCAAGTTGTTATATGTAACATTCATGTGCTTTACAATCCAAGGAGAGGCGAAATTAAGCTTGGTCAGGTATATATTTGTTGTTCAAGAACTTTATATTAATCATTTATTTGTCTATCAATAGCTTGATGATGCATTTTAACAAACATATTTAAGTTATTCAAGCATAAACACAAAATATTTAGATAATTCAACTTCCATTCATTTAGTCACGAAGCTTGAAGTTGCCGCTTACGATGTCACATTTTCTCATTGTTAAGTGCATTTCCCTTTACCAATATATACACAACACAGGATTAATACTTTTTCCCATATGGCTTTAATGACGTGATCAGGTGCATTTGTATGTTCATTAATATCTTCTCTTTACTGTTTAAAACTAAAGGTTTCTGAAAGAATAATTGTATATGTTTTTTTTTTCTAATGTAGGGATTGGGCTCTAATACCAATTGATCTCGTGAATAGTCATACTTTCAACCAATACGATGGAAAAGACGCTAACAAAAGTGAGAAAGAGAAAATGGTTAATGCTTTTTTTTAACAAAAATTAGCAAAGTTGAATTCTTTCCATTAAAAACTTTGATGATTACAATGGGAGGATGACCCCCTTTTGTATAGCCGAAAAAAACGATACTCAATACTAGCCATATACTGGCAGGAATATTAACCTTTGAGGTTTTATATTGTTATTTACAACAAATAAAGACAAAAAGAGGAAAAATAATCACGAGGGACTAACCTTTTTTTGTTTTTAATGGATCCATGATTCCCATACTTGCTAACATAGAACCATAGAAGGAATAAATAAAAGAGGGAGTATAGGCGTCGAAACATAGTGGGATCCCTTTGCCCACAAGAAAAAATTGTGGGATCTCTTTACCCACGGGAAAGAAGCATGTGGCCTTCTCAGCCGCAGGTGGGATCCATGCGGCAGAAGACCACAACAATAATTGCCCATGAGAAAAATTTGTGGGATCTCTTTACCTCTTGGAAGATGTTCTCCTAATCTTCTTTGGATTGCATTAATTGTCCAATTAACCGTCGACTTCGAAACCTTATCCCCCTCCCAAAATACCCCCCCCCCCCCCCCAATCGTTAGGCTCCAAAATTTGGCACTTAAGTGCCTATATAGATACTCCTGCAATAAATTCTTTGGGTGGAAAAATTCTCGACTTTGTTCGGGATGATCTGGATGTTGTTGAAAACTCTAACTGTGTTGCTGGCATATGCGCATCACGGGCCCGCTCGTACTACAAAATTCCATTTCCACTGTGCTACTCTTGAGGAACAACCTATCAAAATACCTAGTTCTCAAGTATACTGATTGTACATGGTGCCTTGTTAGTTTGCTAATCGCCTGATTTGAAGTATTGTATCATAGAATGTTGTAAATACCGTACCAACAATGAATCGACGCTATTCGATCCATAAACTTACTCAAATACTTAGTCACCCTAAAATGGTCAAGTCTGGTGATTCCATGGGTTGATAGTGGGTCAAGTCGGATTCATTATCTCGAACTGTTGCTATTGATCTAGGCTGACGATTTATTTGATTCATATTGTATTGAGGTCATTTGATTAAGCCACTTGATGTAGGAGCAAATAAGGGTCAATCAAGATACTAGTCCTAGGCAAGGAACAAAAAATCGATATATTTCACGAAATATCGCGAAATATATCGGAAAAATGAAAACCCGATACGAAATACCACCTGCAATCTCGAGCCGAATTGAAACTGTCAAAATATTGAGCGATTTCGCGAAATATCGCGATATTTCCACGAAATATTTCCATCTCCACGAAATATCGTAAGATTTTATCGAAATTTCGCGAAAAGTTAGAAAAATTTCGCGAAACGTTCGAAAAATTTCGTGAATTTACTCGAAATTCTGTGACTAACTAGTTATAAAAGGGGACTGGGGGCCCTGGTTCTCAGCAGCTTATTTACATATAATAACATTTAAGTAAATGTCTTTTTACTTGATTTTTATTTTCTCCATTTACTTTAAGTTATTATATGTAAATAAGCAAATACCCCCCCATTTGATTTCAATAAAAATATCAAAAAAATCAAAAAACAAAGGAATCAAAAAGTAAACTTTCAATTTAAGTAGGAGAAAACAGTTATTATGGATTTTTATAAAATCTACATGGTGAGAAAAGTGATTAAATCAACTCCTTTTTAGCTCAAAAAATTCCACAAGATGTAGAAGTACAAGTACATCTAGAAAACCATGGTCCGTCTTAGGAAATTTTGAATGTATAAAACCTTTTCTATATAAAAACTCTTTTTTTCAGACTTAGTAAAAAAACAGTGTTTCACATTTCAACATAATTTTTGCACAATTTCAAATTTGCATAACTTTTTTGTTTTAAGTCCGCTTTCAAAATCGTTTGAAACATTATTTTGACAATCAACTAATCTTTATTTCAAAAATATTTTTATCCAAAAAAAAGATTAAAAAACATTTGAAAAATATATATCAAAACCGAACTAAATAAGATTGCACAAGACTCACATACTCAATACATTGAATACATGTTATGTGAAACTCTACACCCCTAGATAGGGTACACATATTATTTGAGTGTTCCAAAGTGTGTATCTATACTTGGTTTATGACTATCCGGAGTTTCACTAAAAAATTCCATCAAAAAATCAATATTTCCACCATTTCTACAAAATTGCAATATTTCCACACTGTCGAAATATTTCCACGAAATATTTCCATATCCAAAGGGTCGAAATTTCCACCGAAATGGAGATTTCGAACCTTGGTCCTAGGTTCCATGTTTTCCTTTATTTTGGTAAAGTTAAAGTGGTTCGCCTATCTTACCCACTTGACAAAAGGGAACATACTTCATTTTCAGGTTTATGAATGGATTCAGTCATTGCCACTCCTTCCTTTAGAAAAGTGAGGCTTTGCATCTTCGGTTTCGAGAGTTCCCTTTCTCCTAACCGTTTCAAGCAAGGTTTTACTTTTTCTCCAAGTTTCGCTTTGGCTTTGAAAGGCAACCATGACATTCTTATCGTTGCAGTTTCCATTCGTCGCTCTACACTCAGAAAGAAGTCACTTTCAAATCGCCCTACTAAAGTACCAAAGGTGTAGCCACCCTTTTTCTAAGAAATGTTTGCTACTGAAGGAGCTCTTGAGGTTATTTATTTGGTTTCCTTTAGAATGAAAGTAGCTATGAAGCCCCTACTATTGTCAATTCAAAAGGTAAACAGATCTAGATTTTTTTTTCTCTAGCCAATAGGGACCTTATATAAATTGTTGGAAGGGTATTGACTTATTTGCAAAATTTCCAAGACCTTTGTAAAAAGGCGGGTATTAAGGAGAAAAATAGCTGCTTCTTTTCATTTAAATAGGGCTTCATCCCTAATTTTAAGGAGCAAATAACCTCCCAAAAGGGATAGGATTTTCTCTCTTAAAAGTAAGAGAGAGTATGAGACCGCCTTTCCCTTAAATTGTATTCATGGGAGGAGGCCCATGACTACTGTCCTATGCGGGAAAGGATCCAACCCACCCCTTGTGTCTTAAAAATCTCCTAAAGAGGAGGTTGGTGGTTAGATCCTTATAAGAAGGTATCTAACATCGAGTCCAAAACCGTTGTTTCTTAATTAGTGGTATTCTCTCATATTTTCTAAATTGCATTAAAAAGTCCAACAAATTAGAAATTGATATGCAGAAAATGCGAAAAAGCGGAAAAGCGAGGAATACATGGATTATGAGATCTTTTGAATTAAGATTAGTTCCTATCTTATACTTCTTTTCAATTTTTATTGAATTGTAACTCTTATAGGTTGAGGCTTATAAATAGAAGAGGGTTGAAACTTGAATATTCAATTTTTATTATAATTAATTTTAATTTGTTGAAAATTTTGCTTGTTGAATTCGTCTAATTTCAACTCTTATGCTAAAATTAATTCCCTTTTTTTTTCTATTTGGCTTTTACAATGACCATCTCTTTTGGATCTACTTTTGAAATTAATTGGGAACAAAGCATAAAAATCCTTCAACCCCAGTAATAGACTACCTAGGTGATGTGATCCGACTTGGGCCCATGCCCGTTGGCCCCCCCGAAGGCCCATCCTAGCCTGCCATGGATGAATAAGGCAGGATATCTCTTATGATATCTTTTAGAATCTTTTTTTTATTTGAGATCTTTATTTTAGGCAAGTTGTTAGGATACTTATTGGCTTTTAAATTTGTTGCCATTTTTATCTTTTCTTTTAGCCTATTTAAAGGCCCCCATTGTAACCAGTGGAGACAGATTATTATGAATGAAAATTGATGGCGGATGCCTTCGTTGGCTCATGGATTTGAGTCCCCACCTTGTATCCTGATGGATTTCAGGCCCCCTCTCATCTAAACTTCTAGTCTTTTCTTCTCTGTCACGGTTCTTACCCCCTCCGCCACTTCCTCTCGGTGATTCTGTATCACTAGTTATCCCGTTACAAAGAAAATACAAAAAAGATTACATCGTCTTCATCAACCGCTCTTGGACGACGCTCGGCTGCATCAAGTTGGTATCAGAGCTTCGGGCTTCGTGGCGTTTCCGTACCACGAACGATCTTCGCTTCGATCGTCGTCGTCCATCGTCATCGTCGTCGTTCCATCGTCCGCATCATCGCCGTTCCATCGTCGCCGTTCTCACCGATTCGGCGTCATCTTCTTCTGGTACGTCGCCCTACAATCCCAACAAAAAAAGAAGAAGAAGAAGGGAGATCAGATCTTGAGAAAAAAAAAAAGAGAAGAGAGAGAGCATACCTCCTTCAACCGCGAACCCTCTCCTTTGCCGCCCGCTCGTTCACCGCAGGCCGCCCCTTCCTCTCGCTCCACCCGCTGAACCGCCCCTCTGTCCCGTGCTCCCGCGCACCCCGCAGCCATCAAAAAAAAAAAAAGCCATCAGATCTATGATAGCAGCAGAAAAAGGAAAAGAAAGAATAGAAAGAAAGAGAAGAAAAGGGAAGAAAGAAAAAGGAAAGAAAGAGAAGAAAAGGGAAGAAAAGGAGAAGGAAAGAAGAGAGAAAGGAAAGAGGAAACCTACCAGCTGCAGCCGCCCCTTTTGCTCCCAGCTACAGCCACCCCTTTTGCTCCTAACTGCAGCCGCTGCCTCCTTTCTTCCCTCCATACCTGCCAACAAAACAAACAAAAACAAAAAAAAAACCTAATCCGAAACCCCCTTTTGTCCCTTTCTATTTTCCCCATTCACTCCACCACAACCCTTAGATCCCCATCCTACAGTCCTCTGATCCCCTACCTTTATAGTTGCTATTGTGCACTTAAGTGCTGAATCCGAGTTGAATTCGGATCCAACCCGAATAGACAAAACAGACCCGCCAACTTCAATTGGACATATCTCTTTCATTTCTAGTCCGTTTTTGACGTGCGACCTACCAAATCGAAAGGTTTTTCGAGCTTTACGCATCCATTCCATCAGCAGAAATTTTTGGTGAACCAGTAATTACAAATTTCCGGATTTACCCATGGACCACATTTCCACCATTGTGACATGGATGCCAAGATGCAAGGGTTGATTCGTTGTCATCAAGGGAACAGCTCCGTCTATGAGTATACTTCAGCATTCTATCGGCGCATGATCCGCTATGGTTTTTCAGAGAAAGATTTCTTGGCAGTGGTACTGTACGTTAGAGGACTCCGCTCCGACATAAAGGGCAAGTTTTCATCTAGATCTTGGAGGGATCTGGACGAAACCTATGAGATAGCTTGTGAGATTGAATGGGAGTTACAGCAAATGGCCTCACCTCTAGTGGCCTCCACGGATGAGTCTCCACTTCCAGCACTTCCAGTAGAGCCTCCACCACCTACAGAGCTTCCTCCAGTTGTATCTTTGGTGGATCCATCACCTCCAGTACCACCACCAGCAGACGAGCTCCCCCTTCCAGAGGATCTTCTGCCGCCCGCCATGCTACCACCTACTGCGGATTCTTTCGAGGAGGTATCTCTAGCCGAGCTTCAACATATTGATTTTCTTGGGCTGGACCGACTATCTAAGAAGCACGGACACGGACACGGGACACGGACACGACACGACACGGACACGCCGACACGATATTTTTCAAAAAACCAGGACACAGACACGTTAGGGGATACGCTAAATTATATATATATATATATAACAATTCGTATATTATCATTTATAATCAAACATAATGCTAATAGTTAACTAAAAAAGTCTCCAACAAACATCATAAATGATTCAAGTGTATAGTTTCAAACTTTCAAAATACAAAAAAACAAATAGAACACGCATAAAATCATCATTCATCAAGGCCAACATCAAGTGTTACCACATCATCACCATCGACTTGAAGGCCACGGCTTCCATATCCGGCTTATTGTTGGAAAGATTCGCAATCTCAAGAACCCCAACATCTTCAAATGAGAAAAAAGCCTCTCCGGTAATATCTGACACGCTCCAACACGCATCCGACACGCTTCGACACGTGTCGAACAATCTTTCTTCATAAAAGACACGTTTTTTGGTGTGTCTGACACGTGTCGGAGAGTGTCGGACGAGTGTCGGTGTCCGACACGTGTCGGACACGGACACGTTGAGGTCCCGAAAGTGTCGGTGCTTCATAGCCGACTATTGGTGCCTACAGTGTTTGTCTAGCTTTACCTCCGTTCAGGCGAGCCGATGTTCGAGCTATCGCAGCGGTCTGATATTACGATCCGACTCTGTCGTCTACCCCAGCACTACTTTGACGTATGTTTCCCGATCGATGGCAGTGATACCTTCTCATGGGACCCCGGTGATGACTTCGGTGTAGTGAGACATCATTTGTTGGGCCTCCACCATCAGCTCCTGATGACAGCTACCACATCGGCGAAAACCTCGAGGATGATTACGCTTTACCGTATGAACTCGAGGTCGAGTTCTTCGCAGCGGAAGCGAATGATGTGATCCGACTTGGGCCCAAGCCCGTTGGCCCACCCGAAGGCCCATCCTAGCCTGCCATGGATGAATAAGGCAGGATATCTCTTATGATATCTTTTAGAATCTTTTTTTATTTGAGATCTTTATTTTAGGCAAGTTGTTAGGATACTTATTGGCTTTTAATTTTATTGTCATTTTTATCTTTTCTTTTAGCCTATTTAAAGGCCCCCATTGTAACCATTGGAGACAGATTATTATGAATGAAAATTGATGGCGGATGCCTTCGTTGGCTCATGGATTTGAGTCCCCACCTTGTATCCTGATGGATTTCAGGCCCCCTCTCATCTAAGCTTCTAGTCTTTTCTTCTCTGTCACGGTTCTTACCCCCTCCGCCACTTCCTCTCGATGATTCTGTATCACTAGTTATCCCGTTACAAAGAAAATACAAAAAAGATTACATCGTCTTCATCAACCGCTCTTGGACGACGCTCGCCTGCATCACTAGGACTGCAACTTAGGCTGGCCAACCCAAGCCCAACCCGAATTGGTGGGGCTTGGGTTGGGATTTTACATGTATGGGTTGTGCTTGGGTTGAAAAATCTCAATCCGTCCTCAATTCGGGCTAGGGATGGGTAGAAGCCTCTGGCAACCAGACCCAACCTGTAACCCAATCCAAATCTCGACTCAACCCGTAATCAACTTATCATGTTATTTGACCCAACCCACAAGCTAGTCTTAAAATCGTAACATGTAAATTGTGCGTCTAATTGAAAACCATTGGTTGGCCATTCATCCACCATCCAACTATGGAGCCCATAGAGTGTTGTATGATTAGTAATACTTACTAGTTCATATTGTAAGAAACCAACCAACCCACCTGCCCAACCTGTGCAACCCAACCAACCCACCTCAAGTTGGTCTTGGGCTAGTGAACTTCAACCCAAACTTGGGTTTCGCAGAGGGTCATCCCCTCTGTTAGACTTGGGCTAACCCCTCAACCCGCCGAGTTGCAGCCCTAAGACCACCTCATTAATTTCTTTGGAGGCAAAAAAATTTAATTGAACAAACATAATATGAGAAATTTGTATGAGCAAAATTTGGTTTTTACTCAAGTACAAATTTCAAAGGACTCACTACGAGGGAGCGGAGTACAAAATATATATCAGGAGATTGCGGGGAAATCCATCTCAGATCCTTTGATACTCAATTTCGAAATACAAAGATTACAACAAGTAAGAGAAATGAAAAGAGAAGAGCGTTGCGGTGCTTGATCCTTCTGGGCTTTGCGCGTGATCAGCTAGGGGCTTTGCTTTACTTTTCTTCTTCTTAAATCTTCACTTGTTCTTAGCTCGTTCTTCGACTTTCTTTGAACTTGAATCTTCTTTCAACCTTCAATCTTTGACCTCCAATCTTCGATCCTTTTTTTCCAAAATTTCTTGGAGCTTTGAAGTATCTTCGGTCGGGAGCTTTGTAGACTCTTCTTCTATGGTAAAGGTCTACTCTAGTCCTTCTATATTCGAAATCCCTTCTCTTCGATAAAGAAGGTTCACCTTTTCTTTTTTCCTTCCTCCTTTTATAAGGGTCAAAGTAGTTATCGTAGAGAATAACTACTTCGGGTGGTTGAAGCAACCTCTTAAGTGGTTTCCATAACTCCCTTGGATGGTTAGAGTAACTTCCAGATGGTTTACATAATTTCCCTTGATGGTTGGGATAACTTCCAAGCTAGGAAGCACCGATACGGATACGACGATACATGGATTTTTGAAAAACTAGGATACGCGGTACGACAGAGATACATTTGTAATAATATATATATATATATAATATCAATAATTAAATATAATATTTTTTGTGCTAGAATATGAATAGTGAATAGTTTGAAAGTTTAATATGACCATGCTCATCATTCATTACATGATTTACATTCAAAACAACCAAAAAATACAAAGCTAGTGTCACATTCATCCATTACAAAAAAGTAACACTAACAACATTACGCAAGTGTCACATTCATCGTCCATTACAAAACACTAGCAAAAAACGCTAACATTCATCAAACATTACAAAATACAAAGTTAGTAACACATGTATCATCTAAAAAACAAAACATATAAATGATATCATTAACCAAATGGTAACGTATATAATTTAGACCCATATCCGAAGTTTCGGTCAGTTTGGGGCGAATTTTTTGATTTTGGACTACATTACCATCTATAAGTATCCCGACGTATCGGTCTCGTATCCCCGACATATCGGTTCCGTATCCCCGACGTATCGGGCCCGTATCCCCGATATATCGGATTTTTTTTTTGTTTTTTTAAACCCGATACTTCCTAGGCATATCATATACATATCCCGCCGTATTGGGTCGTATCAGAGTATCGGGAAGTATCCGATACGGATACAACACCTATTTCGAAGTATCGGTGTATCCCAGCTTCCAAGTGGTTTTATAACTTCCACTGGTGGGTAATCCCTTTGATGATGGTTGGGATAACTTCCAAGTGGTTTTTTAACTTCCACTGGTGGTTAATCCCTTTGAATTTCAAATTTCTCCCCCCATTTTTCTTTTATGGTAGAGGTTTGAGTGAACCGGTTTGACTTAGTTGACTTGTGGTTCAGGTATTGAATATGAGTCTACTTACTGCAACTCAAACTTCGACAAAGTTAACTCTTGATCCGGTCTTTTTCTGACTTGGTGGACGTGACGAGTCTGTTGAACCCGGTGTAAGCTTACCTGTAGGAGCTTGCACTTGGTCATTCTTCGGCCTTATATATCGGCGTATCAAAGGATGCATATATCTAAGTATCATTCTACTGACTTAGAGATAGCCTTTGGATGATGGGGATATGACATTTTTCTTACTCTCTAATTTTTCAGACTTAGTCAAACTTAGCCTGGTCTGGGTTGGGGCTGGCCCCTCCTTTCGTCAAGTTTATGAGCTTCTAGGATTCTGAAGTCTTCGGGACTTAGTGAAATTTTTTACTTTTGGAATCTGGAACTTAGCCAAATTTTGGGATTTACCCAAATTTTTTAGTACGTAAAAAGATTTCCCTAGTCATCAAGGAAATATTGTTCTCCAGACTTAGCCAAATTTCTTAGTGCAGAGAGAGGTTTCCCTGGTCATCAGGGAAATATTGTCTTCCAGATTGCCAAATTTCTGAGTGCAGAGAGAGATTTTCCTGGTCATTAGGGAAATGTTGCCTTCCAGACTTAGCCAAATTTTCGAGTGCAGAGTGAGATTTCCCCGGTTATCAGGGAAGTATTGTCTTCCAGACTTAGCCAAATTTCTGAGTGCAAAGAGAGATTTCCCTGGTCACTAGGGAAATGTTGCCTTCCAGACTGAGCCAAATTTTCGAGTGCAGAGAAAGATTTCCCTGGTCATCAGGGAAATATTGTCTTCCAGACTTGACCAAATTTCTGAGTGCAGAGAGAGATTTTTCCAGTCACTAGGGAAATGTTATCTTCCAGACTTAGCTAAATTTTCGAGTTTAAAGAAAGATTTCCCTAATTTTCAGGGAAATAGTGTTTTCCGGACTTAGCCAAATTTTCAGTATAGGTGGAGACAAGGAACAAAAAATCGATATATTTCGCGAAATATATCGGAAAAATGAAAACTCGATACGAAATAGCACCTGCAATCTCGAGCATAACTGAAAATGTTAAAATATCGAGCGATTTCGTGAAATATCGCGATATTTCCACGAAATATTTCCATCTCCACGAAATATCACGAGATTTTGTCGAAATTTCGGGAAAATTTTGATAAATTTCGCGAAATTTATCCGAAATTCTGTGACTGACAGGTTATAAAAGGGGACTGGGGGGCCTGGTTCTCAGCAGCTTATTTACATATAATAACATTTAAGTAAATGTCGTTTTACTTAATTTTTATTTTCTCCATTTACTTTAAGTTATTATATGTAAATAAGCAAATACCCCCCATTTGATTTCAATAAAAATATCAAAAAAATAAAAAAACAAAGGAATCAAAAAGTAAACTTTCAATTTTAGTAGGAGAAAACAGTTTTTATGGATTTTTATAAAATTTACATGGTGAGAAAAGTGATTAAATCAACTCCTTTTTAGCTCAAAAAATTCCACAAGATGTAGAAGTACGAGTACATTTAGAAAACCATGGTCCGTCTTAGGAAATTTTGAATGTATAAAAACTTTTCTATATAAAAACTCTTTTTTTCAGACTTAGTAAAAAAACAGTGTTTCAGATTTCAGCATAATTTTTGTACAATTTCAAATTTGCATAACTTTCTTGTTTTAAGTCCGCTTTCAAAATCGTTTGAAACATTATTTTAACAATCAACTAATCTTTATTTCAAAAATATTTTTATCCAAAATAAAGATTAAAAAACATTTGAAAAATATATATCAATACCGAACTAAATAAGATTGCACAAGACTCACAGACTCAATACATTGAATACATGTTATGTGAAGCTCTACACCCCTATATAGGGTAGACATATTATTTGAGTGTTCCAAAGTGTGTATCTATACTTGGTTTATGACTATCCGGAGTTTCACTAAAAAATTCCATCAAAAAATCAATATTTCCACCATTTCTACAAAATTGCAATATTTCCACACTGTCGAAATATTTCCATATCTAGAAGGTCGAAATTTCCACCGAAATAGAGATTTCGAACCTTGGGTGGAGACTTGTCATCAAGGAAAATAGTCTTCCAGACTTAACCAAATTTTTGGTTTTCTAGCTTTAGACAAATTTCAATGTGTACAAAATTCTCTTTTGAGTTGCTAAAAAAGTCATAGAAATAAATATGGTATCAAATATAATTTTTTGATGATTTTTAGGGAAAACTAAATATGTATGGATTTCATATGTGATGTCATTCATGTGAAGATTCTTTTAGTCTACTATTGGCAAACACAAGGCATGCTCAAAGGTTGTAAACTGATGGTGTACCATTTACAATCCTATCAGGGCAATGAAGCGAGAACCTAGGACTTTTAAGTGTATGGTGGTATTATGAGGATTTATCTTGATGGTTGGATACTGATGTTGATATGTGCTATATGTATGCTCCATGCTTGTAAAATTACCCCATCTGCTTGATCCCATCGCCACTTATCACTTGGTGAGATATTATGATGATATGCTAGGATCGGTAATGATTTAGAACTACAAAGGTTGGAAATTTTTTTGCTCTAGCGGATTGTTGCTCCAGATGCTCAGTGATGCATCTTGACCTTTCACCGAAGAGTAGGGAACCGTCCAATCTAAACTTTACACCCAACCACGACCCGTGCATGTCATCTATACCCTTTTTACACATCAATCAGACTGCTACCTTTCTCCTTAAACATTAGGGAACGGTTCAGATGCATCACTGAGCATCTGGAGCGTCCTCTTGCTGGAGCAAAAAAAATTCCATGAAGGTTGGGTGCACTCGTTTTTATATGCAAGCAGTTGCGTCTGTGACAGATGATGATAATAGGAATTGATATGATATAAGTTGGTGATGTGGTTGCAAAGATTATTTAAGAACCACGATATTCTACCAGATGTAGATGAGACAAAGGTTCATGCCATTTGAGACGCATTGAAGCATTCGGGAGAGAGCGTTAATGCCAACTAATGCAAAGATCAATTCCCCAAGATGGGAGAAGAGAGGAACTCCCTATAGCCTTGAAGGAAAGTAGGGATAGAAGAGGGAAAGAAGATACCAAATGATAAACCCCATGATCCAGGGGCATCCATAAGCACTTAAAGAAGTGCGAGTGACTAATTAACGTCATAATAGCCATCGTTAGGAAGTCGTTGAATAATTTAGATAATGTGATAGGTTTTAAGTGTTTTTTTATATTTTTTAGAATATTTTCTAGATTATTTCAGGATTTTATGATTTGATGGTAATTTTGGGTCAGCGTTGAGGGGTTCTTTTTGTCATTGAACGTAGATTTTCAATTTTTCCAGTAGGTACTTTTATAACTTTCAGTAACTTTTGATACAGATCTTCAGAAGATAAAGATGGTGACTATCAACATTCGCTCGATAATTGCACTGTTGTCCCCTTTGCAAATTCTTCTGAATCATCTGATTGGAGAGTTCAAGTCGAGAGGCGAAGAGGAAGTGGATTTGTATTGTACACCAACAAAAGCAGAGTTCGAGCAATCCTTAGACATTGGCGTACACCATCAAGTGATTCAGAGTTACTAACGACATCTAGACCTCGAATGGAGTTGGAAATTTCTGACACCTAAAGAATTTGATGCAGGTGCATCCATAGGGCACATAAAATTCCTAAATTTTGACTTGGAGTGACTAGTTGTAGGCTTGGTAAGCATCGTTAGATAGTCATTTCAAGTCATATTGATAATTTCATAGGCTCTAATTGTCTTTTTTTTGTAGGCTTTTTTGGGGGGTTTTACAGTATTTCCATCACTTTCGTACTTGATAGAAAATTAGGCCAAAGTAGAGTGCTTTTTGGTCAATTTGGTTCAAGGTTGTGCAAGAAAAGATGGTTGATTTAAGAAGATAAGGAGCAGCTAGCCGACTTGGCGTAAAAGTGGTTTTGTATCAACATTAAAAGTTGATTTTGAGGAGGATAAAAATGGAGATTTATGGGATTACAATCCTACCTAAAATAGGATTAATAAGGGCCAAAAAAGGTTGGCGAGAAAAGGAGCCAGGCCCATTCCCAAGGGACAAGGAGACTGGGCTCCTCTCCAATGGTTAGGCACTCATGGGAGAGAGGAGTCTTGTGTCCCCTCTCCCGCGGGTGGAGTTTGTAATATTTTGATTCCCAAGGGGTCAGGTGTTAGGGTTAAATTTGGAAAGTGAGGAAAAAATCAGTAGCTCTTTCTCTATTTCATTTGGGTTTGACAGAGCAAACAAGGAAATAAGTACAAGGTTTCTATGCATGGTTTTCTCCTCTTCTACTCTGGGCTATGATGGGTCCTTTCATGTCCTGGAATCAAGAAAACTATAAGGGCATTGATCATCAATACCTGCAATCCTTACTTTACCTTCATTTCTCTTCTTTTTTTTGGGGTTTAAAGCAGCACATTATATGATAAGATTTTAAGCAGTAATTCTTGGGGAAGAGTGGTATTGGATTGGTATTACGTTTGCATATAGGATTGTGACATGATTTTAGGATTAATAAGGTGTCTACCGTCTATTGTAATCTCTTTAGAGATCAATAAAATTTGGTCCGTCTTTGCTGATTTCTTTTAAGAAAAGTTTCTTGAAGCGTTCTTATTCTATCTGTCTATTGTGTGTATTTTCATTGTAGGAGGTATTATTGAAAACCTGACCGCTTTCTAGCCTTGTAGGACTATTGATATCAAAAAGCTACCCAAACCCGCATCCCCTTGCTCTTTATGGTACTGCATGAAAAGAGATAATACTAAACTATATCAGTCTCAAAAATGACAAAAAAGGCACCAAAAACCGTCCTATGGTTGGATGCAACACAGAATGCCAAATGCGAGTGTTGTATAGTCAGACTGCATGACATCTGCCCAGTCAAACGGGACATGTCTTCCTCGTCTGATCTCCCATTTTAAAATTCTTCACTGATTTAACTTAGTGGCACTTTTTTCTACTTGTGCCATTGAAGTTGCACTTAATCAATTTCTGGCCGCACATTCATCAGATAAGATCGTTTGGGCTGACCTACCATCCCCTGATAATGTGGAGATGTGCAAAGCGTGAATGGAAGATGAATATATTTGAACATCATGAGCTTATTATCAAATACTTCAGATGTTGCTTATACTAAAAATATTGTTTTCTGGTTAAGTAGTATGTTTGAAACAATCAAGGCCAGAAAAAGATCGTGGAGCTTGCCGACACCTATCTTTTGATACAATACTTCAGAGTTCAGACCAACAACCTCTGACTTTTAGTTATGTGCATATGTCTTGCCCTGTAGTGTAGCAGTAAAGCATGCATGCTGTACTGTCCTGAATAAAGATTTGTAGGAATTATTGTTGCGCCCACTGAGCTGTGTTGGGTTAACTGTTTCCCTACCGTACCTGTCTCGTAGCCTATGCTATCAAAGTCGGGACTAGTCCCCGACTAGTCGCTGGGCGGCATTTTGCCGACCGATTTATTTTGATTTTTTCATTGCTGGGCGGTAGCCCGACTAGTCCCCGACTAGACCCGACTAGCCCGACTAGTCCCCGACTAACGACTGCCGACTAGTCCCCAGGCAGCATTTTGCAAGCAAATTTTTTTTTGAAAGGAGTCTTTGCAAGCAATTTTGTTTGGATTTTTTTACATTGGCTCAAAGTCTTGAGTAGCAAGAGTGCAAGACTCACAACTATGGCTCTTCCCTGTAATCATCTGTTGAGCACCTGAGAATCTCCGATAAAAACATAGACAAATAATTAGTTTATTTGTTGATATTCATATAACCCTATATTCAAAATTGGGGTTGTTCACTGATTAAACATCATCAAACAAACATTGTGATGAATTTTTAGTTCTGAGTCTTTTGGCATGGGCATGAAGCCAATACAACTGTGTTCTGTTAGACTGTTACTTATGTATTTATACCCATGTTGTGAAGTGTGAAGGTATGTATTGTTATTAACCGACTAATATCATATACTTATTGACATTTATACTAGTTCATATATCATATATGTTTAGGGAGGGGGGGAGGGGTTAGAATAAGTTTTGGCCGACTAGTCCCGAATTAGTCCCGACTAGTCCCGACTAGTCCTAGTCGGCCCTTGGCCGACTAGGGCCGACTACCGACTTTGACTGCATAGCTCGTAGCAGGAAGTCCAAAACCTTTTTTTTTTTAGGTGCAAATTTTCAGTTAAGGCTGTTTTGATAAAGACAACCTCTTTGTATCTCAGTTTGACTTAAGAAAATGTCAATCATAACCTGTTTATCTATAGCATATACCAAGAAGTTTTTTTTATGTCTACCTGCTACATTTCTCTCGGGATATATTCTTGTTGTAGATTATTGATTGAATGATACCTTTGTTTGAAATTCAACCTCATGGCCAAAGTTTATTCTAAGACAAATTTATTTAGATGACACATCTATCTCTGGATCAAGGAGTGATGCTTCTATCTCAAATTTTTTTGGTGCTCCTGTGGAAATATGTTGCAGTTTCATGACAGTTCAAACATGCTAATTGTTGAGAGTAGCAAGGGCGACCTGGTTTGAAATTTGTTCTCACTTGACTTTCTCAAATAGTTGAGACACCCATAGAATCTTGATTGGAGTGGCAAGTTCATCATCGTCATCAGATGGGGTTGACTATAGGGAAGATTGAAAAGGATTTTTTGATTTTCGACATGACGTTAACCCTCTAAGATTGGTACCAAAAACATCACCAACGCAACTTGGCAAGAGGGGCATATGCCAAGAAACACAAGAGGTCGGTCGGTGGGTAGGTAGACCTACCTTGCTAGTTACGCAGTTTAAACTTCAAATAGGGTGCAACTCTCCACGGTTGCCCTAAGCTATGAATGTGTCTAGACAAAGGGTAGAATGCAAGATTTGATTTAGGGAACTGTAATAATTTCTGTGGCAAAAATTACAAGCCAAAGATCTGAAATGAAGCAACATTCTCATCTTGGATTGCCAAGCTAAGATGCTATTTTCTAAAGAATGACTTAGTCCATGGCTTAGATAGTGGAGTTTTAAGTCGGTTGACCTTTTGTTTCATACAGCTTTGGTTTATTTCCATAATTACCTTCATTTCATGTAGCTACCCTTTGAAAAAAAATTTCCCAATTACCGGCAGCTTATAGAATAGTATGCTAGAGCACTAGTGGCATATTTGTATCAACCCAGTAAAAAAAACATATATAATTGCTTCTGATAAATTTCAGCATGTATACAGGTTAGAGTGCTCCTTGATCATGCTTACGCAGTTTCTAGGGTTTGGAATGATGCTCCGGTCATTGTTTGTGGGGATTTCAACTCTACACCAAAGGTATGTTTTGTTGGTTTAACTGCCCTGACTTAAGGAACCGTCTTATTATAGTTACGAGTAATTCGTGTTACTTTGGCTGAATTGAGAACCGAACAAAACCAGCACTATTACAGTAATCTCTCATCCTTTTCTCATATATTCACATCTTTACTTATTTTTTTGACCAGAGCCCGCTGTATAATTTTATTTCCGGGCAAGAGGTAAACATATATCATACAGTTCGTACTCAAGGCACATGTATAGTTACCTTTGATGCTTGGCACCTTATATATTTTAATTTTCATTTTACAGCTAAGTTTGTCTGGACTTGCTCGGGATCAGGTATCAGGTCAGTATTCTCCTAATATGTACGCACCACGGGCGTATGTTGGTTCTGGTTTTTACAGGTAAAATCTGTTTCTCATGAATGTGATATATTCTTTATATTAAGAGACATTGAAATGCTAATAACTCTGTTGCAGTGGTCAACCATCTCTGGATAATTCTAATGAAGTAGCAGTTGGCACCAAACAAGGTAGCTGTTACCTGGGGAGTCACAATCAGTACAAGCCACAGAATAATATACAAAATCCAATTCTAACAGAAAAACTTTCTAACCCCCATAGATCGAATGGTATGCTAGATATATCTCTGCGATCTTCTTCAGACAATCCATACATAATTCAAAATGACTCAGTATATGTTCGCAATGCAAAAGAAGAAGGTGAATCAGGAATTGTAGATGGTCACTGTTCTGAGTCTAGTTCAACCCAGTGTAGGTTTGTCGATCAATCCAAGGGAACTGTTGAAAGTTGCAGTGAGCAGAGTGAGATTCCCATGTTTGATGCCAATAAACAAACTTCAATAGTTTCTTGTCTCGGTGATCCTTGCTTTGAAAGGGGTCAGCAGGCGCATGGAGAAAAATGTTGTGATGGTGAATTCAATCATTCAAATCAGATTACACCGAATGAACATGGGTCTCAATCAAATCCAAATATATTCAGTGAATCAATTAACAACCCTTACCTGGGTTCGTCTTCTCAAAACCTTGAATCATCTCAGAAATTAATGGACCACTCAGGTGAAGGGTGGAATTCATCCAAACTTTTCATGGAATTTCCATCTGGTCGTAAACACGAAGAAAACATCAACTGGAAAAATAGTTTTAGAGGAAGTACTGAGGGTTTCCCATCTAATATGGCTTCTAAGGAGGATGTGGTTACCGAGGCTGCAGTTGATAAGCTTGTAGATGATTCTGTTACAGAGATTTCTTCAGGTACGATTGTGTCAGGGACCTTTCCTGCTCCGGTTGAAAAGTCTACTCTACAAGCCTTGGGGAATATCTCAGCTGATTTGACCATGGAACAGAAGTGTGACCTTGTTATTTCATCTAAGATCACTGGTGTAAACAACCTGTCAGATTTATCTGCTTGTAGCACTTCCTTGAGTTATTCATCTCTTAATGAAGTGAGGAAAATCGTAATGGAAGATGCAAGCTCTGAAGTAGATCATGCAACCATTAACTTGTCATCGGGTATTCTGCCATGCATCAAAAGCAATACATCTTCACCAGACATCAATTATTTCAGTAAAGGTATAGAGCCAAATTCTGAAGAATACAGCCAATCCCTCGAGAAATCTGCTTCTTCAGGTAAACTTCAGAACAATTTATTGGAAGATCCTGACAGTGTTAGTCAGGGTGTTTGTGCAATTAATGGTTTATGCAGTCCAGAGGAAGATACTGATCCCAATTTTTTTAAAGAGCTTCTTGGAACAGAGGATCCATGTGAGTATAGGGAAGAAATTGTAACAATGACTTCTTCAGACCAAATCCAATCATCATCAATTAGTATGCATGAAGCACAAAGCTCAGATTCATATCTGTCGAGTGTTGAGTTTCGGGAAGATTCCTCACCGCACATAGGTCCTTACTCTACTGACCTAGAGAAATGTTACTATAATCCATTCTTATGGACTCCAATGGAAATCGAGACTGCATCAGGAAGTGCTGAATGTACCTTTATTAAACATAATCTGAAGTTAAGGAGCACATATGCCGATGTAGAGGTAGAAGATCACCAATTTTCATTTTACATTTCCCCCCAAAAGCTTTTACTTTTGACAACTTTTTTCGAGTGCTTGGGTTGATGCTCGTCGTCACATTAGTTGACATTCTGCCGTAAATTGCTTTATTGGGTTCAGCAAGTCACTTCAGATCAAAAAAGCATTTTTTTCAATATATGCTTTGGTCTTCTAGATCATTAAGAATTCTGCTAGTTTCATTATTTTTGTTTTGATCTTCTACATTTTTAAGAATTCCTCTACATGACCAGTCCTTACAAAAATCTAACAACCATTAGCATTGATTCTGTGCCATATTCTACACAAAGTAGTTTTTCCATCCTATGTCGTCTCCTGTGTGACACTGAACTGACACTTAGAATCTACGCAATGTTTCCATTGCCGTCATTGCTGTTTGTGTGCGCTACAGAACTGTGATGACATTCTTAGGCATGGAGTATGTGTGGAGTTACTGAAATATGTAGTTATGTACTATCATATTTCTGTTGTTCTCTTTGCTGATATGCGTTCATCATAGTGATGCTGGATAGAAGTTTGGCTTTCTGATCATATTTGGACATGCTATATGATGAAAGACGAGGAAAGACTTTGATCATTTGATCAAGAAAGTAATTCAATTGAGCTTTGCTTGAAGTGATTATGTAGGTTGCTCAAGACCGAACTATAAGCCTTACCTTTTTTGGCTAAGTTCGTAGTGTAAGAAAGTAATTTAGAGATTATTTGGAAAACCCCTAAAGCAAGTAAGCAACAACATTATTACGTGGCCTACATACAAACTTCGATTTCCAATAATCTAAGCATACAATCAGCAAAAAACAAGAGAAAGGTATCAGATAACTAGAAAACTAAAATTGGGCTGTTTTAGCAAAGGCTGGAAACTAGAACCTATTCAAATCTGTTAACTGCAATGGATGGATGCCCCATCCTCATATAGGCTCAACATATGATGCCTACAACCCATCTAGAGCACAAGTACGAACTAGTAGGAACAAAAAATTAACTAAATAGGTCTCTTAATCTAATTTAATCCTCTTTTTTGTAGTTTCTACAAATTTTCTGACTAATTAAGGGTATTTAATTTTATGCTAATGAATTCTAGAAAAAGGAAGAAGAAACGCCACAATTTATCTTGTTTTTTAAGTGAATCTCTTTTTTTCTAGAAAAGGAAGTCCTCTTTTACAGTTCTATAGCACTTGACATCCTTTTTAGGAGTGAAATAAGTCACCAAAAAAATGGAAGACTCATGAGAATTCTTTCCTGTGAATCGTGTTCACGGGAGGACAAGGTGCTGGACTCTCTCTTCTCCGAGAAAAGTGAGCCTGGCCACCACCTTCCATTTTTAAGAGATAAAATCCTATACTCTTGGAGTATTATCTCTCCTTAAGTGACGAATCCCATTTTTGCAAGAAAAGGAACCAGCTGAAATTAACATTAATTATGGGCTCTATTTATCAAAAAAAGATTGATGCACTTTAATCAATTAAAACATGATTATTATTGACTGAGAAATAATAAAAAAGATCAAAAAGGTTAGATAAAAATCAATCTCGGGCCTTGTACAAATAAAAATAAAAAACCTAATGAAAAGACGTAGACATGTTTCCATTTGACTAAATCCGTGTAACTTTTAGTGCACTTAGAAGGTACTTATAATACTCCTACTTTAATTTCTTCGAGCATAATAGTTCTTAAATCGATTGAAAAAATCAGATAAACGTCACAAAATATGGCCTAAGTTGATTATTGAACTCTCGTTCCATCTTGTCTCCTGGTGATGTAGTAGGGGTGCAACTTGGGTCGGGTAAAACCGAGTACTGACCCAACCCGTCTTAAATGGGTCAGGTTGGTTTGAGTATTTGGACCAAATGAGTTGGTTCGGTTATAAGTTCTGTGGACCCGACTGAATACGGGTTGGTTCCGGGTTGGGTCTCCGGTAGACCCAACCCAACCCAAGAACCGAATTCATATATATATATATATATATATATATATATATATATATATATATATATATATATATATATATATATATATATATATATATATATATATATATATATATATATATATATATATATATATATATATAGAGAGAGAGAGAGAGAGAGAGAGAGAGAGAGGGCTGTTACGTTGAGCTGTGAGCTGCCGAGGGAGAAAATGAGCTGCGATTGATTTGACCCCCCTAGAAGTTTTGGAATTTGATGAAATTTTGTGAGAATGTTGTCTACGGTAAGATGATCATCCTCACCAATTTTTATCAAATTCTAAAACTTCTAGGGTCATCAAATGGTAGAAGCAAAATCAGCAGATTTAACAGTGACTGCGGATGGCAGATTTTGCTTCTACCATTTGATGACCCTAGAAGTTTTGGAATTTGATGAAAATTGGTGAGGATGATCATCTTACCCTAGACAACACCCTCATCAAATTCCAAAACTTTTAGGGGGGTGAAAATACCCACAGCTCACTTTTTAAAACGGCAGCTCACAGCTCACTGTAACATTCCTATATATATATATATATATATATATATATATATATATATATATATATATATATCACGGCCCTCATGGGTTTTGACTTAGGGGCTACATCACACTAACACACGAGTAATTGTTTGTTGTTTGCTAACGTTGAAGCAACAACCAAGAGAACTCAACTTGTGGCTAAAGCCTAATGCTCAATGTGAACCTCTAGCTTGCTAGTAAATAGCCGATAGCCATTATTATTTTAGACCAACTAACGACCCGACCTAGCCTGACCTTAGTGTGGGTCGGGTCGGTTAGGGTGCATGCCCAATTCAGGTGGGTTTGGGTTTCAATATGGTAGAACCAAACTAGTTCCATTCGGTTCCGGGTTGTCTCAAACCCGAACCAACCCGACCTGAGTTGCACCCCCTATGTTGTAGAATATGCTTCAACTGCTCCAGGTTTTCACGCTTATGATAGTTGTTCTATTGTCGCATGATAATATAATGCGGTCGTTCATTACTGTAGTTGAAAGGATCCCAAAACTGATGCAGGACTATGATCTTCATGTATGGGGACCGTAATTGCCTGATGCATGAATTTGCATCTTTATCTCTTCCTTTGTCTAACCTTGTATGATTGAAAGATTAGGATAATTTGCACTTCGGTTATTGTTGAATCAGGCTCGCTGAATTCTTCAGGACATAATCCACCGTCTATTGGTGAGTATACATCCATGACTTTCTTCACGGGCATCTCCTAAGTCTCTTTGAATTTTCCCTCAGGCTCATCTTCAAGTTTTTTGGACACCTTCACTACAGCTTGTATCTTCTCATAATATACCTTAAATCTTTGGTTGACTGTTGACATGATATATGTCCTAGGGAAACCACACGTCTACTCAAGAACGAAAACACCTTTTCAAGTTTACATAAAGATTCGTCTTTGTTAGAACGACATCTTGGATATAATTTGCAAGAGTACTTGGAATTTGTGGTACCTTAAATGGCATTATTGGACACTAGTATAAGCCATCTTTCGTCTTAAATTACTTCTTCCATTCTACTAATGTTTACTAATATTCATAGGCATTGAATTAACCCAAAATTTGTAATCTCTCTCTCTCTCTCTCTCTCTCTCTCTCTCTCTCTCTCTGTGTGTGTGTGTGTGTGCATGCGCGCGTATGTGTGTAATGACTCCTCCATTCCAGAATGTCCTATGCTTTTAAATATAAAATCGTGAAACTTTAGACCATAATCGGTCTTCATCTCTACAGGATTATGCAGGGACAAAGGACTCAAGCAGAGAACCTGAAGTTACTAGTTATAACAGACAATTTATGGGAACGGTTGACTATATATGGTTAGACCTTTGTGCCATAATTGTTTCAGGTCTTTCATTATGTTGGACTCAAGTATTGGCATGTTTATTGTTTTTTCCTCAATTTTATAATTTCTCATAGCACTCATCTATGTTACTCGGATTCTTCTACAAGTTCGATGCATCGATGTCGGGATGTGTCCCTATCGCTACATGTATTGATTCTTCAAGCATTATTTATATTCTGCTAAATGTAATTCTGATTTAACAAGAAAGAATCCAAAAATCCTATGCCTTGTATTATATACTTGCTTTCGTATCACTAGATTGGTAAAACATATTTAAGAAAACACATGATACGTACTTATGAAACCAAAATGCTAATTATGAGACATAGATGGTCTTGACTTAGGGTTCATATGTGTTTATAATTTACTGAACCAATTATGCAGACAAATGCTTCGTTACATGTTAGCTATGTCATTTTTCTTCATAATAAAGTATGGCTGCTTTGTCTATTTGAATTCATCTCAGTGAATATTGTTTTGTGAGAAGATTATCTACATATAATTGTGGTTATGAAATTCAAAATATACATCTATATCCGTACATTATAATAATACATAGATGTGTTGGTGAATCCTATGCCATCGAGCTTGAAGAATCCGACTACCTATACGCGTGTTCGATGCATGTACCATTCTTCACTCAACAAGCTGCTTGTATCTTTTATTTAAATAGATTTTATCTGCAAATTATCAAAACGGAAGTTGCATTGACAACTTTTTATCTTCTTTTCCTAATGGGACTGTTAGGCTGTTTTTAGTTGCTAAGAAAAACAGCATCTTTAAAGGAGAAAATAAAAAAATGTAAAAATTTGCTTGCATTGGGGGAAGAAAAAAGGTGCTTCTATTGTTGGCTATGGTGTTTTGTGGTGGCAGTATGGTAATCGTTATGATTGCATTGGTGGCGAATGTCTTGATGGTGGTGTTGTCGTGGCAAACTTATTATCGTGGTGGCAGCACAAATAGTAATGCAGTTGTTGTCAAGACCTCATGGGGGGAAGTGGCGCCAGCCAAGACGGAAATTAATGATTGGAATCTAGAAACTCTGTTTAAATTAATTCTCTCAAAATCATATCCTCTTATTGAGGCAATATTAAGGCATGTGATAGGATTTTTCCCAAATATTCTTTGCATAATTCATTTCCTTACCACAACCAGGTAATGTGAAATAAATTTCTTTCTTAACTTCTTTTCTTTTCTTTGCAACCAAACACGTCATAATTGCTTGCCCATCATGTAAATTCTAGATTTGCTTGGTAATACATATTAATATGGATCTAATTAAGATAATAGCATTAAATGGTAATCAAAGGTGGAATTCAATGCATTTTTAATGCTTTAAATACGCTTGATTCTTGTTTTATTTGCATGGTAAAATTAAAATAACAAATCGACACAGGAGGAAAGGACTAGAGTAGATATAGATTTAATTGCAACATGGGATAAATTTAGGAAATTACCAAGTGATTTCAGGTTGTTGATTAGTCAGAAATTGCACTAAGGAAGTGGTTTAAGGATCTTAAAATGGGTTTTACTAGCTGTCTACTATTGTGAGTATGTGTACCAGAAATGTGGAATGACCCTGGCCGAATACGTGTCCCCTAACATAGATCAACCTGTGGCCAAATTAGAGCTGCCATATTGCCCAGTCAGAGAGTGGCAATTGGCACGACCTAATAACCCAACCCAAGCCTCGGTTGGCCAGAAGCAAGTAGGATGATTAGATCTAAAGCGGTGATTGAATGGAGAACAGATCTTACCCTGAGGAACCGACCAGACTGGTCCCAACCAACGAGCGACCCGTGTCCCACTCGAGTTATCTGGTGGCTAGCTCAGCAAAGACAGGATAAACTACTTCCTCTGGCTGGTGGTTTCCTTGTACCATATGCCCCGAAGGGAGAGGTGACTGAGGCCTAAAACCACGCAAAGCGTTGCGCGACAGGTTGAAGACCGTGCCTCCCATGCTTGGTGGATGTGGGGGTGCACGGTCTGCACCTCTCATGCAAGAAAGCATCTTGTCAACAACCTCATGTCAGTTGTGGATGCAAAATCTAGCTAATGCCTGACAGTGGGACCCACAGCCTTACCTGGGGCCCACAAAGACGACAGTGAGACCCACAGTCTTGCTTGTGCCCCACAGAGATGACAGTGGGACCCGCAATCCTACCTGGGGCCCACAGAGACGACAATGGGACCCGCAGCCCTACCTGGGGCCACAGAGACGACGGTGGGACCCGCAGTCCTGCCTCGGGCCCACACTCACTATCCGGGATCTGGTAAACATCCTCAGACAATTACCTAAACCCTGGGTATTCCCAGGAATATTCTCCAAAATATTTCCTAGATATTCCCAAACCTCTATAAATAGCCAACCCTGTAAATAATCCAAATAGAATTCCATTATCCCACATTCCACTTTCTGTTTTCCAGAGCTTTCTGAGCCTTCTGGTCTTCAGACTCTCAAGCCTACTCCACCCACTATCTACTTGGATAAGCACTCCTCAGCTTGTCGAGAGTAGCTCTACTTTAGTCAGAGATAATGGATTCAAAGGTTGCGTCTTACCACACGGAGACGTAGGCTTCGGCTGAACGTCGTCACCATATCCCGTGTCAACTCTCTTTCTCTCTATCTCTTTATCCTTCTTTGTCTCTCTATTGCAACAGCACTTGAGTGAGCTCATCACGCGACAGCTAGTCAAGCCCATGGTATAAGAATGGCTCAATTCCTGGTAGAAAACTGGCTTGCTCGAAGTTGATGGAGCATTTAAAAAGGGAGAAAAGAAATTCTACCCTATCTATCCTGTCATTCGTTGTGCAGTCGCATGCCCTCCACACCTTGATAGGCATGGAGCGGCATTTCTCGATAGGCATGAAGCTGTGTTTCTTGTGCGAAAGAACGTCCTATTAAATTCGCCACATTAGCCATGCCATGGATTTATGCCCCAATCTTAGTCATAGTAACAATATTCTCTGAATTATTGAAAAAATCGCGAATAATTCACGAACTCAAGGGAAAACAAATTATTCGGCAACATAGGTTAAACACGAGCAACTCCCTAATTATTTGTGAATAATTAATGAATTTTACGAATAACTCACAAATTTCTCTATTTTTTGTGTGCTACCTATTTTATTTTAGTTATATGTATATATTTTTATATCTATGAATATAGAATTACTAATATAATATAATATATTTTATGTTTCCGAACTTCTCTCGAACTTATTTTGAATTTTTCGGATATTTTCCGAACTCCGAATTTTGCCCCCTCATCGATTTATTCTTGAACGCCGAATTTGTTACTATGATCTCAGGTGGCTGAGGCGCGCTATACAAAAGGGAAGTGTTTAATGAGGGAAAAAAAGGAGTGCCGCTCTGCGTGGCCATGTCAGCCACACTGCATGAAGCATGGCGAAGTGGCCGACAAGGGCAACGAAAGTGACAAGGAGAAAGTGGAGCAGACTCACCTACCAACAATCATGCTTTTACTATCGTGAGGGAGTAAAAGGGGAAATTCGATTCATTATTATGGCACAATCTTGGGCACGGGCTCAGTGGATTCTCGATCTCTTGGCAATTATACTAACTTGAGTGTTGAAGGACCCTCAGTTCCTCCAAGGGCCTTACTCTTTGTGCAAGTGGGAGTTGATTTGGAGGCGAGCATTAGAGGGATGATAGAAGAGACCTATACATCTCTTCTAGCGATCTTTACCAATTTAGGGATTGTGAGGGATTACATAAAAAATATCCCATATCTTTTGGCATCGTCCATGGAATTAAATTCTTAAGGCATTGTAGACACACGAATTTCGTCGGACCCGAACCCGACTTACGTGTGCCGACGCGGATGCAAACCCGACACGCGAACCCAACTCGCTCGCGCTAACGTGGATGCAAACCCGACACGCGGACCCGACTCGCGCGCGCCAACACGGACTCAGACCCCGCCCAAGAGGGGTCGGCCCCTACTAGGGTCCGAACCCTATAGGGCCGGCCCTAGTGGGGACCGAACCCCGAGGAGGGGCCGGCCGGCCCTGCAAGGAAAGAAAAAAAAAAGAAAGAAAAGAAAAAAAAGGAAAGAAAAGAAAAGGAAAGAAACGAAAAAGGAAAGAGAAGAAAAGGAAAGAAAAGAAAGAAAAGGAAAAAATACCGCCATGCGCGGGGGGAGGTAGCGTATGACGTCTGCGCACACGCGGATCTGCGCCGATCCCTCGATCCGACGCACAAGACGAAGCGCCCGATCGCCATCGATTTCGTGTGCGAAATCCAGCCATAATTGCACCCGCCAGAAAAGGAAAACAACTAAATGTTATTCCCCTCATCAATGGATGAATAAAATCCGGGTAATTATGGGAGAGATACAAAAGGGATTTAAAATTAAATGTTCCCATATCTCTCTCCCCACCTCTTTGCCTATAAATAGAGGGGGTGGGGGAATGAAAAAATGGTCGAGAAATTGAAGACGAAGCGCCAGAGCTCTGCAGAAGAAAGCACGCTTCTTCATCGACCCAAGGCTTCACGAGGCACAGTCAAGCCTGTCCCGAGGGATCGGCTTACTGAAAGTCCTCATCAACGTGAAGGCCCTTGCGCACGAAGATCACCCCTTCGACTCCGTTCACGAAGAAGAAAGCTCGGAGAAGAAGAACCCTTCGACTCTGAGGACGCCAGAAGCAAAGGCCGGAGAAGAAGAGGAGCGGCACTACCCCGTCGTCTCCAACAAGCTTCGACTCCGATCAAGCCCAAAAGCCCGGAGAAGAAGAGGAGCGGCACTACCCCGTCGTCTCCAACAAGCTTCGACTCCGATCAAGCCCAAAAGCCCGGAGAAGAAGAGGAGCGGCACTACCCCGTCGTCTCCAACAAGTCCTCGATCCCGATCAAGCCCCAAAGCCCGGAGGAGAGAAGCGAAGCGTCATCACCCCGTCGTCTTCGACAAACATCTGCACCATCCACGAAGAAGAAAGGCTGGAACAGATCATCTGAAGCGTCACTACCCCGTCGTCTTCATCAACAAAAGCCGACGCTACAACCGTCGCACGGAGATCGGTGCTACCCCCACCATCTTCAAAAGCATTCTTCGACCCCGATCACGCCAAAGAAGCCCGGAGAAGAGGAGAAGTCCAGTCGACACGCAAACCGTCGAAGCACCGGAGGAGTAGCCCACGTCGTTCGAAGAAGAAGATCGAGTAGACGCCAAAGCTAAAGCAACGCAAGAAGCCAAAGTAAAGCCCCAGTAAAGCCCGCGCCAAAGCAAAGCAAGTGCCAAAGCCAAGCGACTACGCCGGCCACGAGCAAAAGCACCGCACGTTCTAGCCGATACGACGTGAAGTCCGGAAGAACGAAAGCATCGCAAGTCTCTCCCAGCTACGTCCAAGTGCAAGCGCCGAAGCAAAGCAAAAGCCAGAGCCACGCCGGAGCCAAGCCAAAGCCAAAAAGCCAAAGCCAAAGCCGACGCCAAAATCTCGATCGACGCCGCGAACCGACGATCAAGGACACCGAGGTCAAGCAAGGAACGAGGAAGACACGAAGACCGAGGAACGAAGCCGAAAACCCCCTAGCCGAGAAAGCGCGAAGCACGGAAGGGACAAAGCAACGGTGGACATTCCTTAGCCTCTCCAAAACCCTCTCCCTGTAAAACCCCTGTCCTGGGCAGCCCCTTCAGAGCTCTCGCACGAACACCACGTGGAGACGCGGATCAAAGGGATCCCCCAGAAGATCTTTCCCACAATCCCCTGATCAAAACTCGCCGCAACCCGGACTCGCTACACCCGAGCAACCCGGGTCCCGGCCACAATTGTAATCTCGTGTGATTCGCAATAAAGACGACCCGCGCTTTTTTCCGCGTCCACAGGCATGCATCTCCCGCTCGTAGCTATTACACACTTGTTCCATCATGGAGAAGGGATGGAAAGCTCCGTCAAATCATGCCATCAGAGGTCGTGTTCCCCTCCTACGTGAAAGAACCTTCTCAACAAGTGTCTTTTTGGTCATCGTCGCTCACGCTGATTCCTTTGGTCATGATGATGGACGTGCTTTAAGCCAATTCCGGGCAAGTAGTTGTCATACAAACGAAACTCCATCGAACCCATGCATTAGGTTGCAGAAAGAGTATGCCTCCATTCAATCTCCGGGCCGATCGCACTATGTCGCAACCCCTCCCTAACGGGTTGGAGCCACTCGCACCTAATTCGCTGAGGTGATGCATCGCATGCCTAGGGAAGCACAGGTCCTGGGGATCTTTTTGAGGAAACGACGTTTGAGCCCAATTGGGGGTTACAATGTTGATGTAAATAGAATTATGGCAGTCCTTACAAGAGAGCCTGGCGTTGATAGAGGGCATGTCTTAGATCACTCCTATGTTGGGTCAAAAGTCCACACCGAGAACCATGGTTATCCTTCGGAGGAGCTCCCGCAATAGCGACAGAATGGCCCAAGCAACGATCCTAAGCTTGGGTTAGTCACCCCCTCTCCAGTGTTGTTCTGGATAAAGTATTCCCCTGACATTGGGTCTTTACTAATAATCCCACCCATCAATGGGTTACTCTATATTGACAATGTTTGTGACCAGTAAAAGCCACCGTTCTGGGCTACTTGAAGGCTTTACTCTCACGCTCCCCCATATAACTCTCTTGTACAATGGGAGATGGAAAATCTTGATGAATTAATCAACCATTTGGAAAAGTACGTCCATGTCGAAAGCGACATGCTCTAGTAGAAGAAAATGGTGGGGGAGTTCGGTAGGCAGTGGATAGACAAAGCTCACCGTGAGCTGGAAAAGAGGAAAGGAAACGCATGCAGGAGGACCGCTTGGGAATGGTACGGGTCGGACTCCCCCCTAGTCCCAACTAGCAGAATTCACTCCGCTTAATGCAACCCTTGACAAAATCCAACCAGATCAAAGGGGAGCCCACTCGCAGGTAACCTCACCACCTCCAGCCTAGCAACTACGACGATTAGAATTGAGGATAGTATTGCGCCTTTCACCGCAATAATGGACACCTTACTATTAGCTGTAGAGCACTATGTATTCAACTGGAAAATCTCATCATACAAGGTCCCCAAGAAGTCACAATATGTTTGGGTACATAGGGTTCCCAAAATCCGACTAGCAAACAAGTCCACCAGGTAGTGAAAGTGGATTGCCAAATCAGACAAGTGTACCACGTTGCACTTGAGCTAGTCAGCCCAATACAAGGACCCTCGAGGAGAATCCAATTCATTGAATCGGATCCAAATGGGGTGGTCTACCCATGTAACGACACCCTCGTAATACAGTTCATAATATGGAACTCCATAGTTTGTCGAATACTGGTGAGCACAAGGAGCTTGGTAGAAATTTTTTTGTAGGCCTACAAGCAGATTAACCTGCCAGGGAAGGAGTTATAAAAGACCATAGCCTCTAGTCAGGTTCCCTAGAGAGGTAATGTGGGTAGCCAAGGCGATATAGCTGTCCATCACTGCTAAACCACCACCCGATAGGTCAAATTCCTTGCGGTGGATTTCAGGATCTTACACAACGCCATCCTAGAGCGACAATGGCTCTATTAAGGTTATGGTATGTGCTACCATCAAGCCCTCAAGTTTCTACACTATCCGAGGCGATCATGTTTTGGCCGTCGAGTGTGGGCTAACCTCCGTTCCCGAAGACCTCAGTCTCAGACGTCCAACCTTCGGCTTTCAATTAGCAATTATCAGGATTCCTCTCTACCTGCAGTACCGGTAGAGTGAGAGGGATCCCTGTCATGGAACCGATAGTCGAGCTTGAACTTGGGGGCTCGAACTGGTTAGAGAATACCTTCGCAGGGACGCTCCTCTCCAAACCCGAGTGGGACGACTTGATCAATTTTCTAAAAGCCAACAGTGATGCATTTGCATGGTCCCTCAATGATATGTCAGGGATTTCTCTTGAGGTCGCTTGTCACGAACTTAACGTTAGGAATGGCATGCCGATAGCCAAGCAGAAGCAAAGGCAAATGGGCCTCCACAAAGTGACCGTTGTGAGCAAGGAGATTGACAAACTCCTTCGGACCGACATCGTGAACCATCCCAACTAACAACAAAGAAACCTAGGTATGTATCGACTTTACCGACATAACAAGTCCTATTATAGTTTCCCATTGCCGAAAATTGGCCAACTTGTTGATGCAACAACCGGATGTTAGATGTCCTTCATGGAGGGCTACTTAGGTTAGAATCAAATACACATCCACCCGGCAGGTCAGGAGAAGACCTCTTTTATAACTTAGTTAGGGTTGAATTGCTATAAGGTTATACCCTAAGGGTTAAAGAATGATGGCGCAACCTACCAGTTGCTTGTTAACGAACTGTGGAGGTCTTTGTTGACGACCTAGAAATCAAAAGTCAGGCAAAGCAAGACCACATTGTCGACCTAGCGGAGACCTTCAGCACCCTTCGTAAGTACGGAAGTTCCTTGGATATCTAGTCACAAAGGGGGGAATTGAGGGATCAGGCTATCAAGGTGAACCCATTATCGGATTCAAGCTCAAGGCAACATGTCATTCCAAGGACCAAGAAGGATGTCCAAAGGCTGACTGATTGGATAGCGGTGCTGAATTGATTCATTTTAATGTCCTTGGACAAGTGTAAGGCCCTCTTCAAACAACTCCAAGGGAAAACCTACATCTAGTAGGATGACCGCTGCAAGGAAGAAGGCTATTGAAGTTCCTTGGTCAACCCTCTATCCTATCAAAACTCATTAGCAGGTGAGAGCTAGATATTTACTTGGTTGTGTCGGAGTCCCAGTTAAATAGGAGGATAAGGTCAAGAGCAAGGTTTTAAATGTCGTTTTCGGTGTTGGTCGACCAAAAAAAGAAATTTTTTTGTTTTTTGGTAATTTGTCAGTGGAAAAATTGTAAAATGGAAAGACAAATTTCGGTGGAAATATTTCGTCTTTCGGACAAATTTCAGTGTTTTTCGATGAAAATTTATCGTTTTCGGTCAAATTTTGATTTGTTCGTTTGATATGAAAAAGATGAAATATTTCAGCAATTGTCAGATTTCGGTCAAATGTCGGTCGACAAAATGTAATGTCGACATTTCCTGCTTTTTTTTATGTCGGCTCCTCCAAAAACCAACATATGTCGGTGATTTCGGCCGACATCTGTCGACATTTGATTCCATGGTCAAGAGTCTCGTCTACTTTGTGAGTCGAATGCTAAAGAATGTAGAAACAAGGTAATCGAGGGTGGAAAAAGATGCTTTGACTCTCCTCCACGACAGTCGGAGGCCCAAACCATACTTTCTCGCCCACCCAGTCACGGTTGTCACCTCCTACCCACTGAAGGTCATCCTATTCCGGCCAAAGCAAGCTAGGAGACTTGGCAAATTGGGGACAGTGCTAAACAAATATTGACTTTGGTTCGTCGCACAGATGACTGTGACAGTCCAGGCACTCGCCAACTTTCTGTGTCACTCTTTTGTAGAAAAACTGGCACTTTCAGATGACAACCAGGAGATAGCAAAAGTAGGGCCAGACTAGGCCAACTCCTTTAACCCCTGGTCTGAAGCCATCAGATGGAGGTTATTTACTAACGGGTCTGCAAACTTTTATGGTTCCAAATTCGACGTCCTGGTCATACTTGACAACACTCAATTTGCGAAGTTCATAAAGCTCAAGTTTTAGGCTTAAAACAATAAGGCCGAGTACAAGGTAGTTCTGACCATGCTAGCCATAGCTAAGGGCCCTCCGGTAGACGAGCTGACGGGGTAGAACGACTCCTAGCTTGTGGTCAGCCAAATCTATGGAGAATATGAGGCACATGACGATCGAATGGCAGCCTACCTTAGCCTCTTTTATGCAACAAGAGCCAAGTTCAATCAGGTGCGCTTCCTCTAGGTGCCAAGGAGCGAAAACAAGCAATTTGATGCCTCAACGGCGGCACATCCATGTTAAGGGGTAGGGAAGCATGGAAGCTCAAAATCAACATATAGGACACACCTAACATAAAGGGGATAGTGCTTGGGCCTGCAAAGATTCGAGGATGGCTCCAAGGCAGAGTCTGACCTGGTATTCTGGGCGACCTCTGGACTTCAAGGCGAATGGATGCTACTGTTCATGCAATATCTCATCGAAGACACCCTCCCGGAAGATCGTAACGAAGCAAGACAAATCAGAATTCGGGCTTTGAGGTTTGTCCTAAAAGGGGACATCTATTGGTGGTCCTTCATGGAAATGTAACTCCAATGCATGGACCCCAGCAAGCCTAGCTGATCCTCCGAGAGGTGCATGAAAGAGACTACGACAACTACTCTTGAGGTTGATCCCTTGTCAACAAATTGATGAGATAGGCATGGACTCCAGCAAGTCCTAACTGGAGTTATATGGGCATATAAAACAACCCCAAGGAGATCGACCAACAAGTCACCCTACAGCCTGATCTTCGGATGCTAGGCGGTCATCCCGATAAGACCTTGGCTCCCAGAACGAGAACACTTATAATTGATTCATATCACAACTGCAACTTATTCGTGATTTGGACCACTTAGAGGAGAAACGCAATCAGCCAATGTCAAAATTGATTTCCTATAACTATAAGTTGAGATCAAAATGTGGTTCAACAAAAGTTCAGGAATTTAAGGTAGGTTGGCCTCAGTAGCGTTAGAAAACCTGTGGGGCCACTATGGTAGGCCAATAATTAAGTTTTAGGGTCACCACACAATTTAACCAAGGCTTTGATTACCAATGCTTGGGATGTAAATTAGCAATGCAAAGATAAGCTAACTAACCCAGAACAATGGACACAAGCTAACCTCAAGCTTTCATTGAAATGCAATAGCAATATAACCGAATTTACAGGATTACAAAGCATAAAGAAAACAAAGAAAGTCGTTCAAATACTAGCACTAGTGACATTGATTTGGAGATTATATGATTAGCCCAGGATGAGGGCAAGCTAATCGATGCAAGCTCAAGCTTTGAGAACATAATCGGAAGGGGAATGAATATACCAAAGCGAGGGATGGATCAAGTGTTGTTTCGCCTTGGTATGAAGTCCCCTATGTTGTCTTCAAGCAAGGACAAGCTGGGAGCTATTGGTTGCAGACTGAGGATGGTGAATACGGTAAGCCATGGAATGCTATAAACTTGAAGAATCTCTATTAATGAGTGGTTGAAGTCTCCTATTTGTGTCGTCCTTTTTACCTATTTGCAGAAATTCTGCAAAATATTAACTATAAAATACAGAAAACTATAGAAGATCAAAAAAAGAGAGAGAATGAGGTAGGAACCTAAGTTTATATAATTCCAAGTTCCTTGAGTTTATTAGTTGAGTACTAGATGGGTCTTAGCATCATAGGTTGAGTGTATATATTGAGCCTACGTTTGGTTGCCAGTAAAATATAGGAACATAAAAGAAAGTACTAGTTTTCTTGTGATGTTGGGTGTTTAGTTGCCAAGAAAGTGTGGTCCCCACAAAAAAAAAAAATCCTAGAAATTAGTTTTCAATCAATAGGACAATTTTTCCTATCAAAAACATGGAGAAACACGAGAAAGTAAAATAAAACTTAGTTTCTTGCTTTTTCCGAACAACCAAACAATAGCAAGAAAATGTACTTTTCCGTTATTATCCTTTCCTTTCATTTCTTTTCTAATGAATTCCTTTCGTGTAAAACTTTCATGGCAACCAAATACAGCCTGATGGTTGATGGAAACTCCATCTTTTAAAAATCAGTTTTATTTGGGGAATCAAAAAAATCTAATTTCAGTTTTTTGCCGAGTTGATTGTATGATTGGATTGTTTAGAGTTCCCAGTTCACATCCTCGTTAATGGGGATGGAGTCCTCAAACTCTTTACAAGTTAAATGAAGGAAATATGAAACAAAGTCATATCCAGCTAGATTTAGCTAGTAAAATATATTAGGAAAGTAATACTAAATATGGAGGAAACGTGAAGTAAAGGGCTCCATCTAGGTTTCAGATGATAAACTAATGTGTCGAGTGTGATTTTGTTACAAATAAAGGGTGTTGCAATAAATTTTAGACCATGGATCATGTATTAAATCGGTAGCTTAGAGGCTACATTAGTCATGAAAATTAATTTGAAGCTTCAGGATTGAAAATGAGAATGAAACTGATGTAGCATGATCAACGTTATCAGATCATTGCCACATCTTCAATTCGATGCCGGAGACTTATTTTCATCATTTTTATTTGTGCATGGAGGACAGTATCCATATGTGAACTTGTAGTCGTTTATTTCAGTTTTTTGCCTATTTTTCATATTTTTTGCCTATTTTCTGCACTTGTTATCAATGTTTTTAGACTCGGACTCGGAAAGCGACTCGTTACAGCCCTTAGCGACGCGACTCGGAAGAGTCGACTCGTGGCTCGTAAGAGTCATAAACATAGTGACTCGTTGGATTAATATATATAATATTAGATAAAATAGTAAAAATTTGGGAAAACTTAGAGATATATATTGCATTCATATGCCAAATAATATCACAAAATGCATCAATGTCATGCAACTATCAAAATATAATGGATAAAAACGACCGATCGAGTCATTAACGAGTCTGACCTTGACTCGGACGAGTCATGGGACGAGTCAGACCTTGACTCGTCCGAGTCAGACACGAGTCAGACCATGACTCGGACGAGTCAGGTGGCCTGCGAGTCACTGGTCCGAGTCGGGTCGAAATCGAGTCCGAGTCGAGTCAAAACGAGTCGACTCGTCCGAGTCAGAACGAGTCTGAAAACACTGCTTGTTATCAATGTTCTTGCCCAATTCATGGGGGATGTCCATGATCTCATCCGAGGTCTTTTTGGATTGAATCCAGACCTTTTTGGGTGAGTTTTCTGCATTATATTAATAAAATATATGTGTGTTTGCGGGGTACCGATGGACGAAATTAAGTTCGAAACCGACGGTTAGATGGCAAATAACTTAAAAATTGATGACATTGCACCTAATGGGCTTCAAATAGGGGCTTCATGGGCTCTTAAGATAAGCCCAAAAGGGGTTTTATCCCTCCCCACCGCACCTCTCTCTCTCCCTCTGCTCTTACTCACGCCCGAACCCCCCCTTCTTGTCTCCTTTTGTGTGGAAATCGAGGCAGCTCGCCCCCTTTGCCGTCCCCTCTTCTCTCCTACTATCTCTCCCTTATTTCTCTCTTTTCCTTTCCTTTTTTGGCCAAACACATCCCCATCATTCCCCTTTATTTCCCCTTAATCTCCACCATCCAATATGAAACCCTAGTTCTACAAAAGAAAAATGATAGAAGAAAATCAGATATTGTTTTACTGAAATTTGAACCTTCGTTTGAGAGCTTTTGGGAGAGATGCTTGTCCCCGACCTCCACCACTTCCTCGACTTTGCCTCAAGAAGACCTGCAACTTCGCCTCTCGTAGGCCTCGGTTTGTTTTTCCGAAAGATCCGGCTTCGGTCGACGTCCGGCCTTACTCCGTGAGCGGGATCATCGGCGCATCTGCTTCGCAGTCGTGTCCATATCCGTTTCATCTCTAGGTGATGCCCGATATATGCCTAGTTATCCATATTTGCCATATCGGTAACCGTAGCAAGCACTCATAGTCATCTTTTCCATTAAAATCTGATGCATGCAACCCTTTTAAATCTGATATCTATTGGTGCGAATAATATTAGTATATGCTGAATTCCGTTTTTCATGATATTATTGCATCTTAACCTGTTAGATTTTAATCCATATTTTATGTTGAATGCATAGATCTTTAGAACCACGTGAAATAACATATGTTTGTTGTCTTTTGAAGTATACGGCGCTATATTGATAATTAAATTTTAGTTTGTTGACCAAAGGAAAGCCCTAAAGGCTTAAGATTGTAGTGCTATTTATCGGAGCCTACAGGCTACATCAAGTTGGTATCAGAGCTCGAAAGAACCTGTTCGGGCCTCTTTTGAGTGCTGAAATTCAGCAAGCCATCCTTTTCTTATTTACTGAATTTACGAGTCAACGTATTGCATGCTTGATTGTCGTGTCTAAATCATAAGCGTGCATTTGTGAATCATCTTGAGTGCTTTTCACATCGTTTGGCATCATTAGGATAGCGCAGAATTTTTTTTAGTTAACATATTACTGTCCTTGTATCATCATTATTGTGCACGTAGTCTCATTCCTTGATCATGTATCATATATGCATCCTAGGACACACCCAAGAGCTGTCCTTTAGATCCCTACATATCGGAAAATCGACATTCACCACTAAGTAAGAATCAATGGCTGATCGTACCCATCTGCACCGGGATGCTCGGAACCGAGGATGTTTTTCTCGAGACCCACAACATCGTGGTGCTTGGCAAGTAGCGACCCAAAACACCTTGGATTGACATGCAACCTTGTTACAAGAAATCACGGATCGATTAGGAATGCTTCTACAAAACAGAGGCATCAACTCTCAAACCCAACAGGCCGAAGGGAACCCAGGAAGGACAAAGCCAATCCAAATACCGAGGTTCCTAGGGTTGAAGAATCGAATCAAAACCAGGACTATAATTGAAATCCGGATCAAGCCCCACCTCAGAATCAAAACCAAGCCCTACCTCAGAAACAGAACCTGTACCAACCCCAGACCAAAATCGGGCAAACTATTTCGATTCACTCCCTGAATCTGAAGTTGAGTTTGACGAATCCAACATAGACTTCGAACGAGAATACGTTCAGTTCGATCATCCCAGAAACCCTTAAAAACGACATGCGTGTGAGCAACACGGCATAGAAGAGCGCTTCATGCAAGCCCTCGAACGATCCCAAGGATATGAAGTTCGAGTTGACATCGATGACTTTAGGGGAAGCCATGATGCTGACGCATTCCTCAACTGGATAGAAAGCGTCGAGCACTTCTTTCAGTGGAAAGATCTTCTTGATGATCGAAAAGTCAAACTTGAGGCAACTAAACTGAAAGGAGCCGCTTTGGTATGGTGGTGAGAATTGCAAGCGAGTCGCCTCAGGAAAGGGAAGAAAAATGTCACAACGTGGACCAAGATGTGTGACAAGATGCGACTGAAGTACCTTCCTCCTGACTACCGTACTTCACTTTATCAGAGGTTGCTTAGTCTGAAACAAGACAATAGCACCGTACAGAAGTAGACGAAAGAGTTTGGCATCCTGACCATTCGAAATGCCATTCATGAAGATGATGAACAAAAGGCTACACGTTACATCTCGAGATTGCGCTATCAAATCCAGGATGCGCTAGCAATGCAGACCATCCTTACTGTGATGGAAGTATAAAAGGCAAGCTCTCAAGACCGAGAAAATTCTACAATGAGCCTTTAGGAGAGATTGCCCCCAGAGTGCCTCTAGGTGCCCCTTCAGCTGGAAGAGGAGCAACCCCTACCAAAGTCACACCTTCTGTTCCAACTCCGACTACAACTCTGGCAAAAACCAATCAGCCCCCAGGACAGGTTGAACAACCAAGTCATGACCGAGGTGCGACAGGGAGTCGATCACCCGGAGCAACTTACAATTGCTTCGAGTGTGGAGGTAGGACATCTTATTGTTCAATGTCCGAAAATGAGACCTCAGACTCATCTGACAGAAAGTAAAGGGCTAATCGAGGAAATCCTAAACTGCGTGGCTAAAGAAGAGCATGATGATGATCCCAGAGGAGATGCTGACTGTCAGGAGTATGACAAAATACATGAGGTCATCACTGAACCTGCGAAGCAACTCATGCACTAGTCATGCACCGTGTATTGTCAACACTTAAAGCCCCTGAACCTGATCGGTGGGCCGGTGGCTAAAAAAGAACATCTTTTACATCACTTGTACGTCAAGAGGGAGACATTGTGTCCTCATCATAGACAGTGGTAGCACCGAGAACTTAGTCGCTCAGATCATGGTTGACAAATTATGGCTCAAGACGAAGAAGCTGGTCAAGCCATACAATTTATCTTGGTTTTAAAAAGGGTCCAACGTCACCATTAAAGAGCGAACTTAGTTGAGTACACCATTGGCAAAATGTATAAGGAAGTCGTTTGGTGTGACGTGGAACCCTTGGGCATTTGTCACATTCTGTTGAGCCGCCCGTGGCAGTACGATAGAAAGATGAAGCATGATGGGGAAAAGAACACCTACTCCTTCTGCAATGATGATTACAACATCACCCTAGTACCTCAGAGGGAGCTACTAAAGCCACTTCCCAGTGAGCCGACACCCCCACATGTTACCCCGAAAGTGCCAAAAGAGAAACCAAAGGTCCTACCAGTGTTTCTGACACAAGCTTGCTTCGAGGATGAGCTCAGAGAATCTTGCTCCATCATATTCCTTGTAGCAAAGGAGGCAACAGAGGGTTCTAACATTTCTCATGAGATTTGAGTCCTACTTGAAGACTTCAATGATCTCATTCCCGAGGAACTACCTGAAGGACATCCAACATTACATTGATTTGGTCCCGGGAGCAACTCTACCTCACCTCCCTCACTACCGAATGAGTTCATCTGAATATGAGAAGTTGCGTTGACAGGTTACTGAGTTACTGCAAAAGGGACTAATCCAAGAAAGCACGAGTCCATGTGTTGTACTAGCACTTCTAACTCCCAAGATGGATGGGACATGGAGAATGTGAATAGATTGTTGTGTCATCAATCTAATAACAGTCAAGTATAGATTTCCGATTACTTGATTGGACGATATGCTTGACATGCCTCATAGCGCGAATATATTTTCGAAAATTGATCTTCATAGCGGGTATCATCAGATCCTCGTACGACCCGAAGAATGGAAGACTTCATTTAAAACCCGGGAAGGACTGTATAAATAGTTAGTAATACCATTTGAACTGTCGAACACACTGAGTACTTTTATGAGGTTCATGAATCAGGTGCTCAAACCATTCATTGGGAAGTTCGTTATCGTATACTTTGATGAAATCCTTATCTATAGTACGACACCCGAATAGCATGTCGAACACTTGCGAGAAGTCCTGAAAATGCTAAGGAAAGATAAGATGTTCATCAATCTAAAGAAGTGCACCTTCTGACAGACAACTTGACTTTTCTCGGCTACATTGTGTGCTCAGAAGGGATACGAGTCGACCCTGAGAAGGTCGAAGCCATCAAGTCATGGCCCGTTCCAAAGAATGTTAGTGTTATGCAACGGTTCCATGGTCTGACATCGTTTTATCGTAGATTCATTAAGAACTTTAGTTCTGTTATTACACCTCTCACCAACTGTATGAAGAAGGGTGGTTTTCTTTGGACCCCTGAAGTTGAAGCAAGTTTCGATCTCATTAAGACTAAGATGATGAGTGGTCCAGTTTTGGTACTCCCAAACTTTGATAAGGTCTTTGAGATTGATTGTGATGCCTTTCACATCGAAATATGAGCAGTCCATAGTCAAAAGGGACAGCCCGTTGTATTTTTCAGTGAGAAGTTGAACTCCGCGTTGTTGAATTATTCGACATATGACATTGAGTTTTACACGGTCGTTCAAACCCTCAAACACTAGAGGCATTACCTAATCCAACGAGAATTTGTACTTCATTCTGATCACGAAGCAGTCTCAGCATAGCTTAAACCAACGTCATGCTAAGTGGTCCAATTTCTTGCTAGAGTACACATTCAACCTTCAATATAAGGCTGGAGTCCTGAACGGAGGTGCAGACGCGATGAGTCGACGAGGTCTAGTACTAATCACTTAATAGCCTGTCGTGGTTTCTTTTGATGTTCTGAAAGCGATGTACGCGACTGATTTGTACTTCGGTTTTATTTGGAAATCCTGTCAAGAAACGGATACTAATCCCACGGCATTCTATGTCATCCAAGATGGATTCTTGTTCCGTGGTACCCGTTTGTGCACCCCTGAGTGTTCCCTTCACAAGAGTTTTGTGCAAAACACCCATGACGAGGCCACCTCTGAGGGAACCCCAGACGAGTCATTTAGAGACACGTTGATCCATGACTTGCACGGAAATAATTTGGTAGGTCACTTTGGACAAACCAAAACTATTGAGTTGTTGGAGAGATGCTACTTTTGGCCTCACTTAAGAAGAGACGTCAAGTTTGTACAGCGTTGTCGAACCTGTCAAATGTTCAAAGGCAAAAAAGCAGAACACGTCTCTACATTCCCCTACCAATCCCTGCTCGTCCTTGGGAGGATATCACTATGGATTTCATCGTGGGTCTACCTCGAACAATTCGGCGCATAGATTCAATCTTTGTGGTTGTTGACCGATTTTCTAAAATACCACATTTCATACCATGTAGGAAAACTTCTAATGCATCTCATGTAGCTAAGTTATTCTTTAGGGAAGTTGTTTGTCTACGTGGCATTTCACGGTCATTTACATCTGATAAGGACACTAGATTTTTGAGCCACTTTTAGCATACTCTTTGGTTAAAGTTAGGAACTAAACTTAAATACAGAGCACGTATCACCCTCAAACTGATGGACAAATGGAAGTTGCCAACCGTAGTATTGGGGATATGCTTCGATGTCTAGCTGGTGAGAGACCAAAACAGTGGGATGTAGTTTTACCTCAAACTGAATTTGTATATAGTAGTTCAATTAATCACTCAGTGGGTAAAACTCCTTTTGAAATTGTCTATGGCCATGTTATTTTCCATTTCTTGGATAGAACTGTCTTACCGTCTACAGGTCCTGCAAGTGCTGATGTCGATGAATTCCTTAATCACGTCAAGACCGTACAGCGAGAGTCGCTTAAGAAACTGAGGGAAAGTAATGCCAGTATAAGGCAAGCGCAGATCTACACAGACGAGAGAGTATCTTTCAGCCAGGGGACTGGGTCCTCGTCTACTTTCGCAGAGAGCGGTTGCCTACAGGTTCTTATAGGAAGTTGAGCCAGAGGAAGTTTGGGCCCTTTCGCGTTCTCCGAGCGTTGGGACCCAATGCTTACCTGCTGGACTTACCAAAGGACATGCCGACATCGCCGATCTTCAACATTTCAGAGTTCCCTTTCCATGGAAACCAGCCAGTCAAGCCTACAGCGCTAAATATTCCTTTTTCAGATGTGCAGAGAGACGAGACAGAGCAGATATAGGAGGTAGTCAATGTCAGAGAGCTTGCTACCCGCCATGGTGTTTTTCGACGGTTTTTCGTTCGATAGGTAGGTAGGCCACTTTCAGACTGTACCTGGGTAGAGGAGCGACAGTTGCGAGCACATCAACTAGACCTCATACAGCAGATGAACGGCCACTCGACAGAGTCGAGTTCTTTTTAGGCCGGGGGAGTTGATGCTGCATGTTCAGTGCTATCAGATAATTGCCGTATCTTCAGTTCGATGCCAGAAACTATGATTTTCGTCGTTTTTATTTATGCGTAGATGACAATATCCATATGACTTGTAGTTGTTTATTTCAGTTTTTTGCCTTCTTCCATGTTTTTGGCTTATTTTCTGCACTTATTATTAGTCATGTTCTTACCCAATTCATGGGGGATGTCCACGATCTCATCTGAGGGCTTTTCGGATTGAATCCGAGCCTTTTTTAGTGAATTTTATGAATTATATTAATAAAATATGTGTGTGTTTGCAGGGTACCGACGAACAAGATTAAGTCTCGAAACCGACGGTTAGATGGCAAATAACTTAAAAATTGATGGCATGGCACGTAATGGGCTTCAAATATGGGGCTTCATGGACTTTTAAGATAAGCCCAAAAGGGGCTTTATCCCTCCCCACCGCATGTTTCTCTCTCTCTCTCTCTCTCTCTCTCTCTCTCTCTCTCTCTTCGCTCTTACCCGTGCGTGAACCCCTTCCCGTCTCCCTTCTGTGCGGAAATCGAAGCAATCACTGCAATCCGACCCCTTTGTCGTCCCCTGTCTTCTCTCCCTTATTTCTCTCTTTTCCTTCCCTTTCTTGGCCAAACACATCCCCACTATTCCCCTTGATCTCCACCATCCAATATGAAACCCTAGCTCTACAAAAGGGAAAATATAGAAGAAAATTCAGATCTTGATTTGCTGAAATTTGTGCCTCCGTGTGAACTTTCGGGAGAGACGCGTGTCCCCGACCTCCGCTGCTTCCTCGACTTTGCCTCGCGAAGGCCTCGGTTTGTTTTTCTGAAGTATCCGGCTTTGCTTGACGTCCGGCCTTGCTCCGTGAGCGGAATCATCGGCGCATCCACCTACGGCGGAAACCCAGGCGTTATCTATCTTTTTTATTTTATCGTTTCTCCTCATCCGTATCTTTTGCACCTATTTTCATCCCCTACGCTCCGCATCACAGCTGTGTCCATCTCTGTTTCATCTCTAGTTGGTGCCAATATATATCTAGTTAACATATTTATCATATTTAGTCTATCAGTAACCCTAGCAAGCACCCATAGCCATCTTTTCTATTAAAATATGATGCATGGAACCCTTTTAAACCTGATATATATTGCTGCAAATAATATTATTATATGCTGAATTTCGTTTTCCGTGATATTATTGCATCTTAACTTGCTAGGTTTTAATCCATGCATTATGTTGAATGCATAGATCTTTAGAACTACGTGAAATAACATATGTTTGCCGTATTTTGAAGTTATACGGTGCTATATTGATAATTAAATCTTAGTTTGTTGACCTAAGGAAAGCCCTAAAAGCTTAAGATTATAGTGCGCCTTATCGGATTCTACATCAAAAACTTTAGATGAGTATTGACAAGCGATAAATTCTGTCCACAACAAAATGGTTCGGACCAAAAACCAACCAGTTAGGGATGAGCATTGATGCAAGTTGAGCGGACTTGATTTGAACTAAAATTCAAAATTTTAGGTGGGACTGAGTGGAGTACTTTCTTAGATCAGATTGATCTGGATGCAAATCTACAATCCCACCCTGATATAAGGTGGATACAATTTTAGAGGGATAAAACAATTGACCTAACCACCCCATCCCGAACCCTCGCCCCACCAAACCACCCACCCTAAAACTCCGCTCTCCTGAAACACAAATTTGCATACACGTGAAATTGTTAAGCCCAAGGATTTTAGACGAAGAAAACCTAATTCTCTTGTTTCCCTCATCTCTTGTGGTTTACAGTATCTGTCCCTTCACCTTGTCTTGCTACCACCCTTGCTAGTACAAAAACACACGATTTTAGTACAAAACCTCAGGTCAATAATCCATATTGTCGCATCCCCTGTTTTGGATTTTTTTCTCGAGATAATATATTCACGGTTCTCTTCATTTGTATTATGTCCTCTGACATTTAGTATTATTTCTTATATGCGGTCTCATCTTAACCAATGACAATAGTTCTTGAGGAGGTTGTTCTCATATTACCATTTAGGTGTGTTTTCTCATTTTTCAGGATATTTTTTACCTTTCCTTTTTTATCACATCTCTATTAAAGATTCGAAGGTTTCTACGTCACAATTGTTGAGATTTTAATGGTGAACATATGAAGTATGATTCTTTTATCGCCCTTAACAAGGAGGGGAATCTTTGGCAATATGGTATCTCTCCAACGAGGATAACTTTTCTGTCCTTAATTTGCTCCAATCTTAGTTCGAATTCCAATTTTCTGCCACTACAAGTGCGCACTAGTCTACACTAGACATCTGCTATGGGTCAAACTTGTTCGACATTGAAAGTCATCGAAGTTGAAGAGGCTTGTTCTCTTTCAGCAGACCGCTTATAACTTGCTCTTGATAAACCACGTGACCGATGGGAGATTAAGGACTAATGGGGTGTTAGGCATCATTCCCCAAGATTATTTTGTTGTTCCTGCCTGTACATTTTTTTTTCCCCAAAAATTTCATAGTTAGGAACAGTGGGACGATCATGGGAACGATGCCAAACACCCCATAAGTTGATGTTCAGAGTTTGTACAGAAATTCATCATATATGAGTTCTTTCTCATTATCGTTGCGTGAAAGCTTTCATGTCATAAAAGAGTTCACAAGCTTAGTTTGCTCCATCCAGTCTAGTCGTTTTACTTTTTATGTGGTGCCATGGCCATGTACCATAAGATTTCTAGAATATAGTCATCAACAGTTTCTGGAAGTTAACTACGAAGAAACTACCTCCTCTCTCTTCGCATGTACTTGGTATCTATTTAGTTCAGAACCTTTTTTATTAATTCTTCACTGTTTGAGAGAGTTTGAAAGGAGTATAATAATTTTTCAGGTGTTCAGAAGGCCTCCAGACCGTGAAAGTACTCGATACGATACCAAAACATGTTTTACGATGGACTCCTGGGTTCCCAACACAGGTAGCATGAGTTCATATATACTTGCGTGATGTCCGTCGGGCTGTTACTTAGTCACTTACCTCGGCGAGCCATACTCGCCAAACTATACATCTCGCTTCACCCAGCCTTCCGTTGATTATTCAGTAACTGCAATTATTTTTTATTGCTCCATAAATACAATTTGTGCTTTAAAGTAATATATGTCAGCTTGTTAACCTTGATTTGCAGAAATGGGGAAGCGACCATATCGCCTTGGTCTGCCAATTGGCGTTTACAAAGGACCTCCGGACCAAATAGTATTTGTACGAATGAGAATCAAATAGCTGTGTATGTATATTTATTAGCTCTTGTGACATCTAAATAACTCTTTTATTGTCGTTAATTTATTGTGTAGTAGCTGCATCAAAATAGCTTCTGTTGTCATTGATGATTTACTGGCCTGTTTGTTCTCTGTTGCTTTTTTACTGTATGAATGCTGTAGGATTAGTAATTCCATGAGCACGTGTGGTGCCAAGCCATGGGATTCTCTTTTTACAGCAGCTGATCGATTCCTTTTTTCCTTTTTTAACTGGTTGTCCGAATTGTTTGAAAATCAACTAAGCTGATTTTATTTATTTCATCGGTTATGTGCAGTTGCGGGGCGCGGGGTGACCAGGTTATTGCATGGTGCGCAATGTGGGCAGAGCATGAAGCACAAACCGAAGCCTTGGCAAGTGGCACGAAGCTCAGGGTGTCAGATGGGAGGATATATGGCTTCTTCCATGTAGGGAGAGGTTTCGAGCCATATATCCATGGATGGGGGGAGGGAATTTATCTTCCATGTTTCTGAGGGTTGCTGTTCAGTTCCCACTTGGACTCTCTCTCTCTCTCTCTCTCTCTCAACGAATTCTTCTTCTTTTCTGTCTATTTTACACCACTGTCCAACTTTTAAGCATCTGAGCATTGCCGAGGAAGCTTTGTTGTTCATAACCCCCTACATTCCGTCATTGACTTGCAAAACAATATGTAATGGTGTTGTGCAGTCCTTACCATGGGTATAGTCTGTGATATTAACTTGATCACTATTGTTAGCATCCATAATAACAGTTTATCGTTATTAATATAACAAAAGTAAGTTATGTTCTTTTTTAAATACCCCATAATCTCTAAATGGGTGCGGTATAACCTCAGAGGATCAAGATAGGTTGAAGTCACAGCCGCTCTTTTGCCTGTCATTTCAGGTTGAATGCGATTCACCTGCCAGGCCAGGCTGGGTGCAACGAACGGTTGTGATTCAGTTTAAGCTTTAACATATTTTGATCTACGTCAGAGGATCCTGTGCCTCTCTGAATAGTTCCAATGTTTTCCACCACCTTTTCTTCTCTCAAGGACAAGTATACCTAGCTTCTCCTCCTGATACCCCCACCATGCCTGGATCACCTCCATGCCCCACTCCTTTGTTGCCCTCCTTCCCCAACATTGGTGCCTATGTATGCTGCCTCCTTCCTTAAAGCCACCCTCCTTACCCGTCCACCTCCATTGCAACCCCACCCAAATTTGTAGTTGCCACCTCCCCTTCCCCGTGTTGGAGGTGGCCGGCCATGGGGAAGGAGAAGGGGCTCTGTCGGTGGGGAAGGGGACACGGTGGAGGCGGAGGCGTAGCCTGTTATAGCTCGTGTGTCCTTAGCGTGGATTTTCTGTATTAACATTAATATAGATGACTTTGGTTATTGCTTTAATTAGAATCCTATTCTGGTGTATGATAATACTCATATAATAAAAGGACCCTCGGGAACACAGTAGGCCATTGAGGCACATGAAGGATCCATGCTTGGGAGACCCAGTGGACCAGTTCTCTGTAGACCTAGAACTAGTTCACAGCTTAGGTGATGCCGGTCGCTTCACCGAGAACAAGCTGTTGGCAGGTAGAGGATGTGGTGAAGTCTCCACCACGGGAACGTGGGATTTCCATTCACCTGACCAAGCACGATGATCGTGTTGAACAGGAACCAAGACGGTGCACAGTTCAGTGATTCAGACACTGGTGCATAAATCGTCTTACTACTATAGATAATCCGTCCTTAACCCTGAGGGACCATATTCACTGGGCCAACCAATTGTGTGGTGCTTTGATGTGCCAACGTGTGCGGACCTTCCATAGTCTAATACCACGGTACGTTGGGTTACCTGGCTGGCGCTTGAGTGACATGTAATCCCTATAGGTTATCCGACGTCCAGTGTTGGATGGGTGCGTTTTGATGAGTCAATCTGTCCATACAGTTAACCCTGGCCTTGTGGTTGTCAGTATGACTGATGATGTTCCGGATACTAGGCATAGCACCGGAAGGTGTGTGGTGTTATAGATGACAAGTCATCAAACCCTAGTCAGATGATCGATCGGGATCTGACGGTGCTCCCCACCGCCCGAGTCGAATCATGGCACCAGTAATAGGAGGGACTGAGGATTATCGGAGTATAGTAGAGAACAGGGTTACGAGGGAGTAACATAAGTTTAGGATAACTAGAGTTCAACTCGCGTCGCACTCTGGGTGGCTACGCGGGTTAATCGGATTAGGGCTGATTAACGGAACTTTCGGTGTGTCACCGGAACTGTTAATCAGGGATCCGGTTGGAGCTAGAGATCCCGAACCCTGAAGGTTCCACCCTGTCGTTGCGTATAGGAATTGTTCCCCGACCTGGATGGATACGTTGGATGCGAAGTAGCGCGATGGAGCGCAAGCCCGGAGCCTAAGAACCTAATTCACATGTGTTACGGGCCGTAGGGATATTTTGGTAAATACTGAAATATGACTCAGAACATATTGAATATGGATCTTAGAATAAGCGGAATAATTCCAGGAGCTCATAGGCGCTGACGGAACTCGATTCCGAGTAGCGCACCTCACTCAATCTCTCTTTCAGTTTTCCACTTTTTGTGAAAGGCGTTTTCGTCCAGGCTTCACGATAGACATTGGAAATCCCTAAAAACCGCCCCCCCCTCTATCCTAATCTATCTAGGGCCGGCCCTAGCTTCCTTGAAGCCATGGGAGACCGGCCCTATAAGAAGAATAGGGAGAGGGAGGGCCGGTCTTATGTGCTTCTCCTTCTCCTCCAAAAATCCGACCCCCCTTTGCTCCTCCTTTGTGGTTTCGGCCAAAGAAAATAGAGGAAGAAGAAGGGAGAAGAAAGAGGAAGGAAGGAGAAGGAAGAAGAGAGAAAGAGAAGGAGGAAACCTCGCGGCTCGTCATCGTCTTCGCAACGGATTCCTCCGTCGGCTCGTAATCCTTGCACTCAGAGACGGGATTTCGAGAATTCTTCAATTCACAAAGGACAAGGTGCTATCCCACAGTTTCCCTTGCGATTCTTCATCATTCCATCATCTCCGGATCATAGATCCATAAGGTATAATGATTCTAAACACCTAACTAGATGCATGCATGTCTTCCGTAGATCGTAGTATGCCTCTAGGGTGTCCGCACATATGCTAAGATCGTAGATTTGCATGTAGATTGTTTTGAAGAATTAATTACAATGAAACATACACGGTATGATCTTCGGATCTATCTTTTGCTTCCGCTGCGACTCTAATTAGCGGATCCAATTCCAACAATTAGTATCAGAGCACGCTTTGGTGTGTGTTTCATGCATGAATTCGTGAAAACATCATGTGAATATATGATGGTATATATTTTCGTCGGGGTTCGGCGTAGATCATGCATATAGATTGTGCTATGTATCGTCTTTTTGCAGGTGTCACGCTGAATAGTAATCTGTTATTGCATGCATCCGGGGGTCGGACCCCGGATTTAAATTTTGCATTGATTATTATTGTGCTTGTGGATTTTAAAGCTCTAGATGGGCGAGGGTGGAGGTTGACCATCCTCGGTTCCCTGGCCATGTTTCTAGGATTGTCTTCTTTTCTTTCTAGCGAAATTGTACACGAACGAGCACTTGCTCGGAGCGTGTTAATTTTTTGGTCACAGGAAGAAGGAGATGATGCTTCATCCACGGTTCGGGCAAGCGGTACTATGGTGTGCAAAGACCCAGCGAAAACGTGCACGTTGGCAATGATGAGGATCGTCGTCAGAGATCGTGCAGAACGGAAGAGCAGGATATCTTGGCTGTGCTATTCAGGTTCAGGGGTCAAACCCTGGACTTGATTCAGTTTGGATGTTTTTCTGTTGATTCTCTTTACTTATTATTTAGAGAACCCCGATGATAATTTTATTATCTTGCTTGTGAGTTTGTCTCTAGATCAGGCTTAGGGTTAGTACTAAGATTATAGATTCATCGGTGTCTCTATATGGTTCTAACACGTGCGAATCCGGTGGCTAGCTAAAAGGAAAGGTGGTAACCGCTCTCGTGGTAGTTCAGGTAGCCAAGTACTGTGCACCGAGATAGACGGAGTGTTAGATTTGTTTCGAGATAATTAACTAATGTCTCCATAAGAAGTATGATAACCCTAGTGGGATGCCCTTTCCCCACGTGGTCCTAGCGACCAAGTTAGGTTAGGATTTCACTATGTGATACCCGTTTCTAGATGACGTTTGATGGTAGTATGAACTCATCACGATTTGGTTATGCCACCATTAGGTTGAGGTCCGGCGGAGGTTGTCGGATGTCCCTATTTGGCCAGCATCGAAACCTATAATGAGATGAGGTCTACTATGACATCAGGCATCAAATTGTGAACGAGGCGTCATCGTAGTGGGAGTCTTTTTCCCGTTAACCTTAGGCTAGGCTCCAGATCTTAGGATTATGGGCAAACTAGTGAAGTATCGGGATCTTTGGAATCTATGTAATGTGATCCTTGCGAGAAATGCGAAAGCTGAGTATTCAAGGTAGGGACTATGATATTTTCTGAGGATACTAAGTCTTTGCGGAAGGTTTATAATCCTAGTAGGAGCACGGTAGACCAGGGTCTAAGTCTAGAAGGTCGTGACCTTTCTAGATATGCATAAAATCTCGTAAAGAAGGGATGTGTAAGAGGTTCCCTCCAAAGGGGAGCCCCAGGCCTCCACAATCAACCGCTAAGGGTCTGGGTGGGAGGTACGCAGTTTGATATTCCCACCGGATGAGAGCTGTGTTTCCTTCCATGCTGGTTCGCCTAGTGGTTTCCTTCGAGACATGGAGGATGCCGGTGGCAGTGGGTGACGGTTTTTTCCTGCACCGCGGGAGCCTATGAACCCCCCTGCCCATACCACCTAGATTTGTGGGAAGCATCCGAAAACTTGTGTGAAGCCACTGTTGCTGCGCACGCGGGTCACATAAAGCTGGCCAAAAGGAGACTGGGAGGTCTTTCAGTTTACCATGGGTAATTCTGATGAAGACTGGGTCGTAATAACCCCGTTGGCACAAGCGATTGCATACTCTCACAGAGATGCTATCTCCAATTCAAGGCCGATAGTCTCAGTGCTCAAGCCCAGGGAATTTAGATTCCTGGATATCTCCACTTGAGGTAGTGAAGACATAGCGGTGGGAGTAAACATTATCTATTTCTAAATTTCATGAAATAGATTGTAGTAAACCCTAATTTTACTTTGAACCATTGTTTACAGAAATCATGACCAAGCTTGACCCCCTTGCCTCTATACTTAATGATAACAAACTTACGGGACCAAACTACGAGGACTGGAAGCGTAACCTGATGCTCATCCTAAGGGTTGGTAAACACACAATTGACCTAAGTACCCCTCAACCGGCCATGCCGGGACCAAGTGCAACTGAGGCTCAGTTGAAGGAATAGAAAGACTGGCTAGATACTGATGAGATGTGCAAGTGCTACATAGTGGCATCCTTACAGACCGTCCTTCAGAAGCAAGTCGAAGACATGGCCTTCGCTTCAGACATGATGCTCTACCTAAAGGAAATGTTCAAGGGTCGTAGTCGGGTAACTCGTTACCTGACCATCAAGAAATTGGTGTCCACGAAGATGGCAGAGGGGACTTTAGGTCGGGATCATATGCTGAAATTGTTTGGCTATGTGAACGAGCTTGGTTCCTTCGATGTCATCTTGGATGCAGAGATCCAGACCGACATTTTTCTCGTATCTCTGTCAGGAGCGTTTGAGGGCTTCGTTACGAACTTTAACCTTAGCCGGTTGGAGATGTCTAACGCAGAGCTCCTAGCGGCGCTCTAGGCGGCAGAGAACGGGATGAAGGCAGGAGCCCAATCCCTGAACGTAGAGCGGAATTCTTCTCTAAAAGCCAAAGGCAAGTTTCAGAAAAGAAAGTCTAAGAAGTCCGTGAAGATGGGCCAGGTGCAGTTGCAGGTTCCTAAGCAGAATGGTCCGGCGAAGCCCAAAGAAAAATGTTTCCGATGCGGCAAGAAGGGGCACAGGAAGGGCGACTGCCGTGCGGCTCCCAATAAGGCTGAGATAGGTATATCTCAAATTCACATAGTGGAATCCCTTGTAGCATCCAGTTGTTCTCCAGTTTCATGGATTGTGGATTCTGGTTCCACTAACCATGCTTGCAATAATTTACAGGGGTTCAAGGAGACAAGAAAACTGGGTGATGGGGAGATGATCCTAAGAATGGGAACTGAGGCCGTGGCAGAGGCTGAAGCAGTTGGAGATGTCGTCTTGCAGTTCCTTGATGGACGAAGTTTATTACTTAGAGACGAAACTTAATTTCTGTTTTCTTATTGAATAATGAAGGTTTTCTGTTTTATTTGATGCTTTTGGTGTGTCAATTAAATTGAATGGTTCCTTTGTTTGTAAGGGAAAGATACAGAATGGTCTTTATGTAATTAACTCCAATCATAAGCAGGATAACATAACTGAAGCTTGTGTGGTTAATTCATTTAAAAGGAAAAATCCCTCAGATAATCCAACACTCCTTTGGCATCTAAGGCTTGGACACATAGCCTCATACAGGATTCACAGGTTGGTTAAGGTAGGACTCTTAAGTCCAGATGTTTCAGAAAGCCTACCGACGTGTGAGTCTTGCCTGGAAGACAAGATGACTAAAAGATCTTTCCAAGCTAAAGGTAGCAGATCTAAGGAGGTATTAGAATTGGTACAAATGTGTGAGTCTTGCCTAGAGGCTTCGAGTATTTCATCACCTTTACGGATGATCACTCGAGGTTTGGATATATATACCTAATGCGGCAGAAGTCTAAATCCTTTGATAAGTTCAAGGAGTTCAGAGCTGAAATAGAAAAGCAGACGGGTAAAAGTATCAAGTCTCTTCGATCGGATCGAGGAGGCGAATACCTATCGGATGAATTTATTGGGTACCTGCGTGAGCATGGGATCGTATCCCAGTTGACTGCACCAGGGACACTACAACAAAACGGTGTATCTGAGAGGAGAAACCGAACTTTGTTAGACATGGTTCAGACTATGATGAGTCATGCAACATTGCCACCTAGTTTTTGGGGATATGCCCTAGAGACGGTAGCATATACTTTGAACTTTGTTCCATCAAAGTTAGTACCTCTAACTCATTGGGAACTGTGGTTGAAGCGAAAGTCAAGCCTACAGCACTTTAGGATTTGGGGTTGTCCAGCACATGTGCGGAAGGACAAACGAGATAAGATGGAGTCAAAGACTAAGGTACGTCTGTTGGTTGGGTATCCAAAAGGGACAAAGGGTGGTTTATTTTATGATCCTGAGGATAGAAAGGTTGTCGTCTCGACGAACGCCGTATTCCTGGAGCAGGATTATTTAATAGACCATAAGCCCACCAGTAAAGTAGTTCTTGAATAATTGCTTGGTACTGATGGGAGTACGCAGACAGAAAATGTAGTGGGAGCCGATACCACTAAGATAAACGATACTGTAGAATCGACTCCTATGGAACCACCGCAGGCTCGTCGCAGTGGAAGGACCACAAGTGCTCCTGATAGATACATTGGAGAAGCCTTTATGGTGGATCCAGAGTTTCAGGAGGATGATCCTCTGAACTATGACGAAGCGATGGTATCCTCTGACCATGCAGCATGGCAGGAAGTCATGGAGGCAGAACTGACATCGATGTCCCAAAACTCGGTCTGGACACTTGTAATACCGCCTCATAATATTAAACCTGTTAGGTGTAAGTGGGTGTACAAAAGGAACAGAGGTTCGGATGGTACCGTTGAGACTTACAAAGCTGGACTAGTCACTAAGGGTTATACCCAGCGAGAAGGGATCGACTATGACAAAACCTTTTCGCCAGTGGCTATGCTTAAGTCTATCTGGATCCTCTTGTCCATTGCAGCCCATTATGATTGGGAGATCTGGCAAATTGACGTCAAGACCACATTCCTCAACGGGGCTTTGGAAGAAGATATCTACATGTCTCAACCTCCAGGCTTTGTCGCAAAAGGTCAGGAAAGTCTGGTGTGCAAGTTGCAAAGGTCCATTTATGGACTGAAGTAAGCATCCAGAAGTTGGAACATGCGTTTTAATCAGGCAATCTAGTCTTATGGATTTGAGCAGAACATGGATGAACTATGTGTTTATAAAAGGAGTGATAAGACTGCAGTAGTTTTTCTAGTGCTTTAAGTAGACGATATCCTGCTCATCGAAAACGATGTTGGAACGTTGTCTACAGTGAATGTGTGATTATCCTCTCAATTTGACATAAAAGACCTGGGTGAAGCGAGTTATGTTCTGAGGATCAAGGTAACTCGAGATCGCCAGAACAAGATTCTCTCGCTGTCACAGTCAGCCTACATAGATACTATCTTGGTCAGATTCAGTATGCACAACTCCAAGAAGGGACTAGTTCCATTCAGACATGGAATAAAATTATCCAAGGATCAGGGTCCTAAGACTCCTGAGGAGAGGGCAAAGATACAGAAGATACCTTATGCTTCGACTGTAGGGAGTCTGATGTATGATATGCAGTGCACGAGACCAGATATATGCTATGCAGTAGGCATGATGGGCAGGTATTAATCAAATCCGGGTCCAGAGCACTGGACTGCTATGAAAAGTATACTCAAGTATCTCCGTAGGACGAGAGATTATGAGTTAGTTTACTCTTCACAGGAACTGATGCCGATTGGATATACGGATTCTGACTTTGCGTCAGATCCGGAATCCAGTAGATCGACGTCAGGGTTTGTGTTTTCATTAGGAGGAGGAGCTATCAGTTGGAGGAGCGTGAAGCAGGGATGCATCGCGGATTCGACGACAGAGGCTTAGTACGTTGTGGCGTACGAAGCAGCTAAGGAGGCGGTGTGGCTCAAAAAGTTCCTCACAGACTTAGGATGCGTACCGGGAGCTCAAGATCCTATTGTCCTTTACTGTGACAATAGTGGAGCGATAGTACAATCCAAGGAGCCAAGATATCACCAGAAGAGCAAGCATATCGAGCGGAAATACTATATTATCCGGGACTTGCAGAAGCGAGGGGAGGTTGCAGTGACTCAGGTGGCGTCTGCAGATAACATGGCGGACCCTTTCACAAAGGCGTTATCGACCAAGGCTTTTGAGAAGCACGTGGATGCCATGGGAGTTAAGACTGTTGTTCCCCGCTAGGCCAAGTAGGAGATTGTTGTAGCTCGTGTGTCCTTAGCGTGGATTTTCTGTATTAACATTAATATAGATGACTTTGGTTATTGCTTTAATTAGAATACTACTCTGGTGTATGATAATACTCATATAATAAAAGGACCCTAGGGAACACAGTAGGTCACTGAGGCGCATGAAGGATCCATGCTTGGGAGACCCAGTGAACCAGTTCAATGTAGACCTAGAACTAGTTCACAGCTTAGGTGATGCCGGTCGCTTCACCGAGAACAAGCTGTTGGCAGGTAGAGGATGTGGTGAAGTCTCCACCACGGGAACATGGGATTCCCATTCACCTGACCAAGCATGATGATCGTGTTGAACAGGAACCAAGATGGTGCACAGTTCAGTGATTCAAACACTGGTGCATAAACCGTCTTACTACTATAGATAATCTGTCCTTAACCCTGAGGGACCATATTCACTGGGCCAACCAGTTGTGTGGTGCTTTGATGTGCCAACATGTGCGGACCTTCCATAGTCCAATACCATGGTACGTTGGGTTACCCGGCTAGCGCTTGAGTGACATGTAATCCCTACAGGTTATCCGACGTCCAGTGTTGGATGGGTGCGTTTTGATGAGTCAATCTGTCCACACAGTTAACCCTGGCCTGGTGGTTGTCAGTATGACTGATGATATTCCGGATACTAGGAATATCACCGGAAGGTGTGTGGTGTTATAGATGACAAGTCATCAAACCCTAGTCAGATGATCGATCGGGATCTGACGGTGCTCCCCACTGCCCGAGTCGAATCATGGCACCAGTAATAGGAGGGACTGAGGATTATCGAAGTATAGTAGAGAACAGGGTTACGAGGGAGTAACATAAGTTTAGGATCACTAGAGTTCAACTCGCGTCGCACTCTGGGTGGCTACGCGGGTTAATCGGATTAGGGCTGGTTAACGAAACTTTCGGTGTGTCACCAGAACAATTAATCAGGGATCCGATTGGAGCTAGAGATCCCGAACCCTGAAGGTTCCACCCTATTGTTGTGTATAGGAATTGCTCCCCGACCTGGATGGATACGTTAGATGCGAAGTAGCGCGATGGAGCGCAAGCCCGGAGCCTAAGAACCTAATTCACATGTGTTACGGGCCATAGAGGTGTTTTGGTAAATACTGAAATATGGCTCAGAACATATTGAATATGGATCTTAGAATGAGTGAAATAATTCCAGGAGCTCATAGGCGCTGACGGAACTCGATTCCGAGTAGCGCACCTCACTCAGTCTCTCTTTCAGTTTTCCACTTTTCGTGAAGGGCGTTTTCGTCCAGGCTTCACGATAGACATTGGAAATCCCTAAACCCCCCCCCCCCCCCCTCTATCATAATCTATCTAGGACCGGCCCTAGCTTTCTTGAATCCATGGGAGACCGGCCCTATAAGAAGAATAGGGAGAGGGAGGGCCGGCCTTATGTGCTTCTCCTTCTCCTCCAAAAATCCGACCCCCCTTTGCTCCACTTTTGTGGTTTCGGCCAAAGAAAAGAGAGGAATAAGAAGGGAGAAGAAAGAGAAAGGAAGGAGAAGGAAGAAGAGAGAAAGAGAAGGAGGAAACCTCGCGGCTCGCCATCGTCTTCGCAATGGATTCCTCCGTCGGCTCGTAATCCTTGCACTCAGAGACGGGATTTCGAAGATTCTTCAATTCGCAAAGGACAAGGTGTTATCCGACAGTTTCCCTTGCGATTCAAGTGCGGTTCTTTATCGTTCCGTCATCTCCGGATCATAGATCCATAAGGTATAATGATTCTAAACACCTAACTAGATGCATGCATGTCTTCCGTAGATCGTAGTATGCCTCTAGGGTGTCCGCATATATGCTAAGATCGTAGATTTGCATGTAGATTGTTTTGAAGAATTAATTGCAATAAAACATACACCGTATGATCTTCGGATCTATCTTTTGCTTCCGCTGTGACTCTGATTAGCGGATCCAATTCCAACATAGCCATCAGGAAAGGAGAGTGATGAAGGTTCATGATTTTGTCAAAAATTAGGAGAATATATTGTTACTATGGAATGCTATGGCATCAAGAATCATTCCCTCCGTTAATAATACTGTATGTGTGGAAAAAGATTCGGGTCATCTTTATTGCGCACACAAAGATTACAAAGCCAAGACTCGGGGGTGATGAGCCGGGTGCGGCAAAGATTTAATTAGGAGATTGTGGGAGAGATCCTTTGGAGGGTCCCTTTGATCCGTGTCTCCACGCTACTTCGTCCGAGAGCTCTGGAGGGGTTGCCCAGGACAGAGGTCTTTACAGGGTGAGGGTTTCTTAAGATGCTAAGGAGTCTTCACCGTTGCATTTGTTCCTTCCGTGCTTCGCGCTTTCTCGGCTAGGACTTTTGGCTTCGTTCCTCGGTCTTCGTGTCTTCCTCGGCTCTTGCTAGATCTCAGTGCCCTTGATTGTCGGTTCGAGGCGTCGATCGTGCTTTTGGCGTCAGCTTTGGCTTTGGTTTTGCTTTGGCGTGGCTCTGGCTTTTACTTTGCTCTAGTGCTTGCACTTGAACGTAGATGGGTAGAGGCTTGCGATGCTTTAGTTCTTCCAGATTTTGTGTGTATCAGTTAGAACGTGCGTTGCTTTACTCATGACTGTCATAGTTGCTTGGCTTTGACATGTGCATTGCTTTGGCGCAGGCTTTACCGTTGCTTTGTTTTAGCTTCTTGCTTTGGCTTTTGTTTTAGCTTTGACTTGATCTCCTCTTCGAACGACGATGGGAACGTCTCTGAGTATTCTTTATTCTTTCGGCTTCGTGAGGGTGGGTTTTGGCAACGATAGTTGTGGCATCGGCTTTGGCTTCTCTTCTTCTCTGGGCTTATTTGGCGTGATCGGAGTTGAAGGCTTCTTTTGAAGGTGGCGGGTGTATCACTGATCTCCGCGTGACGGTTGTAGCATCGACTTTTGTTAATGAAGATGGCAGGGGTAGCACCGATCTCTATGCGAGGGTTGTAGCATCGGTTTTTATTGATAAAGACGGTGGGTGTAGCATCGACTTCGGGCTTTCTTCTCCAAGCTTTCTTCTTCGTGCAAGGAGTCGGTGCCTTGTTGAAGATGCGGGATGTTGCTGACTTCAATCTTCTTCTTCGACCTTTACTTTTGGCGTCTTCGAAGTTGATGAAGACTTGTTGGAGACGATGGGGTGTTACCAACTCCGGGCCTTCTTCTCCAAGCTTTCTTCTTCGTGTGAGGAGTTGAAGCTTTGATCTTAGAGTGCAAGGTCTTCTTTGTTGATGAGGACTTTGATGGGCGACGTCTCTCCGTTGGGATGCGCCTTCTCATTCCTTGTGAAGCCTTCGGTCATCGAGCATTGGAGCCTCCTTCTTTGCAGAGCCTTAATATCTCTAACTTTTTGACCCCCTTCTTTTAGGGATAGAACTTTGGCAACGATGGTTGTGGCATCAGCTTTAGCTTCCCTTCTTCTCTAGACTTTTTTGTCATTTTTGTAGTTGAAGGCTTCTTTTCAAGATAGCAAGTGTAGTACCGATCTCCGTGTGACGGTTGTACCATCGTCTTTTATTGATGAAGATGGCGGGTGTAGCACCGATCTTCGGTCTTCTTCTCCAGCCTTTGCTTTTCGCATCGTAGAAGTTGAAGATGTTTGGGGACGACGGGGTAACGCTGACTCCGGGCCTTCTTCTTTAAGCTTTCTTCTTCGTGCGAGAAGTCGAAGCTTTTTTGAAGACAACAGGGCGATGCCGACTTCGATCTTCTTTTCCAGCCTTTGCTTTTGGTGTCTTCAGAGTTGATAAAGATTGTTGGAGAATACAGGGTGATGTCGACTCCGGGCCTTCTTCTCCAAGCTTTCTTCTTTGTGCAGGGAGTTGAAGTTTTGATCATCTTGTGCAAGGTCTTTATGTTGATGAGGACTTTGATGGGCGACATCTCTCCATTGGGATGAGCCTTCTCATTCCTCATGAAGCCTTCGGTCGTCGAGCGTTGGAGCCTCCTTCTTTACAGAGCCTTCACATCTCTAACTTTTCACCCTTTGATGCCATCCCCCACCCCCTCTATTTATAGGCAAAGGGGCCGGGGAGTTGATAGAGATATGACTGCGATCTTGTGCATCCCTTGAATATCTCTCCCCATAATCGATGAGATTAGCTTTCCTTTTTGGGGGGAACTAACCTCGATATTTTTCCTTTTTGTAGTGGCGGTTATGGGTAAGATATGGCTCAATCTTTGAAGATATGAGCCATCTTTGCACCTTCCAAGCATGGCGACACAATTTCGTTTCTTGTCCATCGGATTAAGGGATCGGCACGGATCCACGGTTGGCATAGATGTCCTAGCTACCACCCCCCGCGCATGGTGGTATGTGCTTCCTTTTTTTCTTTTCTTTTCTTTCTTTTCTTTTTTTTTCTTTCCCCTTGTGGCCAGCCACAGCTCCCCCATGGGGGGCATGGTTTTCAAGAAAAAGGGGCTGGTAGTCCCTATTTCGGGTGAGCCCTTTTTGGCTTAGGGTGGTGGGTCCGGTGGGTGCATTTGCATGGGTCCGGGTCTTTTCTTTGCAATCCGGTGTGTGCAAACCGAGTCTCGCGCGCCAGCCATTGTGTGCAAGCCAAGTTTCGCTTACATGATGTTGTGTGCAGGCCAAGTTTTACATGCGGGTCGAGTTCATGGGCTAATTTCGGTGCCCACAAATACACTAGTAGATGCTTGTGTCCGTTGTCACTTGGACGGCTACCTTCAACGGCTGTGGCTGCCTCTGGGGTGTGATTCACTTGTTAAGGAGAGCACTAATTAACCTTCCCAAAAAAATTTCTAATTAACATCAAATGGCAATTAAATGTCATTGAATATATATATATATATATATATATATATATATATATATATATATATATAGAGAGAGAGAGAGAGAGAGGGCTGTTACAGTGAGCTGTGAGCTGCCGCCTGGGAAAGTGAGCTGCGGGTATTTTGACCCCCCAAGAAGTTATGGAATTTGATGAAATTTTGTGAGGTTGTTGCCTAAGATAAGATGACCATCCTCACCAATTTTCATCAAATTCCAAAACTTCTAGGGGGGTCAAATGGTCGAAGCAATTTCTGCCGTCCGCAGTCACCGTTAAAATCTACAGAAATTGCTTCGACCATTTGACCCCCCTAAAAGTTTTGGAATTTGATGAAAATTGGTGAGGATGATCATCTTATCCTATGCAACAACCTCACCAAATTTTATCAAATTCCAAATATATATATATATATATATATATATATATATATATATATATATATATATATAGAGAGAGAGAGAGAGAGAGAGTAGTGATACATTGCGGCCGGTAATGTGTGGGCTAAACATGCGGCACCCCCTTCGGGGGTATTTTTGGAATTTTTTTTTTTGGGGGATTGATCACCTACCCTTGGATTGGACACAAAAAAAATTTCAGCCTGATCCAAGACCTGTAGGCCGTCCAAATGTGTTGATCAAAATGGCAAAAAAATGAACGACCGATAAAAAATCAACACATTTGGACGGCCTACAAGTCTTGGATCGGGCTGAAATTTTTCGTGTGTCCAATCCAAGGGTGGGTGATCAATCCCCAAAAAAAAATTCCAAAAATACCCCCGAAGGGGGTGGCCGCACGTTAGCCGGTCGCAATGTATCACTATTATATATATATATATATATATATATATATATATATATATATATATATATATATATATATATATATATATATATATATATATACCATCTTTATAGTAGGTTTTTAATATCTTTATGATAATTTATTAATAGGATTTATAAGAGAGACATATTCACACACACAGGAGAGAGGGGCAGCACCAGTAGGATATGGGTGCAATAGATTGCTTTGACGATGGGGAAGAGAAAGGGGGCAGCCAACTCATGATCGGAGAGGGGGGTCACTTCCAAATCGTGATCGGGGAGGGGTGTGTGTAACGACCTGGATAATTTTGGTAATTAGAATGGTAAGTTTTCTCTGCCTTTACTATTTGCGAATAATTTTATTCTTCATTGGTTTAATGAAAATAAAGAAATCTTGAAAATTCTTTCATTATTTTGTCTTCACCATATCTTAGTTTGTTCCTGCTTGTGAGTTACACGCAAGACTATCCGCACTCATTGATCTGAGATATGGGTAGGAAGTTAATTGTGGATGTATCTCGAACTGCCCATTGGCATCACAGAAATTCTGCAAACATTCAGGTCTTAGAACGAACCTGTGTTATACATCATCAGGTACGTGTCGTCGCTTCGATTCCAACGCATATTTTTGGTCGATTTTTTGACAAGTGGTTACGGAGAGATGATTTTTTTGAAGATTGTAGTGATGGTAGTCACTCGGATCCGAACCGGGTTAGGAGTCAAACTTCAAACCCAACCCGACTTGTGTCCATCAGAGACCATCCAGCATCAGGTTCTTTCTTTTTCGTCCTATTGATATTGGGTTCTTACTCCAGCTGCTTGATGGAGATCAACCAGCATCATGCCCTCTTCTCAAGGGTGTCCTCGGCCAAGGCAAAACACCTCCAGTGAGTCTCCCCTCTCCCTCCTTCTCCTTTCATGACAGCCCCTCTCTCTCTCTCTCTAAAATCTGCACCTTCTTCTCCCTTCATGACAGCCCCCCCCCCCTCTCTCTCTCTCTCTCTCTATCTCTCGCAAAAATCTGCACCTTCTCCACCCTTCATGACAGCCCTTTCGCTCTCTCTCTCTAAAATATGCACCTTCTTCTTCCTTAGGGATGGCAATGGTGCGATTTTGGGTAAAATCGAAACCGCACCATGCGGTGCGGTGTGGTACACCACGGTTTATCACTAGAATGGTCTAAACGGTGCGGTTTTAGCCAAAACCGAAACCGCACTGCTACACCAAAATCGAAAACTGAAATCGCACCGCACCGCGATGGTTTTGTATTTTGGCAAACCAAAACCGCACTATGTGATGCAATTTACCACACTTTTCGGTTTTAAACCGCATCGTTGCCATCCCTATTCTCCCTTCATAACAGCCAAGGAGGAGGAGATCATTTGGTCCTCCTCCCCTCTCTTTTGATTGCTGCAGATTGCAGGAAATCAGTCGTGTTTTTGACCTGATTGGACTCTCTTTTCAGGTGCTTCTTAGTTGTTGTTTCATAGCAGAATTCAAACCAAAACATCCCCCTTTCGGTCCTTACTTTCACCACCTTACTGCTTAAATTTCAGTAGCAAAACAATAGCTGTCGTGGCCCATGTGTAGACCTTTTAATCCCCCAATTTCACCTCTTGTCTCACTGTATTATGCTGCAAAGCTAACCCTTGGACAGTCATGAAATCTTGGTGATTTCATATTTCTTTAAGTTCGTTTGTCCTCTAATCACCTCTCTTCCTCTCTCTCAAAGTTTCTCTCTAATTCTCACTTTATCTAAGTAACGTCTAAAAATTCATCAAATTTGTATCTCTAGATCATGGGATCTAATACATGTGTTTAATCGTATTTGTGACTACCTCTAGGAATTCTCGATCATACCCGGATCTAAAGCGGAGCAACACGTCGGTTGCAGTCACACTTCTAGAGGTTAGTCGTACCGCATACCACTAGTTTAAATAAATATTTTATTATGAAATATTACATATATAGTTAGGAACCGTGGCCGTGGCATGTGTCGATGTGCTAGGCCAATAAATAAATCTTATATTAAATAATGTTTATTATTCGCGAAAGGCGATGTCCCGTATCGCATGGGGATGCTCTCGGTATCGGTTTGACTGAGGGTTGATCTCTTTCTTGTGGGGGAAAATCTTCGTGCCGACCCGAAGACTTAGCCTCACCAGTCAATTGAAGTTTCGAGTCGAAGAGATCGTTGCTCGATCTATTGATTGAAGTCGTTGCTTCCGATATGCAAACAGAGAGAGATGCAATCAGAGATTTGACACGAGAGATGTGATCTCGGAGTTCAGCCGAAGCCTACGTCTCCGTGCTATAGGGAGCAACCCGAATTCACTAACACTTATATCGAAGTGATCTCGACAGGCCGAGTATCACTGAAAACATTCTGATCTCTTCGAAGGAGAGAAGAAGATCAAAGAGAGGTGGAAGATGGGAAGCTGAGAAATTCCAGAACTCTGGATTCTGAAAATCAGATCTCAGAGTGGAAATCAGAAATTTCGGATCCTTTTACATTCGAAGGCTCTGCTATTTATAGGATTCTCTGGTGGTAAATGGCGGTTTTCTGCTGTCGTATCTGGGGATCCTCCAGGCAGGGCTGGTGGGATCCGCTGTCGTCTTAGGGGGCCCACCAGGCAGGGCCGGTGGGTCCCGTTGTTTGCAGACTTCTTGCCAAAATTTGCACCCACAGTTACCCCCTCCAAGTTAGCTAAGAGGCCACCTTGGCTGGCTTGGATTCGTGGTGCAAAGCTAACAACCCCCTGTAACACACGCAGAGGAGCTTTGTCGAATGTTAGCGTAAAAATAGACTGATCGGTCAAATTTGACCAATCGGTCAAACTTGACCGATCGGTCAAATTTGACCGATCGGTTAAATTCAACCGGTCAAGGTTGGAGTGATCGGTCAAAAAACATAGTTTTTTGACCGATCTAGTAGAAAATCGACCGATTGGTTGATTTTGACCGATCGGTCAAGTTTGACCGATCGGTTAAAATCAGCCGGTCAAGGTTTGGGTGATCGACAAAAAATACAAGTTTTTTGCCAGATCCAGTAGAAAATCGACCGATCGGTTGATTTTGACCGATCGGTCAAGTTTGACCGATCGACTAAAATCAGCCGGTCAAGGTTTGGGTAATCGGCAAAAAACACAAGTTTTTTGCCAGATCCAGTAGAAAATCGATCGATCGGTTGATTTTGATCGATCGGCTAAAATCAGCCGGTTAAGGTTTGGGTGATCGGCAAAAAACACAAGTTTTTTGCCAGATCCAGTAGAAAATTGACCGATCGGTTGATTTTGACCGATCGATCAAGTTTGACCGATCGGCTAAAATCAGCCGGTCAAGGTTTGGGTGATCGGCAAAAAACATAAGTTTTTTGCCAGATCCAGTAGAAAATCGACCGATCGGTTGATTTTGACCAATCGGTCAAGTTTGACCGATCGGCTAAAATCAGCCGGTCAAGGTTTGGGTGATCGGCAAAAAACACAAGTTTTTTTGCCAGATCCAGTAGAAAATCGACCGATCGGTTGATTTTGACCGATCGGTCAAGTTTGACCGATCGGCTAAAGTTAGCCGGTCAAGGTTTGGGTGATCGGCAAAAAACATAAGTTTTTTGCCAGATCCAGTAGAAAATCGACCGATCGGTTGATTTTGACCGATCGGTCAAGTTTGACAGATCGGCTAAAATCAGCCGGTCAAGGTTTGGGTGATCGGCAAAAAACACAAGTTTTTTGCCAAATCCAGTAGAAAATCGACCGATCGGTTGATTTTGACCGATCGATCAAGTTTGACCGATCGGCTAAAATCAGCCGGTCAAGGTTTGGGTGATCGGCAAAAAACACAAGTTTTTTTGCCAAATCCAGTAGAAAATCGACCGATCGGTTGATTTTGACCGATCGGTCAAGTTTGACCGATCGGCTAAAATCAGCCGGTCAAGGTTTGGGTGATTGGCAAAAAACACAAGTTTTTTGCCAGATCCAGTAGAAAATCGACCGATCGATTGATTTTGACCGATCGGTCAAGTTTGACCGATCGGCTAAAATCAGCCGGTCAAGGTTTGGGTGATCGGTAAAAAACACAAGTTTTTTTTGCCAGATCCAGTAGAAAATCGACCGATCGGTTGATTTTGATCGATCGGTCAAGTTTGACCGATCGGCTAAAATCAACCGGTCAAGGTTTGGGTGATCGGCAAAAAACATAAGTTTTTTTGCCAAATCCAGTAGAAAATCGACCGATCGGTTGATTTTGACCGATCGGTCAAGTTTGACCGATCAGTTAAAATCAGCCGGTCAAGGTTTGAGTTCTCGAACCTGCCTTTCAGAGAAAGTAGTATAGCTTGTTCTTTCTCCGTGATCTTTGGACAGAGCTTTGAAAGTTGATGGAGTTTGATTTTATCTTCTTCGAATCTTTGATTTGTCTGAATGGTTTTTTGAACTGGCGGTCCGGTTCACTCGGACCGGTGGTTTGCTTGGACCGGTGGTTCGACACTTCGTCTGGTCCCGACTGTTCGCCTGGTTTTGCGCTTGCTGTGGATAGATGCCATGTGTACCTATAAAAATACGCGATTCGATATGGTGATGACACGTGTCATCTCGATTTGTGCGTCTGATTTCCTCAGAGTACTTAAGCTTCTTTTGCTGTCATTTTTGCCTTACGCTTTCAGAAAATTTTTGAAGCCCAGAGCTTTTGCTTCCGATCTCCCTTTCTCTGTTCCCTTTCGATCGATCGAATGGCCTCCTCCGGTAGTTCGAAGAAGGTCTCGGTTCCTTCCAAGAGGAAGGGGAAGGAAATCGCTGAAGAAACATCTGTCCCAAAGGGCCGTGGCAAAGGCAGGGCCGAGTTGATCGAGCTTGGTCAATTGGGCAAGAGGCACCAAGGAGTGGGGTTTGCTTCTGCACCTTCCCGTCCGGAGCACATCCCCAAAGCAAGATTTGTTCTTTGCCCGCAGCTACCTCTGTCGGCGGAACCGGAGTTTGGGTACAATACTGGGGGTCAACTCACTGATTTGAAGAGGGAGAAATTGCAGAAGCTGCTAGCTTGTTTTACAGAGGGGAAATCCTGACCAGCACTTCCGGGAGTTCTATCTGCTTTTGGCGTCGACAGGCGGACAATCTTCATCACGTATGCGAGCAAGGAGCAGGTGATGGGGACGATAGTTACCATAGGTCAATTGAACTGTGGACTGCGCCTCCCACTGCCGCCATTCGCCGCAAGGCTTCTGAACACTTCGGGTCTTTGCCCTGGGCAGATTACGGGAAATGCGTGGAGAATCATATACGCTTTCTACCGCGTGGAGTCGGACTTCCAAGATGAATTGAGGGAGTGTTACTCCAGCCTCCCCGAGGGCGAATTTGCGAGGATAGAGTTGGGCTATTTCTTCTACCACTACAAGTGGGCTTCGAGGAAGGATAGCCCATTCTACAATCTGACTGGTGTATCCGCCCTTCGCCTGATCGTCGACACCATCGGCTCTGACAAGCTCTACACCGACTGGCCGTTATCGGTTTCCGGTGCATGGACTCCTCTCTCGGTACCTGAGACTCCTCGTGGCAAGGTGCACAAAGAGATAGATATGTACTGCACAGGAGGAGCTCTCTCATGGTCTTCGGAACGAGTAGGGGCTATAGACAATCTTTTCCTGGAGCTGACTTGTGGGACTCGATCGTGGAAGCAATTCTCGAATTGCCCAGTTCGACATGGCAATGCCAACCTCCTCCATCGATCGAAGTCTCGTTATGAAGATAACGATGTCTTGTATTCCGACTACGAGGAGGATCCTCAGTCGGGCAAGATCATTAGAAACACTCGGGTCGAGAAAAAGGCGTACGGGGCCAGACGCAGTTTGCCCACAGAGGAGAAATTGGTGATACGTCACCAAGGCCAGGCAAAGAAGAAGAGGAAAGTCTCTGTCGAGGAGGAGAAGAAGAAAGAAGAAGAAGAAAAGGGGGAAGAAGAAATAGAAGAAGAAGAGAGAGAGGAGGAAGGTGGAGGTGAAGAGGGTGAGGGTGGCGGTGACGAAAATGACGATGATGCTGATGACAGCAGTGGTAGCGGCGAAGGAGGAAATGGAGATGAAGGTGGTGAAGATGGGGGTGGTGGGGATGACATTCCTCCCACCCCCACTGGTGGCGAAGAAGGAGAGGAAGACTCACAGCCAATTCCTATTGACGAGGTTAAGGCCCGTCAAATGGAGGCTGTGATGGATGCAGAGGGTGATGGCAAGAAGGTCCAGCCCGTTTATCATTTTGAAGATTTGAAGAAGCGTCCAGTGCGCTTCAAGATTAAGTTTTCTGGGAGTGGTGGGGTTGGAAGCAACCCCACGCCTCTCGACCAAATTCCTCCGGACGTTCCTCGCCTTGAGGGCATGACTACAAGTGGAGGCCTGGAGGTTGAACAGCCTCCTCCTCCGTCGCGATCTTTGGCAGATGAGACGGCGGCGCTCGTGGCCGAGATGCAGCAGTCGTGTGGACGACAAGAGGAAGGGGATGCCTCACCTCCTCAGGGTGTTCCCTCTCCCATTCACTTGGAGAGAGGAAGTCGAGTGGGGGATGGGACTCCCCCACTTCAGCCGAAGCCAACCCCCGCTAAGGAGAAAACTACCTCCAAGGGTAAGATCTCCGATCATGGGAAGGGAAAGGCTCCTCGGGTAGATGCCTCAGGTATTCAGACTATCTTGCCATCTTGATCACCTTATCTACGAAGTTTGAACTTATTCTGACTTTTTGAACCCTTGTGTTGATTGTAGGTACACCTGCTGGCTCTACTCAGAAGATAAAGAATTTGGGTGAGGTTGACATCAACCACCCCACTGGTGTGATCCGGAAGCTTTGCAACCTTCCGGAAGCTACCTTGGATGAAGCCTTTGATCGGCTTGAAGTAGTAGTATGTGCATCTGCTTGATCAATCATTTGAGTTGTTTCTTCAAAATAATTCTAACTCTTTTTGTCTCTTTGCAGAACTCAGCAGTTTTGAAATTTGCGCGCAAGCTCTCTAGGAAGGCAGGAGAATGGGAGGCTTCATCTGAGGTGTCCCGTTTGACAGCTGAACTAGAGGCTGCCCACGAAGAAATAGACAAGTTGAGGGAGGTACTGCATTCGAAGAAAGAATCTCTGAAGGCCAAGATCGAGGATCTTCGCAAGGAGAAGCTGGAGAGCAAGACGCGGCAGGAAGGTTATGAGGCTCGGGGTCACGAGCTCGAGTCTCTGAAGACTCGACTCTCCAGGGTAGAGACCTTGTCTTGTGACCGCGCAGCTGAAAATAAGGAATTGAAGGAGCAGCTTGCTGCTCAGAGTGATGCCTTTGCTGCCAAAGAAGAGGCTCTCAAGAAAGAGTTAGAGCACATGCGAAGTGAATGCGCGAGTTACAGAAAGACGACTGAGAAGGCGGTGGAAGCACTTAGGGCCCATGCTAGTAGTGTCCGATCTTCCAAGGCGTCTGCGGCGAGCAAAGCTCGAGGTGGATCCGAAGGAGAGAAGTCGCGCGCTCCCAGTGTGGCTAAACCCTGATGTACTTCTACCTTCTTTCTTTGTTGTACTTTGTAAACTTGTGATATGAAAAAGCTCACTCTTGTACTTGGCAATTTTTGGATAATAGAAATCTTTATGGTGCTAGAAAATTGGATGTCTCTTGATTGACTTTGAATATCATGTTCTGGGTAGCATTGGAATGTGGAAAGGATACAATCTTTTGAATGTAAGGGGTCGAGTCGCAACTTGATTACCCAAACTTGTAACTTGAAAATTGAATTTGAATTCGTGTAACACTTGTATGTGAGGGGTTGAGTTGCAACTCAAACACCCAAACCTGTTAGACGATATTGAAATTGATTGAAATTGAATATTGAAATTGAAGATCAGTTTAACATTTGTAAGTAAGGGGTAGTGTCGCAACACAAACTCCCCCACTTGTTAAACCGACCAGTGACTTGAAGGTTGCTTTGAATGACAACCTGAAATCGTTTTAACATTTGCCAGTAAGGGGTTGAGTCACAACTCTAACACCCAAACTTGTTAAAAGACCTAGTAATTTGAATATGGATAATTTGAAACAGCTTCAGAACTTGAATTGAAGAGCTGAGCACTTGCACATTTGAACATTTGAAAGAGAACTTTATTCATCATAGAGTTTACATCATGGATAGAACAGTTTGAGGTGTCTCGAATTCCAAGCTCGTGGCAATCTATATCCTTCTGGTGAGATCAGTCGATAAGAGCCTTTGCCTCCCACGGATTCGATAATATATGGACCTTCCCAGTTAGGAGCAAGTTTCCCGCTGCTGTGTTCTTTGGTGTTATAGAAAATTGCTCTGAGAACTAGGCTGCCCACTGGGAACTGTCTCTTGTAGACTTTCTCATCGTAGGCTCGTTTGATCTTCAGCTGGTACTTGGCCACACGAAGGGAAGCTTGGTCTCGTAATTCTTCAGAGAAGTCTAGATCATTGATCCGAAGCTCTTCATTGATTCCTTCTTCAACTACCATGGTCTTCAGAGTACTTGATATATTTTCTGTTGGGAGTACTGCTTCCGATCCATATGTCAGACGAAAGGGTGAGAACCCTGTTGACCTTCTCGGGGTTGTGCGATACCCCCAAAGGACTTCAGGTAGGACCTGTTCCCACAATCCTTTCTTGTTGTTGAGTTTCTTTTTAAGTATACCAAGAATAGCTCTATTGGAGGCTTCAGCTTGACCATTGCATTGAGGGTATCTTGGAGTTGAATAGAAGAGCTTGATTCCGTTGTTCAGACAGAATTCACAGAACTTGTCAGAGTCGAATTGAGCTCCATTGTCAGCAATAAGAACTTGAGGTGTACCAAACCTTGAGAAGATGTTTTGCCGAATGAATTTAATCACTTCATCATCAGTTTCTCGAAAGAGTGGCACAGCTTTAACCCATTTGGTGAAGTAGTCAGTGGCCAGTAGTAGATACTTCTTTTTGCTCGGAGTTGGTGGGAAGGGACCCAAGAAATCCAACCCCCACTGATGGAAGGGCCATGGACTAGATAGTTGGTGAAGCTCATCTGCAGGAAGATGGATAGCACGAGCGTGTCGTTGGCAAGGCTCGCACCTTTGAACAACTTGCTGAGCATCCCTTGCCATTGTTGGCCAGTAGTAACCTTGTAGCTTCGTCTTGGCTTCAAGAGATCTTCCTCCCGAATGATTTCCATAAGCTCCAGAGTGGATATCAATCAGGATTGCCTTTGCTTGTTCGGGACCAAGGCACTTGAGCATCACCCCGTTGTGAGATTTGAAGTATAGGTCTTCTCCTTGCATGATAAAGCATGGGAGCTTCCTTTGAAGTCTTCAGGCTTGATTGGGATCTTCTGGTACTTTGCCATGTTTGAAGAAGTCAAAAATTGACTGTCTCCAATCTTTAAATTCATTTGCAGTAGTAAGGTTCAACATCAATTGATCTCCACCCCCAGATCTCTTTGTAGTTGCAAGGATCTGTTGATCGGGGATGGTCTTGGGCACTTCTTGATAATTGATTTGTATTTGCCTTCCTCTGAGTGAGTCTCCAAGAACTGAGGTAGTATTGGCTAAGGCATCTGCTTCTCGGTTCTCTGCTCTTGGGATTTGAATGAATTCATCATAAGTAAAACGTTGTTGAAGACGTCGTACTAAGGCCAAATAAAGTTGCATTCTTTCTTCTCAAGCTGTATATTCTCTATTGATCTGCCTTATGATCAACTGGGAATCACTATAGACAATGATTCGATTTACCCCCAGGGATTCAGCCATTTCGAGTCCGGAAATGAGTGCTTCGTATTCGGCTTCGTTGTTGGTGGCATTGAATCCGAGGAGAGTGGCCTTATGGAGATGATCAAGTTCAGGGGATACCAAGACTATCCCAGTTCCCGAACCGATCGCACTTGAAGCTCCATCAGTGTAAAGCTTCCATGGAGGAGTTGCAGCAATAGCTTCGAGACTTGGATCAATTTTTGTTGCAAGGTTGATTGGAAGATTATCCTCATCTTCTAAGCGCATGTCGTCATCTTCTTCCCAAGTAATGGGGTCTTCAACTGGAAAGTCAGCTAGAAAATCAGCAACAGCTTGACCTTTGATAGAAGTGCGAGATTCGAACTGAATCCCCAGAGCACTCATTTCGATCACCCATTTGGTCATTCGACCAGCTCGGCCAGCTTTGTCAACAATATCTTTAAGCGGGTGTTCTGAAATGACAGTGATCTGGTGGGAGACGAAGTAAGGTTGGAGACGACGCGATACAGTGAGCAAGGCCAGGATGACCTTCTCAGTTTTTGAGTAGCGAGTCTCAGCAGGAAGAAGAGTATGACTGATGTAATAAACTGGATGTTCAACGCCTTCTCTTCTACTGACTAGGACCGCATTGATTGCTTGATCGGTCACGGCGAGATAGAGCCACAAGTCTTCTTTGGGAAGAGGAGCAGTCAGGATAGGAGCTTGCACCAGATATTTCTTGATGCATTGAAAAGCTTCTTCGCAAGTTGAACTCCACCCTGAAGTATCCGCCTTTCGTAGTTTGTCGAAGAGAGGCTTACATTTGTCGGAAGACTTTGAGATGAATCTATTGAGGGCAGCGAGTCTTCCAGTGAGACGTTGTACTTCCTTTCGATTGGTAGGTGATGGCATGTCGAGGATAGCTCGAATTTGATCGGGGTTGGCTTCAATGCCCCTCCTGGTCACAAGATGACCCAGGAATTTGCCCGATTGAACTCCGAAAGCACACTTGGCTGGATTGAGCTTCATACGGTACTTCCGGAGAACTTGAAAGGTTTCTGCCAGATCGGATAGATGTTTTCCTCGAGTGGAACTCTTGGTGAGGAGATCATCGACGTATACTTCGACGTTACGACCGATTTGATCTTCGAACATCTTTGTGACTAACCTTTGATAGGTGGATCCAGTATTTTTGAGGCCGAATGGCATTACATTGTAGCAATAGAGACCTCGGCTAGTCACAAAACATGTATTCTCTTGATCATCTGGATGAAGTGGAATTTGATTGTATCCAGAGTACCCATCCATAAAAGACAATAGCTCGTGGCCAGCAGTGGCATCGACGAGTCTATCTATCATTGGCATGGGGAATGGATCTTTGGGACACGCTTTGTTGAGATTGGTGAAGTCGATGCAGACTCTGACCTTCTCATTCTTCTTTGGAACAGCAACTATGTTAGAGATCCAAGTAGGATACTCTACTTCACGGATGAAGCCTGCTGCGAGTAGCTTGGTGATCTCTTCTTGAACGGCAATTTGTAGCTCTGGTCGGATGGTGCGTGGCTTTTGCTTGACAGGCTTCACCTCTTCCTTAATCGCGAGTTGGTGACAAGCGTCATCTGGATTGATCCCAGGCATGTCTTCAAAGCACCAAGCGAAGACGTCGATATTGGACTGGAGGAAAGATACCATGTCTCGCGCTTCTGCGTCGCTAAGACTAGTACCAATGAAAGTTTGTCGATGGAGATCTCCGCAGCCGATGTTATTGGGATGATTTCTTCAATTAAAGGTGATACTTCCTATTCGATTGGTGGGGGTTTGGTCAGCGGAATCTCCTTTGATTGCTATTTGGAAGGACCAGCTTCGTCTCGCGGCCGCTTTGGAGGAGCAATATTGATCTTACGATCAGTTTTAGCCGCCGCAGCCTCACAAGATCTCCCAGCTTGCTGATCGCCTCGGATGCAGACAATGCCTTCTCCCATTACAAACTTGAGTAGTTGATGGTAAGAAGAGGAGATGGCATTGATCTGGTGGAGGAATAGTCGCCCGAGAATGGCGTTGTAGCTGGACACTCCTTCGACAATTGCAAACCTCACCGAGACTCGAGTCTCTCGGCTAAGGTCTAGAGTGAATCTCGATTCGCCCACCGTGATGCTTTGTTCGCCGTTGAAGCCAGTAATCACAGTCGGGACGACGTCGAGGCTTGAGTATCTATGTCCCAGACGTTTGAAATAATCTGAGAACATAATGTCGATGGAGCTCCCGGTGTCGATGAGGATCCGGTTGATGGTGCTTCCGTCGATGAGGAGTTTCAAGACCAGAGGGTCTCGGTGGGGAGTATGAACTCCTTGAAGGTCGGAGTCGTTGAAAACGATGGATGGCCAAGCCAGACCTTCGATAGGCTTCTCGATCCAGGTATCCTCCTTGTTCGTAGCAGAACGAACGTGGAAGATGCGTCGAACTTGCCGATCCACTTCCTTCCCGGTCAAAGTTTGATTGTGCAATGTTCCATGAATACCAAAGACATTGGCATTCACAGAGATAGATTACCGGTCGGAGGAGACTTGATGGACCCAACACACCTCTTTCCCCTTTGCAGAGGTTCGGCGTTGATCTTGTTCGCCTTTGACGAACTCTTGAAGATAGCCTTCTCGCAATAAGTCTTCAAGATGGAATTTCAGCCGATAGCACCGGTCGGTGGAGTGGCCGTGACTTCGATGGAATTCGCAGTAGACCGTTTTGTCCGCTGTGAATTTGGAGTTTGGCTGAAGAGGATTGGGCCTTCGAAGGAATTCCTCGTGTTGAATGCGGTCGAGTATCTGCTCGGTTGGTAAATTCCACTCGGTGAAAGTGGTCTTCGTTGGAGATCGGCGTCCGTCATTCTTTGATCGTTTGTTGGTTGGAGGAGCTACTGCTTCAGCATTGTGGGCTTTGGTAGTGTACTTGGGAGCTTCTCTTTCTGCCGGTCTCCGCTTCGTTTCTCGCCCCTTGCGAGCGACTTGATCATCTTCAACCTCAATCTCTCTCTGGATTCGATCGAACATAGCACCCAGAGAAGGAGGGGGATTGCGGATGAAGTCATTGTAGATGTGTAGATCGAAGCGGAGGGCGTTCTGGAAAGCCAACATGATGGCTTCATCATCCAGATGTCTTCCAGAGAGAGCAGCATGCTCATTGCGAAATCTCCTTGTGAAATTACGGTGAGTCTCGTCAGCACCCATCCTTAGCCGATAGAGGGAGTCGAGCTTCTTCTCTGGCTTCAGATTGAGTTGATAGTGCTGCACAAAGAGGTTAGCCAAAACACTGAACTGGGTGATGGACCCAGCTCGGAGATTGTGATACCAGTCGAGTGACGGCTCATCGAGACTTCCAGCAAAAGTGCGACAAAGTACGTTGTTTTCTTCTTCATGTGGTGTCAAGGCTTGCTTGAAGGCAAGTATATGGAGAGTCGGATCTCCTTTGACGCAGTTGAATTTGGGGAGGATATGAGTTCTCCATCCCCTTGGAAATGTTGATTCGAAGAGGCTCCGGTGGAGAGGCCCGGCAGAGGAGTATCCATCTCTACGACCATGTCCCCGAGCTGGATGTAGATCGAGAGGTAGAATCGAGAGGTCTTGTTCAGGCCTCTGAATATCAGCAGGTTGGAGTCGGTGGCGAAGGTCCGATCCGAGTCCGCGTTGGAGTGGAATGGAAGGGGAGACTCTACTCTTGGAAGGAGCGCCTTTCATCTGGTGTCTCCTTGGTATAACGGGCTTTGAAGGAGTCTTCCTATCGCAGTTGCGACCAGAAGATGATTGGGAGGACTCGTCGTCGAGGCGGTCCCAAATACTCTGCTTCCAGGGGGCAGCAGAAGGAGTTGGGTCGCGTTGGATCCTCTCGAGGGCAGCAGTGCCCATTGACCTCCGTTGCTCGGAGTGGATTGAATGTCGAGGAAGATTGACCCTCTCACTTATAGAGGGGATTGGAAGAGCGATCCCAGCCTCGGAAGCTGCTTTTTTAAGAGCATCCCTCTCAGCGGTGAGGGTGGCGTTTTGCTTCGCCAATTGGAGTAGTTGGAAGTCGACCGCAGAGATTTGGTAGGTCGATGGAGGGTCTTCAGCAGGAGCAGGGGCCGTTTGTCCAATTGACTGTCGTGCGGGATGGGCGATCGGTCGATCGACAGATCTCCCACTCCCTGAACGAACCCTTATCTCAGGGACAGCAAGGGACTGCCCGAAGTTGAGCCTTTGACTCATTGAACGAGTCTCAGGACGAGCTTGTTGTTGAGTGTTACTTCCTTCTGGTTGACCCTGGTGCTTAGTTTTCGCCATTCAGAGAACGAAGGGTGCAACAAGAGTGTCGACGTCCGATCAGTTGTCTGATCAACCGAGGGGGCGAGGAAGTTTGGCTATCAAGATCGGTTGTATGCTCAACTGATCTAGTAGTAGTGGAAAGTGCTTGACTTTTCGCTCGGATCCCACAGACGGCGCCAAACTGTGGGGGAAAATCTTCGTGCCGACCCGAAGACTTAGCCTCACCAGTCAATTGAAGTTTCGAGTCGAAGAGATCGTTGCTCGATCTATTATGATTTTAAATCGGGAATAAGTCATGGCAGGTTGCATGACTTGGAAGGAAAATATCATGGCAGGTAGCATGGTATCTGTCATTGCAATAGCATGACAAGCTACCCAGGGTTCGGGTAGGAGGTCCATGTGCACACAAGGGTAGTGAGCCCCCGAGTGTAGCATAATCTGAATAAATAGGTAGGAACAAAAGTTTGGGCTAGAAAAAAAAGAAAAAAACAAGAAGGATAGTCCCTGGCGGGGACAGGCTTAGTTAGCCCAATCCTGGAATTTATTACAAAGAAAGTAAGTTGGGCCGAAGTTGCTCCACCGTGAGAGACAAAAAAACCCACTTGGCCACTTGGGTGCAGTACAGTACTTTGTTTGTGCATGCTTCTTTTCTCTCTTAGTGCACAGGACGATAGAGTAGGTTCCCCTCTAAAGTAAAATTGGTACCCTATGGCACGCTTCTTTTCTCACTTAGTGCCATAGTAATGTCGTCGGGACAGTAAAAACCGAGTGTTCACACTTCTTTTGTTTTTTTTTCTTCTCTCTTTCTGTTTTTTGTTTCACTCACTTTAAGGATTTCTCTCATGAAGCGGAATGAGATGTCTCATAAGGGAATTCTCTCCACAACTTAAAATGTAGGATAATGGGTTCTCTCACGAAGTGATATGGGTCGTCTGCTATAATATGTTTTTTTTTTAGAGGTAAAAAATGAATTAATAAATAGGTAATAACGATTACAAACCACGACTTACTCAGAGTGAGTAAGTAGAAACAAAAGAACCAGATACCCTACAGTAGGCAGACCAACAGGGTAGCTACCGCAGGCTTCCGGGCTCAAACCAAAAGCACAAAAAGTACATACTTAACAGTCCCTCGACAGACCACGCAAAGGAGTAGAGAAGAAACCCTCGGCCTCCAACCGTCGAAGAAACTCCCCTGCCAAGCCCAATCACTCCCCTACAACAATCGAAGAATCTCCCCTACAACAGGCAAAAAATCTCCCCTGAACGCATTAACTAGCCCCATACTCCTTGTAACCATGTCCGACTGACCCTTCGGCCAAGATTCTTTGGCTCGGGACGTCGAAGCAAGCGCTGGGTTTGGCACGGTGAGGAAAGCGGGAAGATTGGCAAGATGGGGGGGGGGGGGGGGGGGGGCAGCTTCTTGTATTGATCAAAATAATCTGGAGGAGTGTTAGCTTCCTCCGCTCGATCTGAAATCTCCCCATCTTCAATACCGAATTCCTGCAACACACCTGACGACTGGCCACCAGATAACCCCACCGCACCCTGCGCCAAGGCCTTCCGATGGGCCCGTTGTAGAGCAGGAATAGTTAAGCTGGGACTTCCTTCTCGTTGGCTTCGCCGACCAGGTGCTATAATATGTATTATGTATATAATAAGTGGACACAGTAGAGTAGAGTATATAGCATAGATTTATAGTGATTGTAGTTTTACAGTTCTTTTATAGTACATATTTTGCAATTACTTGCACTTTTATTGTTACTTGTCATAAAAATAAATTTGATATAAATATGTTGTTGTATATAGTTGATTCTAGTTATTTTTGATAGGACCACTGAGTAATCG
>OX393556.1:78924578-78932078 GCA_947650365.1 Chamaelirium japonicum | reverse complement strand
ATTTATTTTACAAGTGTTTAACCTGAGCCGCCAAGCCATGTCATCTCTGATGCCCACCACACTCACTCTGTCCATATGCGGTTGTGCATGTGTATGAGAAAGAACAATAAAGATGTAAAAAGGGAAACACATTAAAAAACAATCTACACTTGATCGAGTCTTGTTTCTTATTATACAAATAATGAAATATCAAATGTCTTCCCTTTTACAAAGAATCAAGTAAAATGCTAAGATTTAAAGAGAGGAAAAAGGAGGGAGACCTGCTCTAACACTGGAATTGGCAGAAGTCCAGTTGTTATTCCGCCGGCAACATCGACCTCCTAAAACTGAAGAGAGACAGAGGAAAACGAAAGAAAGAAAAAACAAAAAGAGACTTAGCAAAGGGAAAAGAAGGATAAGGAAAAAGGGAAAGAAACAAAGAATAATATGAAGAAGACGTCGACCATCCGAACTGGCATAATTCCGCCGATGACCTTGAACTCCTGAAATTAAAGAGAGCAGAAAAAGAGAATCAACATGAATCAGCCAGAAAGAAAGGGGAAAAAAAGAAAGAAGACCTCGATCTCATCAGCAGTTCCTCCGAGATCTGGACCTCAACCTCTATGCCTCGATCATCCTGAAGCAGGCAGAGGGGGCATAAAAATGGGAAAAAATTAGTAAAAGGTTAAACAGAAATGCCCGTCTACAATAGATTGATCACAGTAGGGTTTTTTACCTTCAAATTCCGCGAGGAAAAAATGAAAAAAAAAAAAAAAGGTTCACAGCAGCTGAAGCAGATAGAGGGAGGAGAAAAAGGGATAAACATTAATAATCTAGACTCCACCTCCATCTCTCTTGCAATGAAGGGAAAAGGGAGTGAGGGGTGACGCACGCGATTTAACAGGGAGGGGGCGGAAGGGTTTTGAGGTGATGAGGGATGGGGGACGGGGGACTCACAATCTGTACACGGTATCCCGATTGAAGAGGGTGGCTCGGGCGGGGGCTCTCCATCTATACATGGGATCCCGATTACTTCGGGAGGCTCGCCTTTACTGAGGAAGGGCGGACTATAACATCCGTCCCAAACACACAAGATATTGTCAGCTTTGCCCGTAGCCGCATGAGAACTTCCCAGGGGGGTCACCCATCCTGGTACTACTCTCGCCCGAGCATGCTTAACTACAGAGTTCTTACGAATTCCGTAGCAGCGCGCGGTTTTAAAACGCATCTTCTATGTTTGGGAGGAAAAATTATATAAGTAGTTCAGGATCTCTTTCTCTCCAGGTGATGTGGGGCTAACTCGTGGCCTTGTACACCGCACCTCACCTCACCTCATCCATCTTGGCATCCCAGTCTCAGGAGTCTTGGCTCTTGGCCTATTGCATCTTGGTCGTCACAATCCACCCCCCTCAGGGCTACACGTCCTCGTGTAGGGTTAGACCCCCCATCCCGAGGAGAACCAGCTCTGATACCATTTTGTAACATCCGCCCCAAACACACAAGATATTGTCCGCTTTGTCCGTACCCGCATGAGAACTTCCCAGGGGGGTCACCCATCCTGGTACTACTCTCGCCCGAGCACGCTTAACTACGGAGTTTTTACGAATTCCGTAGCAGCGCACGGTTTTAAAACGCGTCTTCTATATTTGGGAGGGGAAATTATATAAGTAGTTCAGGATCTCCTTCTCTCCAAGCAATGTGGGGCTAACTCGTGGCCTTGTACACCTCACCTCACCTCATCCATTTTGGCATCCCAGCCTCAGGAGTTTTAGCTCTTGGCCTATTGTATCTTGGTCTTCACACGAACGGTCACGTGTACAAATCTGTGCTCTCTGTCTCTCTCTCAATCTCGCTCTCTCTCTTCCAATTGAGAGAGAGGGGAAAGGGAGTTTAAATTGAAATTTGATAGGGGGAAAAAAAGGGGATATTCCTAATAATTCATGTTTATCCTCCCTTCAAACGAATCTAAATCGATAATTATGTTTACAAACTATCTCCCATCCTTTCCATGTTATAGTAGATAGTGCATGCCCGTGCCAATCGGCACTGCAATGGGCCACCTTCGGCGGTAACACACCTGCCGGCATTACAACGGGCTGCCTTCAGTAGTAAGACACCCCCCGAGTATCACCATTTCCACCCACACCGTCGTATTCGGTGGTAACACACTTGACCGATTTCGGCAACAAAACACTTTCGGCGGCAACACCGACCTATAGTAGCCCCACCCCGACGGACCGACAACCCCGACACCACCAACAGTGGTCACTGTTGGGAGGTTGCTGCCACCTAAGCAGCCTCCTTCGGCCATAACACCCAGCTCCTATGGCCACACCCCGGTGGACTGGCAACCCCAGCAAAACCACCGATCAAAGAAAGAACCTCCTCATTTATCAAAATTAGTATTTGAAAAACTTTATTCGAACTATCAAAAAAATTTATTTTAAATTAAACCGTCTCATTTGTCCCAGAGCAATTTAACAAAAAAAAATAAAATAGAATTAAAGGACAATAACAACCCAACAAACACCATCACAACAAGTAAGAAATTTGCATGCAATTAGCAATAGACCCCACTGCAGCTTATATGAAGAAAACTTTGATTTATAGCAGGAACTCTGGGTAGATTGAGGTTGCACCCCTAGTGCACACATGCGTGGCCATCTCATGGTGGCACAAAGTGAATGAATTCCGGAGCAAGAGCCAAAGCAAGATGCAGTCTGATAGTGATGTGGATTTTTGGCTGTAGGGCTTGTAATATTACTTGATGAAATAGTAGTATATATAACATTTCAACAAAAAAAAGGGGGCAAAGCACATGAGGGTGTGCCAAGCATGGATACGCTAAAGGCTAACATGCATGGGCGATGACCCAACACACAACTATATGTGTGTGTTTGATCCACCAAATTTAAAATCCATCATCTTTTAATGTGTGTTTTGGATGAATAAATTATGCAAGAAACCAAAGACCCATCATATTTAAAATATGGCAAATGTGTTTGATCCACTAGATTTAAAATATAGTAGACCCAACACATTTTTCTAATGTGTGTTTAAAATAGGGCAAAAGTATTTAAAATCTGATATGTCATTAGTTTAAAATATGTCAAATATTTTTGTTTATGTGTGCTTTGGTAAATGTATGATATGCATATTTGCCAAATCTGATGGGTCCATGATACTTTTATTCAATGTGTCAAATATACATTTGCCATAAAAATAAAAATATGATGAATCCATCATTTAATATGTGTTTTGGATCAGATCCACATATTTGATACATCAAGTATTAATGTATATACATATTTGGCTATTTGTGAAACAAAAATGACATAGTGTATCCATACTTTTTTATCTAATCAGTATGTGTTTTTGACTAGTCAGGTTGTTCTACTTTGTCTAGTCAGCATGTAGACCACCGTGCCATGTTATATAGATATACTAGTGAAAGCCCATGCTTATCAGCACGTAGCTGGCACCTTCGGTGCAGCTACCGGCATAGCAACGATCATACAAAAACAATTGGTTAACTTTAGCGTCAGCAGACACCTTCGACGACAATACCCGGTTCCGATGGGCCTGTCCCGATAGACTAGTGAGCCCTACACCATTATCATCGTCCACTGTTAGGACGATCATAGTCCCCGAAGTGATCGCCTTCGATGGCAACACGTGCAGAGACCGAACTACACAGACTAAGGGGGCCTAAATTTTGGGTTGGGTAAATTACACTTTGCCCCCTAACGTTGAACTCAAAAACACTTAACCCACCTATAGTTTAAAAACTACATTTTGCCCCCTACAGTTCAGTTTTAATCAGATAAAAATTATCAAATGAGGAAATAAGTAGTTGACAAAAGGGGAGTATTGTGCTAACATTTCAAACTTTAGGGTGCGATTTGGAACAAAATAAACCACATCGGAGTTAAGTGTTTTTAAGCTAAACATCAGAATGGCAAAGTGCAATTTATCCTTTTAGATCTCTCTCTCTCTCTCTCATGCCCTCCCCCCCCCCGGTTAAGAGTTTTTAAACTAAACATCAGGGGGGGCAAAGTATAATTTATTCTTTTGGATTTATCTGTCTCTCTCATGCCTTCTCTCACCCCGGCTCCGATGGCCCTGCTGCAGTAGACCAGTGAGCCATACACCACCATCACTGCCCACTGTTAAGATGGTCGTCATCCCCGAAGTGGTCGTCTTCGACGGCAACACTCGCAGAGACTGAACTACACAGACCAAGAGGGGACCATGGCCCCCTCTAAATTTTGGGTTGGGTAAATTACACTTTGCCCCCCCTAAAGTTTAGCTAAAAATACTAAAACCCCCTATAGTTTAAAAACTACATTTTGCCCCCTTCAAGTCAATTTTAATGAGATAAAAATTATGAAATGAGGAAATAAGTAGTTGACAAAAGGGAAGTATTGTGCTAACATTTCAAACTTTAGGGTGCGATTTGGAACAAAATAAACTACATGGTGGTTAAGTGTTTTTAGGCTAAACATCAGGGGGGGCAAAGTGTAATTTATCCTTTTGGATTTATCCTGATCTCTCTCTCATGCCCCCCACCCCCCGGGTTAAGTGTTTTTAAGCTAAACATCAGGGAGGCAAAGTGCACTTTATCTTTCTTTTGGATGATGTGGCAGACCATGATTGGGCCGTAAGAACGTGCAGCAAAGCAATCCGGGAGCAAATGTTTACCCCCCCAAAATTTTGGGTTGGATAAATTACACTTTGCCCCCCTAAAGTTTAGCTCAAAAATACTAAACCCCCTATAGTTTAAAAACTACATTTGCCCCATTCAATTCAATTTTAATCAGATAAAAATTATGAAACGAGGAAATAAGTAGTCGACAAAAAGGGAGTATTGTGCTAACATTTCAAACTTGAGAGTGCGATTTGGAATAAAATAAACTACATGGTTGTTAAGTGTTTTTAAGCTAAACATTGGGGGGGGCGTAGTGCAATTTATCCTTTTGGATTTATCTCTCTCTTACGCCCCTGCTCCCGCCCCCGCTCCCGCCCCCTGCCCCCGCCCCTGGGTTAAGTGCTTTTAAGCTAAACATCAGGGGGCAAAGTGCAATTTATCTTTCTTTTGGATAACGTGGCAGACCACGATTGCGCCGTAAGAAAGTACAGCAAAGCAATCGGGTAGTAAATGCTATTGTTTTGCTTTCTTGCAATTGCTTATGGCCCAATTGTGGCCTACCATGTTGACCAAAAGAAATAACATAATAGGGACTACATGCACTTGCCCATTATGTTCTTGCTTTTGGACGATGTGGCAAAGCACGATTGGGCCATAAGCAAGTGCACCAAAGCAATCCGGTAGCAAAAGTGATCTCCTAAATGGGGGACCACTGAGAGAGGGAGAGAAATTTTCGGTGAGAGAAAAATAGAGAGAAAGTAAGGGCAATGTGGCAAGTTCCGATTGAACAAGAGATATTTATATCTAGTGGAAAAACGTGTGAACAATAAAGCTATTACCAAACATGTCCCCAATTATTTACATAAAACCCCTCAAATATATTTTGTCACACATTTTTTTACATTCAGTCCTCAAATCATATGTTACTTTCCCTCTCAATCATATCCCTCCATCTCAACTCCATTTAAACTTAATCGTTCATATCCCTCTTCCCAGATGAATTGCACACGCCTTAAGGGATATCTCATTCGTTCTTATTAAATCTAAGCCTTTGTGTATATGCTTGGACGGTCTGAAATATCCATGTTATTGTGGCATGCTTGTAAATAAGTCGAACATACTGTAATATGTATTATAGATAGGAATATTTTTTCGATCACAAGTCGATCTCTCTCTCTCCCTTAATAATACATATATATATATAAATATTTTTTCATCACAACTCTCTCTCTCTCTCTCTCTCTCTCTCTCTCTCTCTCTCTCTCTCTCTCTCTCTCTCTCTCTCTCTCTCTCTCTCTCTCTCTCTCTCTCTCTCTCTCTCTCTCTCTCTCTCTCTCTCTCTCTCTCTCTCTCTCTTACTCATCCACATATCCCTTGCTGGCTTGTTTGGAGATGGACTCGATGAAGAGTTTCAAGTTGTCATGAGATGATCCCCCTAATTCCATTGCCATCCTTGCCTTCTTCCCAAGTTCTCTAGCTCTCTCCCTTCTCTCCTCCCCTTCTCCCCCTTGGTCCATCAACCTCCGCACCGCCTGCTCCACCTCCTCCTTCTTCACCGACACCCAATCTTGGGTGGTCCCCCAGATGCATGGAACCTTCACCCCAACGCCGACACCAGTCTGTAGAACCTCCACGACCATCCTCTCGTTAAGGAACTGATCGCTAAAGAAGGGCCACGTGATCATGGGCACTCCCGAGGTCACGGCCTCGAACGACGAGTTCCATCCGCAATGCGTCATGAATCCTCCGACGGCGGGGTGAGACAGGATCATCACCTGCGGCGCCCACCCCCTTTATTATGAGGCTCCCTCGACCTCGTCCGCTCCTCGAACCCCCGGCCCTCCTCCGACAGCCACCACCTCTCCACCTCCGGGGACTTGTTCTCGGCCTCCTTGATCACCCAGATGAAGGGGCGGCCCGATGCCTCCAGGCCCAACCCAATCTCGATGAGCTGGGAAGGCGGCGTGAATGTCAAGCTCCCGAAACTGACATAAACCACTGATCTCGGCTCCATGGATTCCAGCCATCCCAAACATCGATCCTTGTCGATGGAGGCATGCTTCCCCCTTGCAGCCATGTCCGCCGCTTGCTTGTTGCAGAGGGACAGCGGGCCGAGGACCCACACCTTCGTCCCCATCGCCTTCTGGTAGCTGTCCACGTACCACGGCTCCATTTCGTAGAAGCTGTTCACCACCACGCCCGTCGGATGCTCGGTCCGCTGCTCTTACCTCCTCCCCGAACTGCTCCCAATCCGGACCCGAGAAGAACCCCCGGCGCTTGGAGCTTTGTCACCTGGACCCTGTGTGCCAGGGCGGGCACCAGGTACGGCTCCGTCTCATCCGTGATGGTGTCGTAGACCCTGTGATGCAAGATGTTGTGGTCGCACAGGAGGGTGAAGCAGCACATGCTGAAGAAGGCGAGCCGCGGCACTCGGAGCCTCCGGGCCACCTCCAGGGTCCAGGGGTGGCAGGAATCGGAAATGATACAGCTCGGGTAGGGGAGCTGCGCTCTGAGGTACGCCTCCAGCGGCGGGCCCAGCAGGGAAGCCGCTTCGAAGAAGCTCTTCCCGGCGGCGTCGCCCGGAGGCAGGACGTCTATGTTCTCGCAGCCTTCCGGTAGGCCCACTTGCGCGCACGGGAATCGGAGCGGGGCGAGACGGATCGGGAGGCCGGGACTCCCTGGCGCGATTGATGGAGGCCTCGATCCGGGAGGCGTTGAGGGGCGTGGTGATCACCGTAGCGAGCACGCCGCGCTCGGCCAGCAGCCGGGCCAGGTCCACCATGGGGATCATGTGCCCTTGGGCCATCAGAGGAACCAAAACAAAGTGAGCCGCCGCTGCCGGTGGATCATTCAGACCATTGATCATCACTTGC